>CM046881.1:178915694-179280694 GCA_025667525.1 Glebionis coronaria | reverse complement strand
AAAAAAAATATGTGGCTTCTGCTTAATATTTTTAAGATTATCAAAACCCTTTTTTATAGTCATAGGCGAAATGAAGTCAATTTTATTTTGTTTTTTTTTTATTAATTCTTTCTTTATCTTTATTTATTTCATTATTGTCAATGTATTTTGCAATAATTTTTTTTGTTGATTCCATACAAAATCCTAGAGAAATTCTGCGCATATTAATGATACATAAAAAGATATCTACGTATATTTTTTCAATGCAAAATTGAAATATTAATCCAATATTTTTTCTTTTTAATATTTTCCAAATTTTTGGGGGTGATTCTCGATTTTTTTTTTTTTTTCATTCTTTCTATTTGATTTATGATTGTGTTTCTCCTATCAATTCTCTGTTTAATCTCTTCTTTTGCCTGTGAATAATCTCTAGATTTATTTTGACTAAATGATTCATGAATTATCTGAGTACTGATTATCGAATCATTTTCTGTTTGAGTTTCACTTGATTCATATATTTCTCTCGGTATAAATAATGGAATTTTCTTTCCTTTTAAAAGTTCTTTTATTATTTGTTTAAAAAAATGCTTTTTCTTGTTTCTTTGTTATTTTTTTTAAAACACTTTGAACTCGAAAATGAAAATTTCTTATTTCTACTTTGTAGTCTATTTCTTTAAAAATAGGTTCAAAAAAGGAAGGTGTTTTTCGAGGAGGACCAAAAGGATATTCTGTTTCCATTCCCAAAACTGTTAAAAAAACAAGAATCAAAATCATCTTGTTGCTTTCCATCGCTATCAGAGAGTCGTAGCTTAGATCCGTGCCATGGTTTCTAATGAAAAGGATATAAGATTTTGATCTGAAAACCGTCTATTAACCAATTTTTAGGAAATTCCATTTTGGAGAATTGAAGACCATTATAGCTGCACTTTAAATAAATTTCTCTATTCCAATCTTGGAAATCCTCATACCATTCCGGAGATATGATGCAAAATGGAATGGCCTTTTATTTATTATTCCATTTTTTGTTGATTTTGTTGGAGACGTTGAACATTTCTTTCCATTTTATTAGCATGAGTCTTAAGTTCATTAGCAAGTTCGTTTTTAAGCTCGTTTTTCAACTCGGATCTTAAGCTAACCATCTCACGTTGCATATTATCAAACTTAGCATCGTTTGCTTTAGCATAATTCAAAAATTCTCCTTGAAGATTTTTGGTGTGATCGTTTTGAAAACCTTGTGTGGTTGTTTGAAAATCACGGTTTTGGTTTTGGTTTGAAATTTTCCCATTTCCACTTTGATAATTACCCTTGTTGAAGTTACGTTGATTTCCTTGGTAAGCACCATTTTGATTGTTTCGATAGTTGTTAGCATTTTGATTTTGTGGAGCTTGATTTTCGCGGGAACCTTGACCGTTTTGGTTATAAGTTCCCGTGGCTACATAAGCATTCGAAGTGTTACCATCTGCGGTAATGCACTCGGAAAAATCATAGCTCCACCACACGAAATACAACTCTTGGCAACCGCTTTAACCGATGCGGAATTCAAAGCATCTTGTGCTTTCCAATGAGTCATAAGAGTCGAAAACCTATCGAAAAACCGATTCTCCTCATTTGCTTCATCTTGCAAGGCACTTATGTTACGAGACGACGATGACGAACCCATAGTGGCAACACTCGGTGTGTTACGAGGGCTATAAACTTTATACCTATTCTCAATGATTTTCAAAGCCTCATCGCTCGTTTTGCACAAAAGATTACCACCCGCGGCGGCATTTAAGTAATCTCGTTCATGATCATAAAGCCCATTATAAAAAGTGTCAATTTGATGCAATTCGGAAAAATCATGGTGTGGACATTCATGTAACATTTCTTTAAACCTTTCCCAAGCCTTGGAAAAACTTTCATTAGACCTTTGAGTAAATCATGAAATCTCGTTTTTCAAATGTGTTGTTTTAGATGGTGGAAAAATTGATTCACAAATTTAGAAACGAGATCACCCCACGTCAAAATCGAATTTGGGGGTTCTTTCTCGAGCCATATCTTGGCGGGTCCATCTAACGAGTAGGGAAACAACATCATCTTAATGGCATCGTGGGTTACATCCTTAAACTTGCTTGTCGCGGTGAGACGATTGAATTGCATAATGTGATAATGTGGGTTGTCTTTTTCATGTCCGCGAAACTTGTTGGCTTGAAGCATAAACATTAAACCCGTCTTGATCTCGAAGTTCTCCGCAAGGATGGCGGGAATCACAATGGCCTCTCCAAAACCCTCGGTGGGTGCTTAAAGCAACTCCATCATAGTACGATTAGCCATAATAGCTTCTTGTTCTACAATAGGTTCCTCACTTGGAGTCTCTTCACTAGAAGGTGTTGGTGTGTTTTCCTTTCGATTACGACGTTTACGTGCACGTCTTGCTTGGTTGCGGGTTTGCATAAACGTCACGTACAACGAGAGGATGAGCAAAGAAGATTCTTTTTGGTGTTTTGTATTTTTTCAATTTTTTGGGATTTTTGATTGTTTTTACTTTTTTTGGATTTTTGAAATTGTATTAAGTAGACAAAAATCTACAAATCTCCTCCTTAATCAAATCTCTTGATTAAAGAAGCCTCAAGGAATGAAAACGATCACGTGAAGTGAACGCCTTCGATGACTTTAGAACGTTGGTGGAACACCAAAACGTTCAAGAGGGTTTAATCAAATGAAACCAAGAAAGTATATATGATACTTAATAATACTTTGGGCGGCAAAACCCTCGATTAGCTTTCAATCTCAAAATACTCACAAGCAAGCGGGGAAACGAGGCGGCGCGAAGCACTTAAGAGCCTTTTTCCTTAGGGTATATTTTATAATACCCGCCTTATACCCACCTTATAGTTTGTATTTTTCAAAATCGAGCTTCACGAAAGTATTTATCTATTTTTGCCTTTTTCTTTTGGTTTGAGATTCGAATACAATGACTGGGTAATGACCTCCCAAGTCAAGGTTGTGTTTTCACACTTTTGGAGTACTTGTGAATTTATTGTTCTACGTATACAATATATTAATAATATTCACACAAAAAAACGAAAACCGATAATACGTATTAGTAGAGTGCTACTAATACAGATAGATATTATGGCTATATATAAAAACAACAATTGCCAAATCAAAACATAACACGCCTCTCCGGCAGCGGCGCCAAAATGATGTATTGTAATTTACAACCTTGTTTAGGAAAACAAAGTGTAATTAGGGTAAGTACGACGATTTAGGAAAATCGTGCACAAAATGACCCTTGGTGTGGGATCGTTCTCAAGGAGGCTTGGTGTGTGTGTGATGAAATGATTAATTTGTGATTATATTTGTGAGAAAAGAGAAAGAAAAAGATGAATTACACTAAAAATTACCCTAAGACGTAAAAAACGTAAAATCGAAAAACTCGACGAAAAACGAAAGTACTCTAAAAATTACCAAAAAATTATCATAAATCAAGAAAAATATAACTAAGACAAAAATGCAAGTAAAAATTTCCAAAACCTTTTCAATAATTTTATATTAATTTTTAAAGTTGATAAAAAACCCTAAAACTAAATAAAATAAAAAATAAGTCAATTTGAAAACTTTAATGGAAGTAAACCTCTAAAATACTATTAAAAACTTAAAAACTATTTTTTTAGATTTCTAAAACACTTTTTCCTATTTTTTAATTACTTTTTAGAATTTAAACTAAAAATAATCCTAATAAATTAAATATAAACGTGAAAAATAAGATTTTTATTTTAAAAAGTCTTAAATTAAGTAAAGAATGGAGAAAAAATGGAAAACGGTAAAATACTTTAACAAATAAGCTGAAATCAGCTTTTTATTAAGCTGAATGATAAAATAAGCTAAAAACAAAGTCACCTTAAGTATTAAATGAACCAAAGGTTAACCAGTCAAAGACCCTAGGGAAACTGGTTAGCGCGTTGGTGTGTGAGAGGAGTGGCGCAGGTTTGAGTCCTGGCCACGTCCTTTTAATAAAACTTTTTTTTTCTTTTTATAAAACTCAAAACCTGGCCTCTTACTAGCTTCTAAAACACAAAAACATTTAAAATTAAACAAGATTTAAACCTAGAAATCACAAAAACGTGCCCAGATTAACACAATTTTCTACAGTGATAATAAAACCAAATCCTTTGTTGTCCGAGATAAAAGAGGCAAGGATCGTTCTCGGATGGACCAGAGACTTGACTTTGCTAATGGTGGCCTTTTTTGGCTAGTTCTTGTTGGTTTGTTGGATGTTTTGGCAAGACAAGGCACCCCCACAACCAGTTGGGTTATGGGGAGTCACAATTAGCAAGAAAAACCCAAGTTAACACACAAAATCAAACACAGTCACTGATGTGATCTGGTGGTTAAGGGGTGTGTATGCTGGTCTGTTTGACCACTTGGGTTAATTTTGGTTGGCCAAAATTTGCCCAAGACACCACCTCAACACAATAAAACACTCAATACCCCTATTAAACAGATAATCAAACAAGCTACAAAGATTTGGACTAAGATCTTGCATAATAAAAGCTCAAACAAGCAGTTGAATAACTTAGACAAGTTTTACCATTTTTTGAACATACTAAACCTATTTCTACTTATCAATACATGAAGCATATAACTGAAACAACTCAAATCAAGTATGACAAGTATGTCTAGACTAGCCTTAAACCAAAAGATTGTCACAACCTTAGCTTAATATGCAGATCCAAACACCCCTTATCTTTCTGATCTTGACACTTAACAAAGAGAAAAAACACAAAACCTACCTAATCTGATTTCTAGCAATTCTAGCATGCATATAAAACCAAACAAAGCATAATCAACCAAGAAAAACTACAAATGAACAAGACATACTCAACATCATACAAAATCACAAAAATATCACATAAAACTAGCCAATGGGTTCAAGCTTAATACCAGTGCTTAATGCTTTCCAAAGGGTTGTTTAAGGAGCTTATTTGAGCTTAAGTAACAGTAGAGGAAGTCTGTTGTAGGAATCCAAAGAAGGATCCTATGCTAGAACCATATCTTCAAAGTGAAATAGCAATGAATGGAGTAGAGTTCTTGGTTCTTGATTGGTCCCTGCACAACACCACAAATCCAAGAACACCTTCAAGCTTATATAAGCTGATGCTCATAAGCTTGTATCAACAGCTTATGAGCAGGCTTATATAAGCAGTAAGTTGTGAGTAAAAACAAGTAACCAAAATATTTTGAGAAAATTTTTGAAACCACCAAACATTCTGAAAAAATGAAACCCTTTTTAATCCTGAGATTAAACCAACAAAACCACTTGAGATTAACAACTTGAACTCACTAAAATGATCTCAGGTATCCACTTTCACTTCTACCTGAGATTGGTTTAAAGTTTGAGTTGAAAATCTAAAAAAATAGTTTTCTTATGCCTTTTCTTCCACTTACAACTTAAAACCAAAGAAGTACCTCCTATTAACACAATACTAAACCAGAAATCCTACCCAAGATTTCTTTAAGAAAAACAGTCACTTTTAACCAATTTCCTTTGACAAGAAACAACTGGTTACAAAGTACTAAACAAATCAAATTATGGAACTCAGCTTTTTCACACAAGTCAATACACTTTTTTAAATATTGAAAAGAAATTATATTTCACTTAAAAATACCAACTTTCATTAATAAAAACAGGTTACAAGGACTTGTAAAAAAAACTGGAACAAGACTAAAAGGGACACAATTCGTCTCCTTTTATAATACTAGATAGAAGAATCTAGAATACTAAATAAAATAATACAAGGGATATGAAACCCTAAACCCTAATCTTGAGTGATTTTCCAGTCTTGCCCTTGGTCTTCATAATTTGAATTTTAGTCCAATGTGCCTGAAATTAAGATTTTGCTAGTTGAAAAGTTCGTTTTCTCGGTGTCTAATCGAATTGATTTCCGGTTAAATGTGTGACTCAGTTGTTTTTAGTTAAGAAAAAGGGAAGTTGATTATCTAAAACTAATTAAAAAGTAAATGCGAAAAGTATTTAAAAACAAACTAAAGACAAGTTCAAATAATAAAAGTAAAACAAGGTGAATATTAAAAACTAAAAATTAAAACGATATTAAAACGAATATTAAAACAAATAATAAAACGAAATTTAAAGCGAAACAATTAATAAAAATAAATCTAAAAGACGAAATTAACTATCGACTCGAAAATAAAGTTTACTAAATGAAAAAGAAGAGAATAAAACTAAAATGGTACTTTAAAGCTAAACGAGGAAAAACCTAAAGCGGATACTAAAAAAAGATAAAACATGAACTTTACGTAAAAATATTAATTTTAAAATTGGAAGAAAAATTCAACTAAAAATACGTAACTTTCAATAATAAAATGGGAACAACTTTCAGATAAAACTAGACAATTACGGAACAATACTAATAAATAAGCAAGCAGGCATGCTAGCTGCTGGAAGCAGCCAGCCAAGCTGCTCATTTTGGCGCCAAAAAGGGTTAAGCTAGCAGACATGTAGGTGGTTTTGTTACAGTATCGCAATACCATCGCAATGTTTGTGTAATTTCCATCGGAATGTTCTTGTTTGTATCGGAATGTTTTTTTTTTAACTATCGGAATGTCTAAAAAATAAAGACTATCGGAATAACTAAAGTACCAAAATCCATCCGAATGTGGCTGTCAAAATTTGGGCAGCACTTCGTCGCAATAAACCTTAAACTCCGTCGGAATATGCGATCGCAATGAGCGATCGCAATCCCGATCGGAATAAGGGAATGAGAACACAAGCTATCGAAAAGTAGAACCCTTTTGGTTTATTGCGATACAAACAAGCAACCTATCGGAATGAGGCGTCGGAATGTGGAAAAGCTCAAGATTGCGATGGAACACAAAAATAATCCGAAAATGAAGTTAAGCTAGAAAATCAATAAGCACTTTCAATAAGCTCACTTAACCAAATTTTAAACAACTCACTAAGCATAAATTTGACAACTTTGAAATATGAAATTCATAAACTTTATAAAAGGAACTTTAAAAAGATAAAACTTTTTAGTTTTATCTTTAAAATCAAATAAGCTAAATACAAAATAAGCCAATAAGATTGTCAAACTTATAGCTTAATTCGTATAAAAGCTTAGATAGAAACAAAAAGATGAACTTTTTAATCAAACATCAAAATCAACAAGACATGTATATAAAAGAGATCGGATTTAAGATCATATAAAAAAACTAAGAAAGGTAAAATAAGATTAAGATTAAAACAAGAATTAAGCTATTTGAAAGTAAAGTTTTGATTAAAAACAAGAAAGGAAGATAAAAGATTGAGATCCTAGTGAGAGAAACTGTCACTTTCTCTATCTAGAATCACCTACAAAATGAAAATGAAAACTAAACTAACTAAAACTAACCAACCCTCCTAAATGTGTTTAGGAGGGTATTTATAGGAAAATGGGGAGGTACATGTGTTGCCTCCTCTTTCTTTCTTTCTTCACGTCTTCTCGTCTTTTAAGTTCTTTGACTTTTTTGACTTTGTCTCGGGATTAATTAAACTCGTCTTATAATTCTTCATTTATTAGACTTGAGTTCTTCGGCTTTATTAAACTTCCGTCTTTGAGACTTGTTCTTCGATAAATCTTCAGAATAGGCCTTGGACTTCCGTTCTTTTTGCATTCTTGATCTCTTGACTTCGTCTTTTTTCGTTATCTTCGATAAAAGCCCGTAAAAGCCCGTGTTTTCTTCCTTTTCCATCTTTTGGTCCTAAAACACAATAAAAACACAAACCACGCATAATTTCGACATTTACGACATAAAATACACGTTTTGGCTTGGTTATTATTATAATTAAGTGGTAAAAAGATGGGTGTTTTCACACCTATCAAATCCCCTACACTTGACCATTGCAATGTCCTCATGCAATGCATTAATTACACAACAAGTTTTTACATTTTCCATCATAGTCAATCCACATTGGCCTTTATTAAAAAGATAGAAAATTACAAAATATTCAAAAGAAGAAAACAAGTAAAAAGAACAAAAACTTACCTTGGGGTTTTAGAAATGTCATGAATGATTATCACCCTCAAGTTTCACGTTCCCCAAACCAAGCTTAAAAAACGAGATCGTTGGTATTATAAGTTAGCAGACTAACACGAACTCATGTGGCACAATTATTTACTTAGACTCCCTTATTCCTAGGTGTATCTCTTATATTTTAATTTTGTCTTGAATGATCACGAGGATGCATTGTTTGACTTATTTCGATAGTTATTAAGGCAGAAAATAAAGTGGGACGATTTAATCAATAGTTAGCTAAAGGACAAAATCTTTTAAAACTGCTTCTCGGGACCTCATAAAGTTCATATCTTGGCATAACTTGCTTCACGATTTGAGACCTTTCTCGGACCGATATTTAGCAGTGACTTCATACTTCAAATCTTTGAGAGACGTTCTCGAAAGAGATTCTTCATATTTGGACCACGACTTCTTCATTTTTCTCCAATATTTATTTTGGACTTTTATATACATCGATCCGCCTCCTTTTAGGACTTGGATCTATTTATCCTCATACCTTGCTAGGGTCTTTTCGGATAGACTTCTCCATGACTTTTGGGGAGTTTTTGCTTTTCGTCGAGTGTCTCGATCCTTCATATTGATTTTCGATAAATGATTCTTCACATCACTTTTGGATCTTTAGCAACAAAATGTAGCCCTCATGCCTTGTTAGGGCCTTTTCGGACTCGCCAATCTTCGCATCCCGCTTCAATAAGTTATGCCTTGGCTATGAACTCTAATTAATACCGAGTAACTTTTAAACGATCTCGGGCTAGAAGAAAAGTAACTTTTTAAATCGTACAACCTTATTTATTGCAGATAAATTTATTAACAAGCGATGGGAGAATAGGCTTATAATCAACTCACATAAATTCACGAAAGAATACCAAACTTATAATTGACTCTATCATCTCTCGTTCTCCACAATTTAAAATCTCAAAGAATGAGACTCGTGGATGCTTAGCCTATTAAATCAAAGTTTTGGGTTTTCAAGTCATCTATAGGATCTTGCAAATTCTTAGACTTTTTCAAGTTTAGAAATCGCATTTTAAAGTTCCCTTGATAAACCACTCTCTAGGATCAATTATAGGAACTTGCGAAAAGTTCTTGTTCTTAACCCGTGAGAGTTAAGACTTTCGCGTTTTAAAGTTCCCTATATAAAAGCCTAGCAAAACTTGACTTAAACACGTTAAGGATACTAGCTAGAGTAAACTTAGATAAGTAAACTCGGGTTGAGTCAAAATATTCACGACTTTGAAAAATTTAAAACCACTTTATTAAAAATAAGAAAGAAAATTAACGATAGCAAAGGAAAAACTACTACACTACTAGGCCAAAATAGATTAAAAATTTTGAAAAATGTCGAAAAATCAAATTTTCCGGTTAAAATGAGGACAAATTAATGGAAAAGCCCACTTAACTTCGATAGAAGTCCCCCTACACTTGATATAAACATTGTCCTTAATGTTAAGCATGTGGGAGTAAATTCCCCTACACTTAGGACATTGTGCACGTTGTTTAAATCTCGCTAAGGAAGAGACAACTAAAGTGATTCCTATTTTACTATTGAAGAATATAAAATAGAGAATCAAAAGAGTTTAGGATAGAACCTGGAAGACGAAATCACGGAATCATGGGTCGTCAAAAATCATCAAGAGTGTGTCTTTTGAAGCTCTAATCCTTGCACATGATAAGAAAGAAAACAAGAAATACCAACGGGGCTCCCCCCTACACTTATGGTGAAAACAGGTAAAGATAGATAGATAATTGGGTTGCCTCCCAAAAAGCGCTTGTTTATGTTAACCGAGTCACGAGCCTGACTCGTCCCCGAATTAAATGGTCCATGGGGAAGCCTCGCATGTAATACCGGGATCAAAGACCTTGTCCTCTTTCCCGGAGGATATCAACAAAGGGGAGGTGGGAGGATAAGTCTTAAATGGGAGAAAAGTCCTTTCAACATACGAAAAGTATGTGAAGTCGTGAGCCACGGGAGGTGGGGTGGGTAAAGGAATCAAATTGTCATCCCACAAAGACAATTGATGCTCAGAAAGCGGCAAAGCCGTAAAGTTAGCAATCATATAATAATCAATGTCACCTCCCGGGTCAAAGCACTAATCCTCAGTAATAGTGGCTAAAGGAGTGGATGAAAGGTGCTCGGGAGGAGAACTTGGGATAATGTCATCAAGTAGCGAATTATCAAAAAGGATATCCCCCTCCGTGTCATCATCATCAATACCCGGATGTATTGAGTGAATGTCGATTTATTCTAGCAATGGGTCATTATCTTCAACGGGAGGAATAGATGGAGGTGAAGACTCGGAAAGAGGAGGAGAATTCAACTCTTTGATTTGAGCAATAAGAAGATGTACTTTCCGTAATCTGTCGCGAAGAATCACGTCTTCCACCTCATTTACAAGAGCAAGTTCATCGGTGAACTTCTCGTAAGCCGGAGAGAATAAATCGTCATCGCTCGCATATCCCGGTGGATATTGAGAAATTTAAAAAGTGAAATTCTCATAGCGCGGAGAAAAATCGGTATCATCATGACCGACCTCCTCCGTAAGAGCAACGTCGTCCTCAAGCTCCATAGTAGTCGGTATGTCACAAACCGCATCATCAAAGAATTTATCAAGACCAAAATCACTAATCTCACTCAATGAATCACCATCCTTAGACGCATTAGGAATATCGAGAGTAGGAGTAGCACTTCAGAAGATGGGTCGAGAGCGTAGACATCATCGTCGTCATCATCGTCATAATAGACTAGACCATTCCAATTAGGAGTGACATAGTCGGCTAACTCTTCCTTGATAACCTCCACATCTTTAAGAAGCTCATGAAGCAATTTTTGTTGTTCATCTCCCCGAGTATGTTCAATTAAACCTATTCTATCCCACGCTGTAATTAAACATTTTGGTGTAGAAAAGAAGGGAAAACGACCAAATTGGCTCAAAAAGGTGTTGGTGGATTTCAAGATTTCGTCACCATCAAGCAAAGGTTGCCTTTTCTGATGCAAGTCAGCTCTGATTTGAGCTAAACTTTCTAGAACATGGTTCAAAGTAGTGAGTTGTTGGTCAAGACTAATTTGCTGAGAGGATTGATGATTGAGGGTGTGATGTGGGGGCTCAAAGTTATACACACTGGGATGATAGCACGGAACTTTCTCAAAGATCTTCGACGGATCACAAGAAGAAGCATCGTGAGGGCCCCCACAAATATAGCACCACGGGTATGGAGAAAAAACCGGTGCATCTTGAGGATAAGGATTGTCATAGACGAGAGAGGGTGAGAAAGTATTGTTAGAGGAGAAGTACGAATTTGTTGAATTACAAAATGGACAAAATCCAAATTGTGTATCGTCGATAGTAGAACCGCACCACTCACAAGTACACCATTGACATGTTTGAAAACCATGTCATGGTCTCCCACACCGTACGCAAGACGAATCCATGAAGAATTATAAATAAGAGGGGTAAAGAAAAGAATTAAACACAATAGAGGATAAAGAGGAATATTTTTGGTGCAAAACTTTGAAAAAGAAATGCTTTTTATGATTTTCAAATGTTTTTGGGATCCCAAAAGCCAACGCGTCTCTCACAAAAAACCGTTAATCTTCACGAAAAGAGCCGGCAGCGGCGCCATTTGAAATTAAGATTTTGCTAGTTGAAAAGTTCGTTTTCTCGGTGTCTAATCGAATTGATTTCCGGTTAAATGTGTGACTCAGTTGTTTTTAGTTAAGAAAAAGGGAAGTTGATTATCTAAAACTAATTAAAAAGTAAATGCGAAAAGTATTTAAAAACAAACTCAAGATAAGTTCAAATAATAAAAGTAAAACAAGGTGAATATTAAAAACTAAAAATTAAAACGATATTAAAACGAATATTAAAACAAATAATAAAACGAAATTTAAAGCGAAAAAATTAATAAAAATAAATCTAAAAGACGAAATTAACTATCGACTCGAAAATAAAGTTTACTAAATGAAAAAGGAGAGAATAAAACTAAAATGGTACTTTAAAGCTAAGCGAGGAAAAACCTAAAGCGGGTACTAAAAAAAGATAAAACATGAACTTTACGTAAAAATATTAATTTTAAAATTGGAAGAAAAATTCAACTAAAAATACGTAACTTTCAAAAATAAAATCGGAACAACTTTCAGATAAAACTAGACAATTACGGAACAATACTAATAAATAAGCAAGCAGGCAGGCTAGCTGCTGGAAGTAGCCTAGCTGCTCATTTTGGCGCCAAAAAGGTTAAGCTAGCAGACATGTAGGTGGTTTTGTTACAGTATCGCAATGTTGATATACCATCGCAATGTTTGTAATTTCCATCGGAATGTTCTTGTTTGTATCGGAATGTTTTTTTTTTATAACTATCGGAATGTCTAAAAAATAAAGACCGTCGGAATAACTAAAGTACCAAAATCCATCCGAATGTGGCTGTCAAAATTTGGGCAGCACTTCGTCGCAATAAACCTTAAACTCCGTCGGAATATGCGATCACAATGAGCGATCGCAATCCCGATCGGAATAAGGGAATGAGAACACAAGCTATCGCAAAGTAGAACCCCCTTTGGGTTATTGCGATACAAACAAGCAACCTATCGGAATGAGGCGTCAGAATGTGGAAAAGCTCAAGATTGTGATGGAACACAAAAATAATCCGAAAATGAAGTTAAGCTAGAAACTCAATAAGCACTTTCAATAAGCTCACTTAACCAAATTTTAAACAACTCACTAAGCATAAATTTGACAACTTTGAAATATGAAATTCATAAACTTTATAAAAGGAACTTTAAAAAGATAAAACTTTTTAGTTTTATCTTTAAAATCAAATAAGCTAAATACAAAATAAGCCAATAAGATTGTCAAACTTATAGCTTAATTCGTATAAAAGCTTAGATGGAAACAAAAAGATGAACTTTTTAATCAAACATCAAAATCAACAAGACATGTATATAAAAGAGATCGGATTTAAGATCATATAAAAAAACTAAGAAAGGTAGAATAAGATTAAGATTAAAACAAGAATTAAGCTATTTGAAAGTAAAGTTTTGATTAAAAACAAGAAAGAAAGATAAAAGATTGAGATCCTAGTGAGAGAAACTGTCACTTTCTCTCTCTAGAATCACCTATAAAATGAAAATGAAAACTAAACTAACTAAAACTAACCAATCCTCCTAAATGTGTTTAGGAGGGTATTTATAGGAAAATGGGGAGGTGCATGTGTTGCCTCCTCTTTCTTTCTTTCTTCACGTCTTCTCGTCTTTTAAGTTCTTTGACTTTTTCGACTTTGTCTCGGGGTTAATTAAACTCGTCTTATAATTCTTCATTTATTAGACTTGAGTTCTTCGGCTTTATTAAACTTCCGTCTTTTAGACCTGTTCTTCGATAAATCTTCAGAATAGGCCTTGGACTTCCGTTCTTTTTGCATTCTTGATCTCTTGACTTCGTCTTTTGTCGTTATCTTTGATAAAAGCCCGTGAAAGCCCGTGTTTTCTTCCTTTTCCATCTTTTGGTCCTAAAACACAATAAAAACACAAACCACGCATAATTCCGACATTTACGACATAAAATACACGTTTTGGCTTGGTTATTGATACACTGATTTTTTTATGGGTTCAGATTAAAGTTCTCGATATCCTCTCGAATTGATCTAGGTCTTAAGTGGAATGATTGTTCTTGGTTACTAAATAAAAGGGTTTGGTTTTCTAGTCTATTAAAAAGTGGGAATGAAAATTTAAATCAAAGACAATTACTTTAATTATGATTAACAAAGATTTGGATTGAAATTAAAATCAAAATTAAAATTAACATTAAAATTTAAAATTAAAGTTCAAATTAAAGTTAGAATAAAAGTAAAGAAACAGTAAAACAGTAACTATAAAAGAGAATTTGATTCGGAACTTTAACCTTGGTTCGGAACTTTCATTCATCCGGAACTTAAGAACTCATCCGGAACTTTCTGATTCGGAAGTTACTGTTCATTCATCCGGAACTTTTGAAAAGCAATTGGTTCGGAAGTCTTGCTTGGTTCGGAACCTTCCGAATGAAGGTTTGATTCGGAAGAATTGTCTTGATCCGGAACTTACTGGTTGATTCGGAACTTTCCGAATGAAGGCGTTTGATTCGGAACTTACTGGTTGATTCGGAACTTTCCGAATGAAGGCGTTTGATTCGGAACTTATGCTTGACTCGGAACTTTCCGGATGAAGGGTTGGTTCGGAAGTTTTAAACTGGTTCGGAACTTTTTAAAGGTAAACTCATTCGGAACTTCTGGAAAACCCAGATACAGATACTATCCCGAAGAACAAGGAAACACGATTTTGATCCAAAAATCACCAAGTTTTTCATCAAAAACTAAAATAAATCAATCACAAATCATCTACTAATCATAAACTACTAATCCCATCAACAAAAACACAATTTCCAACAACTTTTGAAGATCAAATCAAAAAAAATAAAAACTTAAGAACTTGAAGATAATGATGATGATGAACAAGATAAAATAGAAAGATTAAACAAGGACTTTGTATTGAATGATTAATGTTTTGACAAGATAAAACAAAGATTAAAATTACAAGATGAGAAAATTAAAGATTAAAATCACCAATCACCCTAGTGGTGATGGTGATGAAACGAAACAGGGAGAGAAAAAGTGGGGGAGAAGAAAACTGAGCTAGCCCTCATGTGTGTGTGAGGGAATTCTTTATATAGGCTTGTCCTTTAGTTGGTGAGTGGGCTTTCTCCCGTTCCTCTTGCATTTTCGTCTTTTCAGAAAAGTTTCCGTTTTCGATTCTGATTCGGGATTTGTCGTCGATTAAATTCAACTCGTCTTTTAATTTCTTCGTTTAATAGACTTGAGTTTCTTCGACTTATATAAATCTTCCATCTTTGGTCCTTTTCTTCGATAAATCTTCGAATAGGCCCAGTGACTTCAAATCTTTTGCATCTCTTGGACAATAGACTTTATCTTGAGTCTTTTTCTTCAGTAAAACCCGTGCAATCCCATGTTTTCTTCAATATTCATCCGGTTGTCTCTAAAAACACAATAAACACAAAAACCACGCATAATTCCAAACAAATGATATTAAATACGTGTTTTGGTCTCGTTTTAGCCCGAATTAAGTGGTAAAAGGATGGGTGTTTACACACCTATCAAATCCCCTACACTTAACCATTGCCATGCCCTCATGCAATGCTTAGTGATAAAGCAAGTTTACACTTTTCTCATAATTAATCAACCTTGGCCTTATTTAAAATACTACTAAACAAAAATTAAAGTACTAAAGGAAATTAAGACTTTGAAGGAAACAAAAGGATAGAAAACCATTTTCACTTGAAAATAGCTATATGGAAATAACTTGCAAAGAAATCGATGACTTACATTAGGGCTTTAGCGCTGTGAAGATTTATCACCCTCAAGTTTCACGTTCCCCAAACTAAGCTTAAAAACGAGATCATTGTTATTATAAGTTAGCAATTCAAACACTTACACACATGGCTTAATTAAATGCTTAAACTCCCTTATTCCTAGGTGTATCTCTTAAATTTTATTTTTGTCTTAGAATGATCATGAAGATGCATTTTTGGACTTATTTCGATAGTTTATTAGGGCTGAAAGCAAAGTAGGACGATTTGATCAATAGTTAGCTAAAGGACAAAATCTCTTAAAACTGCTTCTCGGGATATCAAAAAGTTCATATCTTGGCATAACTTGGTTCAAGATTTGAGACCTTTCTCGGGCCGATATTTGGCATGTACTTCATACTTCATATCTTCGAGAGACGTTCTTGAGATAATGGTCTTCTCATCATAATAGAGTTTCTTCACTTGGAGACTTTTGAGGGGTACTCCAACTTTGTTGACCACGACTTCATGATTATTTCTTCAATCTCTAATTGGGATTTTGAGATACAACGATCCGCCTCCTTTTCGGACTTGGATCTATTTATCCTCATACCTTGTTAGGGTCTTTTCGGATAGACTTCTCCATGATCTTTATGGGAGTTGATTGCTTTTCGTCGTGAGTCTTGATCCTTCATATTGATTTTAGGAATAATGCTTTTCACATCACTTTGGATCTTCAGCAATAAAATTGAATCCTCATGCCTTGTTAGGGCCTTTTCGGACTCGCCAATCTTCGCGCCCCGCTTCATAAGTTATGCCTTGGCTATGAACTCTTATCATTACCGAGCAACTTTTAAACGATCTTGGGCTAGAAGCTAAGTAACTTTTCAAATCGTACGACCTTACTTATTGCAGATAAATTATTAGCAAGTGATGGGAGAATAGGCAAATAATTACACCAAGTGAGCTTGCGCAAGAATACCGACTTATAATTGACTCTATCATTTCTCGTCCTCCACACTTTAAAATCTCAAGTAATGAGACTCGTGGACACTTAGCCTAATAAACCAATTAAGGTCTACATGGTTAAGGATACTAGCTAGAATAAACTTGGATAAGTCTATTCGGGTTAAGTCAAAATAAACGCAACGGGCCTAATATGTCAAAGACTTCTAAACTAGCTACACCACTTTATTAATATTTTTGACTTTATTGCGGGATATATACATATGAAAGCAACGATAAAAATTTAAAAATTACAACTAATTGGCCAAAGTTAATAAAAAAATTGAAAAATGTTGAAAAATATGATTTTCCAGTTAATTGAAGGCATTTTCATGGAAAATTCCACTTAAAACTTCGATAGAAGTCCCCCCTACACTTAAGATAAACATTGTCCTCAATGTTTAAGCATGTGGGAAAAGGTTCCCCTACACTTATGACATTGTGCACGTTGGTTAACTCAAGTTAAGGAAGAGACGACTAAAGTGATCAATTTCAAATGTGAGTATGAAGAAAATTAAATCACGATAGTTGAGAGATAGAACCGGGGGATAACACGGGAGCACGGTTCTTCAAAGATTCCAAGAGTGCACTTATCCCTGTAATCACACCATACAAAGACAAACACATATAGAAGTCCCCCCTACACTTAGGGGATTAAAACATAAAAAGATAGATACTCGGGCTGCCTCCCGAGGAGCGCTTGTTTTTGATAACCGAGTCACGAGCCTGACTCGACCCAAAATTAGTTCATGGGGAATGTGGTGAGGGATGGAATCACCTCCTGAGAGGTGTCCTCACCAAAGTACAACTTCACTCGTTGGCCATTCACCTTAAAATTTGGTCCATTAGGTTGAGTGAGCTCGAGAGTACCATATGGAAAAATTTGGGCAATGGTGAATGGGCCGGACCAACGAGATTTGAGCTTGCCCGAAAAGATTTTCAACCGAGAGTTAAAAAGTAAGACTTTGTCTCCAACATGGAACTCTCGGTTTTTGATCTTGGAGTCGTGAATGAGCTTAGTTCTTTCCTTATAGATCAAAGAATTTTCATAAGCCTCATTCCGAAGTTCATTCAACTCATTGAGTTGGATCTTGCGTAGGTCACCGGCTTTGTTTATATCAAAATTAGCCCACTTCAAGGCCCAATAAGCCTTGTGCTCCAACTCAATGGGGAGGTGGCATTCTTTCCCGTACACAAGACGATAAGGCGTACAGCCGATCGGGGTCTTGTAAGCAGTACGGAAAGCCCACAAAGCATCATCAAGTTTATCAGCCCATGAGGCACGATGCTCTCCCACAGTCCTTTCAAGAATTCGCTTCAGTCCTCGGTTGGATATTTCAGCCTGGCCATTAGTTTGTGGGTGGTAGGTTGTGGAAAGACGATGATTTACACCGTACTTAGCCATGACTCGAGCAAATTGGTCATTGCAGAAATGAGTCCCACGATCACTAATAATGGCGCGAGGCACACCGAATCTAGCGAATAGAGCCTTCAAAAAGTTACAAACCACCCTTGCGTCATTAGTAGGCAAAGCTTTGGCTTCAACCCACTTTGAAACGTAGTCAACGGCTACAAGGATGTATTTGTTTCCTTTAGAGGAAGGGAATGGCCCCATAAAGTCGATACCCCAAACATCAAAAATTTCACACTCTTGAATGAAATTCTGAGGCATCTCGTCTTTATGTGTGATTTTGCCTTGCTTTTGGCAAACATCACATCGTTTAACCATATTGTGAGCGTCACGATATATGGAGGGCCAATAAAATCCCGAATCAAACACTTTCTTTGCGGTGTAGTTGGGACCAAAGTGACCACCGGTGGGTCCTTTGTGGCAAGCATCAAGGATTTCAGACGCTGCCGGTCCATCAACACATCGGCGAATAATCAGGTCGGCACATTGTTTGAATAGGTAAGGGTCGTCCCAAAAGTAAGTCTTGATGTCGGTGAAGAACTTCTTCTTTTGCTGGGACGTCAACCCTTCCTTGAGAATTCCACCCGCCAAGTAGTTTGCAAAGTCCGCAAACCACGGGGTTTCATTCGGCTTCGAGTTTATAGACATTAAGGTCTCCAAGGGAAAAGAATCATTGATTTCTTTGGTCGGATGATCCCCTTGGTAAGGATCCTCAAGTCTGCTAAGATGGTCCGCGGCTAAGTTTTCTGCTCCTTTTTTATCGCGGATTTCGATTTTAAATTCCTGGAGCAGCAAAACCCAGCGAAGAAGTCTTGGTTTGGAATCTTGCTTTGTCAACAAGTACTTCAGCGCGGAATGATCGGTATACACAATGGTGGTAGAAAGGACAAGATAGGGGCGGAATTTTTCAAAAGCATAGACAACAGCTAAAAGCTCTTTTTCGGTTGTCGTATAATGCAATTGTGCCCCAGTCATTGTCTTGCTAGCGTAATGGATCGGTTGGAAGTGTTTGTTCACTCTTTGTCCAAGAACCGCTCCAATAGCAAAATCGCTAGCATCGCACATCAACTCAAAGGGCAGCTCCCAATTAGGGGTAACCAAGACGGGTGCCTTAGTTAGCTTATCCTTAAGCGAGTCAAAGGCTTCAAGACACTCTTTGGAAAAGATAAAAGGAGTATCTTTTTCCAAGAGGTGGGTCATCGGGCGAGCGATTTGGGAAAAATCTTTGATGAATCGACGGTAGAAGCCCGCATGACCCAAGAAACTTCTCACACCCTTCACAGTTGAAGGTGGAGGCAACTTTGCGATAACATCGACTTTAGCACGATCAACTTCAAGACCGGCTTTCGAGATCTTATGTCCAAGCACGACGCCTTCTTTTACCATAAAATGGCATTTTTCCCAATTTAGAACAAGGCGAGTGTCTTCGCACCGCTTTAGCATACGTTCTAAATTGGCAAGGCAAGCAGAGAAGGAATCCCCGAAGACCGAGAAATCATCCATGAAGACTTCCATGGTTTGTTCAACCATGTCATGGAAGATAGCTAACATGCACCTTTGGAAAGTCCCGGGCGCATTACATAAGCCAAAAGGCATTCTTTTGTAAGCGAAAGTGCCATAGGGACAAGTGAATGTCGTCTTCTCTTGATCGTGGGGATCGATGGGTATTTGGAAATAACCCGAGAAACCATCAAGAAAGCAGTAATATTCATTACCGGCTAATCGTTCAAGCATTTGGTCCATGAAAGGTAGGGGGAAATGATCCTTTCTCGTGGCATCATTGAGTTTGCGGTAGTCTATACAAACTCTCCACCCATTAACGAGACGAGTGGGAATCAACTCGTTGTGTTCATTGGGAACAATGGTTATTCCGCCCTTCTTGGGCACACAATGGATTGGACTAACCCACGATGAATCCGAAATAGGGTAAATCATACCCGCATCAAGAAGTTTGATAACCTCTGTTTTGATGACTTCATGGATTTTTGGATTCACCCTTCGTTGGCTTTGAATAGTGGGCTTGAAGTCGTCCTCCATGAGAATTTTGTGTGTGCAGAAGTGAGGATCAATTCCACGAATATCGGAAATTTTCCAAGCGATAGCCTTCTTATGATCTTTCAACACAGCGACAAGTCGGGCTTTCTCTTCATCCTTCAAATCCTTAGCAATGATGACTGGTGACTTCTTCTCTTCTTCGAGGAATACATACTCAAGATGGGGTGGCAACTCCTTAAGTTCCAAATCCGGAGGATTATCGACGGGAGCCGTATTCGAAGTCGGAGTCTCGATAGCCATGACCGTGGGAGATGGAGGGGAAGGATTGTTTTCTCTGAGGAGGTTTGCAATGAAACTGAGATCGTCATCCCAAGTGGCAGTAGAATCGTCATTGTTTTGCTTCACATCTTCCAAGGTGGCTTCCAAATCTTTCCAAAGGAAATCACTTTCTCCAAATAGAGATAGTGATGAGTCGATAGAGGAAACGGTCTCAACATTAGGAAGAGAGGTAGGAATGTTTTTACAAGCATCCTTGAAGTGTTCTTCACAAGCCTCATCAAGAACGTCAATACAATTAACATTCTCGTAAGAATAAGGCTGTTTAGATAACTTTCCCATGTTGAAGACTACTTTATCGTCACCCACTCTCATGATAAGCTCACCGGCTTCAACATCAATGAGAGTGCGACCGGTCCTCAAGAATGGACGACCAACAATGAGTGGCACACGGGGGTCCATCTCGTAGTCGACGATAACAAAATCGGCAGGGAAGGTGAATTTGTCGACTCCTACAATGACGTCTTCGGCTATCCCCACTGGATAAGCAACCGTACGGTTAGCTAATTCCAAAGTCATTTTGGTGGGGACTAGCTCTGGGAGAGATAATTGCTTCCAAACACTTAGAGGCATGAGATTAATACTGGCACCTAGATCGGCTAGGGCCATGCAATTCTCTACTCCCGGGAAATTGCAAGGGATAAGAAAACGACCCGGATCACCAAGCTTGATTGGCAATTTCCTTAAGAGCACTGCAGAGCAGTTCTCATTAAGTTGGGTGTTGGCGAGATCGAGGAGCTTTTCCTTGTCGCTCAGAAGATCTTTAAACATTTTTGCATACTTGGGCATGTGAGCGAGAGCCTCAGCGAAGGAGATATTGAAATTCAGTTTTTTGAACATTTTTAGGAAGTTCGAAACTTGAATATCATCCTTGCTCTTTTGCTTCTCTTTCCTCAACCTTGAAGGATAAGGTATATTGGAAGAAGAGGAAGGCTTTAAGGGAATAGGATCACTCACAACCACGGGTGGAGGAGGGGTAGAAAGAAGAGGTGGAGAAATTGAGGAAGGAGAAGGAGGAGGAATAGGAGCAGGCGACTCGTTCTCCTTAGTCACAACCACCGGTGGAGGTATAGGAAGCTCGGGTTCCTTGGTACCTTTACCACTTCGAGTAGTGATTGCTTTCATCTCCCCTCTTGGGTTCGCAACGGTGTTACTCGGAAGAGTACCCGAAGAAGAGGGTTGATTACCTTGGAAGAAACTAGCCATCATGTTCCTCAGGTCATTTGTTTGGGTATCCAACGTATTTCTCATATCGGCTCTCAAATCGTTTCCTTGCTTGACCAAGTCTGCCTTCAAATTTCTCACTTCCTCTTGGAGATTTCCCACTATCACATCATTGGTTCTCATGTAGGTTGCGACCTCTTGGTGTAATGCAGTGGTGGCTTGGTTGGGAGGAGCATTGTATGCAGGTGGTTGGTAAGCAGGTTGTTGGTAGACTTGATTGTTACGTTGAGGTGGTTGTTGCTGCTTGTGAGGTGGGATGTATGGTTGTCGAGGTTGTTGTTGTTGTTGAGGAGGGCGGTTAAGGTTTTGTTGTTGGTTTGGGTTGTTTGGGGGAAAACCAGGTGGTGAAAGATAGTTGTTGCTGCGGTAGCTAAGCAAGTTACGGTCACCTTGAGGTCTAGCTTGATAAGTAGGTTGTTGGTAGGTGCCATATGCCGCATTCACATTCTCAGCAGGGTAATCTTGGGTGGCGGTACAAGTTGTGTAAGAGTGAGGACCACCGCATATCTCACAAGGTTGGCTGACAGCGTTCACTTGTGCGTTTTTGGCGTTGTTGCTGTTGTTGTTGCTGACGGTGTGGGTGACAAGCGATTCAAGAAGCGTAGTGATTTTGTCTAATCGCTTGTCGCTGTCATTAGTGCTAGCACTAGCGACATTGGTCCTAACACTCTTGGTTTGCACACGAGACTTGTTCTCAATGATGTCCCAAGCAGCATTGGAAGTCTTAGCCAATAATTACCCCCCGAGGCACTGTTCAGTGAATCTTGGTCACTCATGCTTAAACCATTGTAAAAAGTATTGATTTGATGTACTTTGGTAAAACCATGTTGTGGACATTTTCTTAAAAGATCTTTAAAGCGATCCCAAGATTCACTGAATGACTCATCGTACTTTTGTTCAAAATTTATGATCTCATTCCGCAAAGCGGTAGTACGAGAGGGTGGAAAAAAGTAGTTGATAAACTTTGTTTCCAAATCCGTCCACGAGAGAATACTCTGTGGCGGTTCCTTAGCAAGCCAATGTCGGGCTTGTCCCTCTAAAGAAAAGGGAAAAAGTTGTAACCTTATCACTTCTTGTGGAACTCCATTGAACTTGACCGTGTTGGTGAGTTGTAGAAATCTCTTAATGTGGTCATGTGGATCATCAATGGTTCGTCCCAAGAATGGTTGAGCGGAGACCATCTGGATGAAGCCTGATTTTAGCTCGAAATTGTTGGCGGCAATTGGTGGTATAACAATTGGATCCGTGTTGCCATCGACATGAGCTTGCAGTAATTCAATCATCGGGCGATTATCCGGAAGATACTCATTGTTGTTGTTATTGTTCATGTTGTTGAAAGGCGGGTTGTTGTTGTTATTATTGTTGTTCGGAGGTGGTATGTTATTGTTGTTTTGTACACCAGCCATGTCTAAGTTATCGAGAGGCTCGGGCTCTTGATAAGACGTGGATCGAGTGCGCATACACCTGCAAAAGAACGAACAAAGAAAAGCAAAGCACAAATATTTTTGGTTTTTATGTTTTTTAATTTTTTTGTATTTTTGAAAATTTTATATTTTTTAGTTGTTTTTGAAAATTTTTGATGAAAAAGAAACGTTCACGGGGAACGGATCCCAAAATCCAAGTTCTCACAAAAAACTTTTGATCTTAACGAGAAGAGTCGGCAGCGGCGCCATTTGATACACTGATTTTTTTATGGGTTCAGATTAAAGTTCTCGATATCCTCTCGAATTGATCTAGGTCTTAAGTGGAATGATTGTTCTTGGTTACTAAATAAAAGGGTTTGGTTTTCTAGTCTATTAAAAAGTGGGAATGAAAATTTAAATCAAAGACAATTACTTTAATTATGATTAACAAAGATTTGGATTGAAATTAAAATCAAAATTAAAATTAACATTAAAATTTAAAATTAAAGTTCAAATTAAAGTTAGAATAAAAGTAAAGAAACAGTAAAACAGTAACTATAAAAGAGAATTTGATTCGGAACTTTAACCTTGGTTCGGAACTTTCATTCATCCGGAACTTAAGAACTCATCCGGAACTTTCTGATTCGGAAGTTACTGTTCATTCATCCGGAACTTTTGAAAAGCAATTGGTTCGGAAGTCTTGCTTGGTTCGGAACCTTCCGAATGAAGGTTTGATTCGGAAGAATTGTCTTGATCCGGAACTTACTAGTTGATTCGGAACTTTCCGAATGAAGGCGTTTGATTCGGAACTTACTGGTTGATTCGGAACTTTCCGAATGAAGGCGTTTGATTCGGAACTTATGCTTGACTCGGAACTTTCCGGATGAAGGGTTGGTTCGGAAGTTTTAAACTGGTTCGGAACTTTTTAAAGGTAAACTCATTCGGAACTTCTGGAAAACCCAGATACAGATACTATCCCGAAGAACAAGGAAACACGATTTTGATCCAAAAATCACCAAGTTTTTCACCAAAAACTAAAATAAATCAATCACAAAGCATCTACTAATCATAAACTACTAATCCCATCAACAAAAACACAATTTCCAACAACTTTTGAAGATCAAATCAAGAAAAATAAAAACTTAAGAACTTGAAGATAATGATGATGATGAACAAGATAAAATAGAAAGATTAAACAAGGACTTTGTATTGAATGATTAATGTTTTGACAAGATAAAACAAAGATTAAAATTACAAGATGAGAAAATTAAAGATTAAAATCACCAATCACCCTAGTGGTGATGGTGATGAAACGAAACAGGGAGAGAAAAAGTGGGGGAGAAGAAAACTGAGCTAGCCCTCATGTGTGTGTGAGGGAATTCTTTATATAGGCTTGTCCTTTAGTTGGTGAGTGGGCTTTCTCCCGTTCCTCTTGCATTTTCGTCTTTTCAGAAAAGTTTCCGTTTTCGATTCTGATTCGGGATTTGTCGTCGATTAAATTCAACTCGTCTTTTAATTTCTTCGTTTAATAGACTTGAGTTTCTTCGACTTATATAAATCTTCCATCTTTGGTCCTTTTCTTCGATAAATCTTCGAATAGGCCCAGTGACTTCAAATCTTTTGCATCTCTTGGACAATAGACTTTATCTTGAGTCTTTTTCTTCAGTAAAACCCGTGCAATCCCATGTTTTCTTCAATATTCATCCGGTTGTCTCTGAAAACACAATAAACACAAAAACCACGCATAATTCCAAACAAATGATATTAAATACGTGTTTTGGTCTCGTTTTAGCCCGAATTAAGTGGTAAAAGGATGGGTGTTTACACACCTATCAGTTATTATTATAATTAAGTGGTAAAAAGATGGGTGTTTTCACACCTATCAGTGCCCATGTGATTGTCCTTGTTATAACAGATGGAATCTTCAATATTGGACGTTCAAAATACCTTTGGGAGCAAGTATAGCATGTGGGACGTTGATTTTGGTCAGGTTTTGGGGTTTGGGATAAAGTGACGTTGCAGGGGTCACATGGTGTGGTCTAGGGATGAAAGTGATGGGTATTTTGGGGTGTGGGTTAGGATTAGGCTAAGGTTAATTAGGGATCTGGAGGTGATGGGTTAAAAACCCTTTGTTTTTGGGTTAATTGGATCTGGGTTGTTTAGGGTTTATGAGGGATTAGCAGGGTGGTTTTTAATCTGATTAGGGGATTAGGATTTTTAAATAAGTGTTAAGGAGGGAAACCTTATAACTGATTAATAAATCAGTTATTTGGTTGAGTGGGGTGTGACGTGGAGAGGGAGAGTGAGGTGGAGGAGTATGATTGGGTGGGTGATGAGGTGTCGGCTGGGGAATGGTGGGTTTTAGTTTGTGTGTCTGCCCAAATTTCCCCCTTAAGTTCCATATTCTTGCCACTTAACTTCAAACAGCTCTTAAACCAAAATTCCTTTGTTATGAAACTTTTCAGTTTCATACTTTGGCCACAAAAGTTTTCACAAGGACTTGTTTTGTATTTCTTTGATATTTGAAGGACTGATCTTGCACATTTTTGAACTTTGAAGGTCTTCATGGTATGTTTGAATATAAGGAGGACCAATATTGACAATTTAGTTTTGATGAGGGACTAAACTTGCCAATTCTTCAAAGTGGAGGGTCCTTTTTGTAATTTTGACAAACTTTAAGGACCAATCTTGTAATTATGAATATACAAGGTTTAAAGTGTCAATTCTTCAATATTGGAGGACCCTTCTTGTATAATCTTCAAATCTTCAAGGTTTATTCTTAGAAAATCATCACTTGGGTCCGGTTTATTGTGCGGCTTCGTTTCCCGTGTTCGTTTTTGCATGTTCTTTGTGATCTTTTGTCATTTCCTCAATATCCGTACCTAAAATACACAAGTAACAAACACAAGCATATATTTAGGTATTTTGATGATATTAATGCATTTAAATCCCTTTTTGGATGATGAGACTATGTATAAAAGCAGTCTCATCAATGGGCCTCAGCTGGAAAATGGGTTGGAAAGATAGTTCGGCCCACACCGATTACGAGAGAAATGGGCTTTAAGTATTGATTTGGCTAAACCGTCTCAAACAAGTTAGCCCAATCAACACTTGGGGGACTTGTTCGTGTATGTGTCCGGAACACATGACACGATCCGGAACATGCTAAACGATCCGGAACGCACACACCCTTCTAGAAGAAGTCAACGTCAGTCAACAAGGAACTCAGCAGACACACTTCCTATAAAATAGGGAGTGTGTCCCCAATCGGGCCAACCAAGGCCCATCACCATTCCCGGCCTTTTAGGGATTAGACTAGTATAAATACCCCCTTTGGGTTCAAGGTTTAGGTTAACTCTTTTACCCTTATCACTTTTTACTTATATTATTTTACTCTCATTCCTCTTCGGATTTTTACCCTTTACTTACTTTCACGCCGGAGCTTGGTCTGGGTTCTCACACCCGGACGAGACTAACGCGTTGCTTTAGTTTCAGGTTAGCCGAAGCGTACATCACACCAGATCCGATCCGGTCATACCATTCGGATCCTCGCAAGAAATTGCACGAACAGTAACATTTCTAGAAATAAAATGTGTTAGTATAGACTATAGGTTACACGAGAAAAAAAGTCGTGCCTAGTTTTGGCAAATACGGAGCAATATATGTTGCTTATTTTCCGTTTGCTACTTGACTTGTTAGTTATATATTGCTTTTGTAGAACATAACACCCACTTCCAACTTCTAATGCATGCAAAAACACTAATCTTCAACAAGCATCTTTGCTTTTGTTGTTGCTTGTACATTCATCCTTTACTTTTTGCTACACTTCTTTTGCTTTTGCTTTTGCTACCGCTTCTTTTGCTTTTATTGCTTTATTTCTCATTTGTTGTTGCCGGTATAGTTTGGATGTCTATTTCCGTTTGCAGGTTAAAGAGAGAGGCACCTCTAAAACTCACCATCACCTCAACGCCGGCTCAGTTTTCTCACTCCTCTCACTAACTCACTCAAAGCCTACTTTGTAAGGATACTAAAAAAACTCACCTCCACCTCATACATATTTTATATAAAAATATATCTCAATAAAATATCTCTCACACTTACAACCTTAAAAAATAAATAATTAAAAATAGTAGGACCCACCATCTCTAAAACCCACAAGGGTGGGTTTCTTACCTTTCAAAAACCCCCCAGCTCTAAGTCACGAATAGCTTTTGGTGAGGTTTATGGTACCCACGCGTGGAATACAAAGCCACTCGTGGGATTTATAGTCCATTCCCCCCAGCCTAATGTATGCATCAACAAATTTGTTACTGCTTAACGTTTTCTTTCTCTAATTCAATATGAACTTTCGTGATTGAGCTGCTTGAATTAAGTGAGAGTATTGAATAATAAAGTAGTTTGCCCAAGTCATCTGTAGGTGTAGCCGTGTAGGGTCTTATTAGGCTGGTGGGAGTGGCATATAAGCCACGAGTGAGTTGAAAAAAGTCACTCGCTACCCCCATTCTTCCTATAAAAGTCGCGCGTGAGTTACTAGCCGTGACCAAAAAATAGGGGCAAACTCACTCTGGGTGAGTTAAACTTTTGTAGGCCCAAGTGTTTTTATTTTGTGGGTTAGGTTTATTTAAGGGTGTTTTTTGTGAGTGGGATGTGTTTAAATAATAAAAAAATAGGTATGAAAGGTGATGTGAAGTGAGTTTGGGTGAGCGCCATTACCTCCTATGGGGAGTTTGGGTGAGTTTATTAAAAAGCTGGGGTGGCACTGACATGACGGTGAGTGACTTTGGTGCCACTCCCACCAGCCTTAGGATTCATGGTTAATGTAAGCATTACTTTTTTTGGTTAATTCCATATATACCCAACTTAAATCTTTAAATGTCATATATACCCAATTAAAAGTCAAAATGACATATATGTCCACTTTTAATATCATATTTGTCATATTTACCCATTTTGCTATTAAACCATTTAAATAATAAAATTGTATTATTAGATACCTATTATACCCTTCTTAACACAAAAGTCTCCATGAACATTGCCAGAATGCCATGTATCAAAACAAAATTTGAAAAACTAACAAATAGTTTAAAAAACATCATTATCAGTGTATTTTTTTTAATTTTTTGCAAAATGACACTATTACTTTTATGCAATTAATTAAAATTTTGTATATGTTTTATAATTTCTAATACCACTAAGTGTAATATGGTAAACATGTTACATTACTTACATCTATATTTGAAATGAGTACTATAACTTTGGGACAACCAAAACTGATATAAAGGACTTCTAATTTGAGACAGAGAGAGTAATATTTCATGAATAATAGACTATTGTCATACGATGTTTTATTGATAACAACTTTTTTCCACCAAAGTACTCCCTATGTACTTCGGCTATGCACATTGGTTGATGTTTCACTGGGTCTCCTTAGATCTTCTTAATGTGGCGACCTAATTTTCATTCGGTTTCCACTATGTCTAACCTCGAATGGATCGTTTGCACGACCGAGTGTCTTGTAGTTTCGTGTGTTTAATTAATAGATATATATTATATTCTTGTAGCTTGTGTTTATTTATCTGGAGTAGATCGTCTTAGTGTTGAAAAATTGTATGCAAATTGTCGAAAAAAAGCTAAAGTGATAAGGTTTTTTTAGGGTCGATCTGATTATTAATGAAACCAACTTTAGACGTCTTTTATATAATAAATTAAAATATTTTTTGACATGAGATTTTTTGAAACTCCCTTTATTAAATAATGGTTTTGGAATTTTTCATATTATGTAATTATTAAAAAATATTGTATTTATTATTTTTTTGTCAATTTAACTAAAAAATTATTTGACAAGAATTAAAAATATTATTACAGTAATCAATACATCTATTTATAAAAAGTGAAAATATATTTATATGCACTATCAATAGTTTCATCTTCTAAGATGACAAATAGTTCATATTGTTGAACAAGAAGATCGATTTTGTTTTCTTTGACTTGGCTATTACCTTGGTGGGTTACTAAAAGAGTGTTTCAAATATATTTAGCGGTATTACACATAAAAATACTTTCATATTCTTTCTTAGGTAAAACATTATAAATAATCATTTAAGCATCATTATTTTTAGGACGTTTCTTCTTAGTGTCATCATTTGAATTTTCAAAAGTAACTAATTCTTTCTTTTTAGAAACTTCATTATATTGATAAGGCAAAAAGTCAAAACGGTAATAACATGTCAAAGATCTAAATCTTTTGATTTCACATAAGTTTCAAATCTATTTTTCCAATAAATAAAACTATCGATTTCAAAAGGAGGTGGTCTTTGCATATATTCCCCTTCTATGTACTTGTTGGAATTCATAGATCGATTCAAGTTTTAAAATAAAATTTATTTTAAAAACGCTTGAGCAACCACACTCTAATACCAATTGTAAAAACTAGAAGGAGGGTTTGAATAGTTTCTTAAATTACTTGTTTAAAGATCGGTTTTCAAAAATCCTTTTTCAAAGACTTAAACTTGTGTGATTAAGTGAAATCTTCTTATGCACAATATGAACAATAGATAGTAGATCTAAACTAATAATCACAAGTATATGCAGGGAAATAATAATGAATGTAAAGAGATAAGAAAAAAAAAAGATAAAACCAAACACCAAGGATTTATAGTGGTTTGGCAACGAAGCTCACTCCTCGTTCCTACTCCACTCCTAGAGTACTCCTTACTCAAGAGTTCACTAATCAACAAGCTCCTTAAGATGGAGAAACCGTACACATCGTTTAACCAGTTTTTGACTCTAAGCTAAAGTCGAGCCCTAATCTTAGCTAGGACCAATCTACATCAATATACTTTAAGGCCTAAGTATTAATCACAATACATACACAACTTATAAATTTACACAACAATTTGGATCTTCACAACTACACAATAATGAAAATAAAGTTTGATTTTCAATGGATCTTGAGGTAGATATAACACTTCAAGGATGAATGTGTTTTCTCTTTGCACTTGAGAGGATGAGAGGGTAGGAGAAAGATTCACTTCTAAACAAGAAGTAATCAACCAAATAACCAAGGATTTGAGTGATTTAAGAAGGTGGACTGAATCTGGAAGTTTGTGTGCAAAAGAGGTGAAGAGAAAATCTGGAAATGGTCCACTATTTATAAGACAAGGCTCCAACAGATCTATCTAGGCACGGTTCAATAAATGACCTGTGGTTCATTATCAATAACGAACCGCATAGGCATTTAAGGAACCGTCCAGACTAGACTCCTCCTTTTTGTATTTTGTGGTCAAGTCACATCTGGTGAAGTTTTTATCCTCAAAGGATATTCCTAAACTATATAGAATATGCCATTTTCAAAATTTCAAGTTTCTAATTTAATAAACATTTTCTTAAAAATAAAGTTTATTAAAAACTTTTGTCACTTTAAAATAAAAGTGAGTTTTAAGAAAAACTTAATCCTTGATCACTTAGTTAGGTTCAGAACTTGTTTATTCATACCTTAAGTGATAATGGATGAAATGAAAAATACTTGAACTCAAGAATTCGATTTTCGTAAATGCTTGTTTTACATATTGTCGTAATCAAAACCAAGTGAGACCTAAAAAGTCAAGTAACATTTTTAGAAATCATTGCATTAACATGTTTGAATTAGGGAGGGAAGGAGTTTGAATGAGTTTTTGGAGGGAAAACCTAGTCGGATCCATTTCTAGGGCTTGTAACTTTGTAATTCTAGTAATTAAGGGTTTAGGAAAGTTGATGATGTATAGTCCCTAGTCGAGCTGGATAACCCGACCCACGGGTACTACCCGTATCCATTGGGTATGGATCATTGCACAGATAGCGCATACAGCCCACGAGGCCCATTAAACTGCTGTTGCACGTGGTATTCCTTAGTTGTGTCCTTGTCGCACTGCGACAGGATCAAACAGAATATAATCTAACTAGAATTATATTCGTCTAAGTAAAAGAGATATACATTATCCTTATTTATGCGATAAAGATCAAACTATAGTTGTTCATTATCTCTTGCTTAGGCTGATGAATAGGAGAGCCCAACCAGGACTCTCTTGGGTATAAAAGGAACCCCAGAGGTTCCACAAAGGTTCGATATTCACAATACTCTAACCCTCACATATACTCAAACAAATTACTTACTCTCACGCCGGAGTCTAATCATGGTACACGCGCCCACGGTAAGCCTAACGGTGTTTGTTAATTAGTGTGCAAGATCTTTAAACAAGTTTACTTGGTGCAAGAGCCGGAGTCCACAAGACCCTGAATTAAGCCTAGTTCGGGTCAAGGCGCTCTATCCAACTTTTGTATCAACAAGTTGGCGCCATCCGTGGGACCCTACACTAGACTCTAAAGCCTGACGAAGGGCGGTGCGAATCCAACTCGATAGAAGGGCGGAGCTAAGAAAAAACAAGGCTCTGAGCCAACTAACAAGTCAGGACGGGAAAGTGGAGGAAGAGCGCCATAGGTGCCGACTCCCCCACTCATTACTCCTAGTCCACTAGCCGTCAGAGAAGCATCCACCTCAAGAGGTGAGCATGACGACTCTTTCTGTTGGTAAGAAGAATGTGTCAACCTCAATTAACTCTCTTAAGTCGACAAGACGAATGCCTCGTCAATGTTAATCGTTCCTTTTACATGGTTCACTTGATTGAGGCTTTAAATGTTTATAACCCGGTTACTGAGGAAGTTGGTTGAGGGAATACGATTTTTACATATGGTGTGCAAAGGGAAGGGCAAAGTCTGATCACTTTAATTGTAAAGATTAATAAGTTTGATCAACATGTACTAGAGGAAAACGTGTGCTTGTGAATGATGATGAGAAACCTCTAAAAAGGTATATTATTCGGTGATCATGATAGTTACGATTAAGTTGAACATGTGTATAATGAAATGACAAGTTTTCTAGCGTTTAAAGCGTCAGGGGTTGAATTTGGAACTAACAGCTTGCTGGAACAATGGAAGAAAACTTATGGTCTGATTCCGCCTTCGACTCATACAATGACGATATGTATGAAGGTCAGATAATTCATGATCATTTTCAGTCTATATGTGATAATTTGGATATAAAAATTTAATATCGTAAGAAAAAATATGTTTATTTAGTATAGTCGCTACGTGTATCTTCATTTTAAGAAAATTGTTGTGTATCTTCATTTTAAGAAAATTGTTGTTTAGGTAACAGACTGAAAATTAAAATTTATATTAAACTTCTTTTTGAAGTAATACATTTATCAATAAAACTTCTTACCCAAAAAATGTACCAAACACCCTTGTGGCTAAAGTTATTAAACTTTTATGTTCAACTACTTCATCGTTCATACGTCTAGTTCAAAAGAAACAAAACATACATCATACATCTTATCTTGATTTGTAGTTTGCTTGTTACAATTTTTTTCTCATCCTTTTCTTTAAATAAGAAGTTTTGATTACTAATTCTTTCTATTTTTCCCACATTGTTCAATCAAAACTACAAACAGTTCATAGTCATCTTTAATGCATATGAGGGATGAACGTGTCTAACTAATCATAAAAGTATATTCATTGTACGTATTTATACTACGTATAAAGCATTTTCGTCTTTTATTAATAGGAATTTGAAAATTTAATTTACATCTTTTGATACCCTATGCACAACTTAAACAAGCTTAAAATTAAAATAGTAATACTTAAGTCTCAAAATTTAATTCTTACATTAATACTAATTAATACATAATAATCAATACTCAAACTAATACATAATAATTAATACATACTTCAAAATAAAAATAATACATACACTCAATTACTTAAAAGTACAATTATATATTCATATTGTAAAACAAGTAAAAACATATCTACACACATATTACATACTTTAGATACGCTCTCTTACATAAATACAGAAAATTTAAGTAGTACAAGTAAAACAACATATTATACAACTTTTTAATGCAGCAACTCAAATATGATTTAAGTAGTACAAGTTTAAAAGCCAACTGTACAAAAGTTTTATTATACAATAATTACAACAAAATCAATTACGAATTTGATTGACAACCATAACTTTTTTACGAGCTTTTGATTTCAAATCTATTATAAAGATAATTATAAGTTATATTAAAAAATTCAAATATTTTACATCCTTATTTGTAACAGCCCTGCAATTTTTAACTATGCATTTTAAATGCGTTTACATCTTTATTTGTAACAATCTTGTAATTCGTAACCCATCTAAACCATATTTGTAACATCACAAACTTATTTGGTATAAAAGACTCGATTATAAACATACATAACACAAAAATACACATTTAGTTGCTTATAATATGCTTCTTTAAAAAATTTTCGCTTCACTCTTTATCACAATTCCAACTACTACTATAACTTTCTCAATTGCCATAATATTTTTGAAATAGTTATTATAACCAAGATCACGTTAAGCATATTAAAATTAATGGTTTTCTCAATCAACAGAAACACTAATAATCGTAATACGGGTAGGATTAAACAAGCGAACACACAACACATACTACAAAAAAGCATCATGATCAGTCGTGTGGGTCTTAAAAAACACACGTGGGATACGGGAAACAACCCTCGAATACCCTATGACTCATCTGGGGTTTGGTTGCCTGCTTTGCGGCTCACAACGTAGGGCTACCGTTAGTTTTTTAAAATATTGGAGAGGACACAACTGACGATGTCGGGTGCGATGGAGGCTTTCATGACGTGTGGGAGTGAGGTTGTTGCTGTTTGGACTGTTTTTATGTCGGATGGAAGGGTTTAGAGTCTAGACGGCGACTAATGATACGGTTGTTAGTTAAGAACTTAAGACAGTGTTACGGTTGCGGTAGAGAGTGATCTAGGGTTTGTAAGTGATAATAGATTTTTTTTAACATCAATTACGAAGGCTTTTTGATGTTTTTTATTAACATGATATTGGGCTTTAACTAAATTATACATAAAAATATTGGTCCATGCCATTATATACTGCAAGTCTGCAATTATGTTACAAACTTTTTTTCTTAAACATTATATGTTTTAGAATGTTAGCCTTTTAACATTTTTTTTTTATTAATATATGTCAACAAAACTTTGTTTATGCATATTTAAAGTTTTTGAAAATTGCGTATCATAAAATATCTATCATTTGTTATTCATATTAATAAAAGATTAGTGAAATTGTAATCATTTTGCTAAATAATTCGATTGAAAAGAATTGTCCACGTTAATGTACGAACATTTTCAAATAATTTACAAAGTATGAAAACATGTAAAATATTAAGTATGTAAATGTTTACATGTTATATAACGTGACGATTATTAGGCAACATCTACTTATTAACAAATGCATTTCACCGTCAATCAACATAACCTCGTAATACTACTAACCCATTTCGATATCGTCTTGATGCACATGTATATAGAACTATGATAAAGTTATTTTTTAAAATTATCGTCATACGCAAAACTATTATCCCCGAAAACATTTGATCGAAAAATATTTCTTGACAAGAGATTTGATTACAGGGTATCCGTCGCCGTAATACGCGGGTACCCTACTATAACGCCAAAAGTAATAATATACCTCGATTGAAATTACGTTTTTAGGACATATTTTTAAGTGAATATCGATTCAGAAGTTATAACAAAAAAAACAAATTACTACGTAAAAAAATTTAATCACAAGGTATTCATCGTCACATCACGCGAGTACTCTGCTAGTATAAATTTTAAGAAAAAGAATTGATGGTGAACTACGAAATCTTTCTTTCTCCTTTAATTTACTTTTGACAAGCCAACGCAGGATACTACAACATTGGATGTGTATGTTCAAACAACGATTGCATAAGAGATGAATCTTCAAACTATAAACATGCACTATGTCAAAAGCAAGATTGGAAGGTTGACGTAAAAGCGTATGTGTCAATCTCATCCCAAAAGTTAGGCTCAAAAGATGAACTCTGATGATTCAGTCATAGGTGGACGTGACTATATTCATGTTATCATCAACTACTACTAGTGGTCACTTTATTTTAGTTCCGTAAGTACATCTAACACATCAGTTAAAGTAATGAAGATTTGGCTCTTGCTTTAAAAGCGAGCGGTTGAGCTTTAAAAATAATGTTAAAAATGTTACGTAAGATTTTGAGGTATTAAAGGACTATGAGCGGTTGATATCAAAAAGTGGTGCCAAAGTGGTCACGTAAAATTTGAAGGCTTTGACATCAGAAACCTTTTGACACCACATTTATGAGGTAATCGTTGGTAAGAAAAAAAGTAGTGTCAAAGAGATATAATGGGTCCACATATACCCACCTTTATTAATAAACTAGACGATTACCCGCGCATAGCAGCGGAATTACCTAAAGACATGTAATTAATGATATGCTAATTGATTCGATGGTCGAACGCGTGACCCAATAATTGCCTAACGATAGATAGTTAATGATTTATTAATTGACCCGATGGTCGAATCGGTAACCCGGTGACTCGTCCGGGTTGAACCGGTAGGCGAGCCTGTTCTCATAGACTCGATCGGGTTGACTCGGTGGTCGAACCCGTGTCCCGCTAGTTGAACCCGTGACCCGGTGACTCGATAGGATTGACCCGGTGGTCGAAACCGGTGACCCGGTGGCTCGACAGGATTGACCCGGTTGTCGAACCCGTGACCCGGTGACTCGATCGGGTTAACCCGATGGTCGAACCCGTGACTCGAAAAGATTGGCTCGATGGCCGAACCCGTTACCCGGTGACTCAATCGGCTTGGAATGGTCGATCCGTGACCTGATGACTCAACCGGGTTGACCCGTTGGTGGAACCCGTGACCAAGTTACTCGACCGAATTAATCCGGTGGTGGAACCCGTAACCCGGTAACTTATGCAATTGTTTATGGTTTAATTTTTCAACATTTATTATTTTATCTAACTTATGTGCATTTAATTTTTCAACAATTTCATAATTAATATCCAACTTCTATGCATTAAATTTTTCAACAATTCCATAATTAAGTCATTTTTCAACATTCAAGGTTTTGGGATTTTTCCTTTATAAGTAGTAGAGATAAAGGGAATTTCTAACATGTGCCCTCAATGCACATGTTTGTGTTTATATAAAAGTAAAGTTTAGGTTTATTAAATGTAAATTATTATTTATTTATGGTGAATTTTAAGTGTATTTAATGTGAATTTAATGTATTTTTTAATATAAAAGGAAAGTTAGTGTTTGATAAATATGGTTTAACATGTGCTTGAGGGCACATGTTAGAAAAACCCATAAATAAATAACAAGAAAATACCTTTGGCGCTGGCTGGTGGTTTGGCGCGAGCCACTTTGGCGCTGGTCGATGGTTTTGACGTCAGCCAAGGAGTGGTGCGCCAACGGAGGTCTGACGCCAAATCCCTACCAGCCAAGCCACCAGCCCCCGTTCACTTTTAGCATCAAAATCATTTGACACCACATTTATGTGACAACTGTTGAGACCCAAAATATGATGCTAAAATAATTTATTTAATACAAAATAAATTAAATAAAAACTTCATTTAATTAAAAAAATATTACATAAAAACCTTACATAAAAAAAACATTACATACAAATAAAGATTACAATTTAGTGATTACGACTCAAATGTTACACAAAATCGGCTCGAAGCTCGTTGTGCACTATTCGGTCTCGAATTTCTTTTGTTTTCCTCTCACGTATTTCACATCGTTCGACCCAACTTCAAACAATATTCGATTGCGGATCAACATAAACATCTCTAGGATTCAATGTGAATTTTGTGTCTTCCAATATCATGTTATGTAACATGATACAACAATACATGATTCGTCTCAAGTGATTTATTTCATAAGCACGAGCGGGTTGTCGTATAATTCTCCAACGACCTTATAAGACACCGAAAGCGCGTTCGATATCTTTTCTAGCGCCTTCTTGAACTCTTTTGAACCGCAACGTTTTTCATCACTTGAAACCGAAAATGTTTTCACAAAAGTAGACCATTCTGGATAAATACCGTCGGCCAAATAGTAACCTTTTTTGTAAGTTTTTTCATTTACCACAAATGGACCGGAACCTTATCGGCTAACTCGTCTCAAATAAAGGAGAACCATATAACACATTTAGATCATTGTTTACCCCTAGAATCCCAAAGTATGCATGTCAAAGCCACAATTGTTGATCCACAACTGCTTCCAACATAAGAGTTGGGTATTTATGACCTCGTCTATTAAATTGAGCCTGTAAAGCCTAGGGATAATTTTTCTAATCCCAATGCATGCAATAAATACTCCCGAGCATTCCCAGAAGTCCATGTTTATCACCATGCAATGCACATGTTTTTTTTATATCTAGGGAGTTTGTTTTCTTAATTACATATCAACATATAAAACATATATGCTTTTAGTAAAATTAAGGAAACATTCTCTATAAGTGTGTTCGGCAATTTGCAAATACTCTTCAAATGCATCGGGTGATGACCCATATGCCAATTGACGAATTGATGAAGTGATCTTTAGAATACAATGAATACTTTTTCGACCGGTAGCATCCATCCCGGGGTGAAAATAAGAAAAGTATTCGGGAAGAGGGTCGGCATCATAACTTAAATAGCATCGACTATTTTTTTAAAAAGTATTGAACTAATACGATACCTTCTCCGGAATTTCTCTTCCGTGTACTTTGGAGGAGTCTCGTCATCGCCAAAATAGTCATCGAGTAACTGTTGACTTGCGTCTTCCCGTACACGCGGTATATATGTCCTTGTATGATTTGTAGATGACTCGAACCACCGACTTCTTGATTACACATAACCACAAATGTCTCATACTCCGTAAAACCTCGCATATAGCGTTTGTGATCGTCTCCGAAATAAATTTCGTATTCATCCATCCCGTGGTGAAAATAAGAAAAATATTCGAGAAGAGGGTCAGCATCATAACTTAAAATAGTATCGACTATTTTTTTAGAAGTATTGAACTCGTACGATACCTTCGCCGGAATTTCTCTTCCGTGCATTTTGGAGGAGTCTCGTAATCGCCAAAATAGTCATCAATTAATTGTTGACTCGTGTCTTCCCATACACGTGGTATATATGTCCTCGTATGTTTTGGAGACGACCCCGAACCACCGGCTTCTTGATTACACATAACCACAAATGTCTCATACTCCGGAAAACCTCGCATATAGCGTTTGTGATCGTATCTAAAATACATTTCGTATTCATCGACACTGTTGTTGTATGGATCCATGTGCGTGAAAAATAATAGTAGTAGAGAAATGTGAGATAGAAAATGTAAGAATTGAGTATCAAAATTTGATGAAAAGATATAGCATTTATTGATTTTTTTGGGGATTTAAATTTTGAAAAGAATGTTTTTTTTATAAAATGGCTAGTTTCGAACTCCGACGGTTATATTTTGTTTTTTGAAAAAAAGAGCAAAATACCACCAACTTGCGCGAGACCCTTTGACACGAGACCCGAAGCAACGCACTAAGCTCAATCTGACGCCAAAAAACTATCAGCCGAGTGGTCAACCACCACTCCTCAAACTCTAATGGTAACCAAGATCATTATTGTTAATTTAGCGATACACTATTTTTTCACTATACCGCCAACTAGGTGAAATAAGACAACCATTATCACCAACCACACCACACATATATACTTTAGAAATCACAAATATATGTCTAACTTTAAAACCGAATGAAGTAGTCTGTGAAGATCTACTCATTCAACTCACTTTTCAACTATAATGATGAATAAAAAAACGTACACTAAATACATATTTTATATGTAAAATACTCTAATGAAGTCTGAATACCAATATACTCGCAAAATAATAAAATACAATAATTTTTTAGAAAATAAAAACAAAAAAAGTCGACCTCTGTGGGTCTTGACAACTCATGCGTGAGTTTTATAGCAGGGATGGACTTACGTGTGAGTTTGGCATGCTGACCCCGTGAGTTATGCACCACTCAACCTAATCTAAATACAAATATACTTCGCAAATATATCGACAAACTTGTGCTTAGAATCAATTACCATCGTGTTGTGCGGTTTGATGTTTAAAAGGACGTTGTGGCAGGTGATCAACGTGTCTTAAGGTATCTATTACACATGCTCTTACAACTAGAGATGGGAAAAAAACTTCGAATCCGACAGAAAATTCGATACCCGAATCTGATTTGACAGGGTATTCCCTGAGTTGACCGGGTATGGGGATGGGGGTGGGGATTCCCCGATAATAAAAAGCGGGTATGGAGGCGGGGATGGTAATACCCTTGGTTCCCCAAACCCGTCCCCGAACCCGCACTGAATATTTTTATTCCACATATACGTTTAAATATCTTGTATGTTTCAAATATCTATTATATATTTGAAACACTATCAATCGATGGTTAATATCTCATTTGACACTAACCTTTTAGGGTGAGCTTTTGTGTGTAAATTTTGTTATTATTAATACTCCACATGATCGCATGAATGTGAATCTCGTTAATGTTGTTTGATATTATCGTATTGGGTTATTAGTAATGGTTGCGTCATTTGAAACATAGTTTAAATGTTAATTGTGTAACGGGGGGAAATCCCCGATTCCCCATTGGGGATCCCCGTTCGCCGCTGGGGATGGGGATGGTATGTAGCTTGGAATCCCCGATGGGGATGGGGACGGGGACGGGGACGGGGACGAGGATAGATATTTAACTTTGGGGATGTGGATGGTAGCAACCATTCCCCGCAAACCCGGCCCCGTTGCCATCTCTACTTACAACGACGGTTTAGTTCACTTGTATATCAAACTTTGTTTGGGTACCCTAAGTGATTATCCTCGCACTTCATGAGAATAAACCCATATGCTATATTCATCATATTTTTTAAAAAAAATAATATATTTTTAACCGTTAATCGTTAAGCGAAAAAAATATATCATCATAATAATAATGTTTTAAAAATCAGTTTTTAGGTGGTCTAACTGAATTATGAAGTTATGATTCAACCAGTTTAAAACCAAAATTTAGCTAACAATTAATCAATCAAACAACTCGAGTTTTAAGACACCAGAAACACTCAAGACTGCGTTTAGTTGGATGGAAAACATCATGTTTTCTACAAAATGTTTTCTACAAAATGTTTTCTATAAAACAAGGAAAACAGAAAACGCGTTCAAATCATCGTTTTCTATAAATATTTTCTAGAAAATGAAAAATCCATGTTTTACCTTTTTGCACACAGAATAAAAAAGCTCATTTTTTATTTTTTTTTAAGTTTTCCTTTAAACATAAAAAATTTATTTCTCCTTTTTTTCCTTTATAGTTTTAGAAAATGGAAAACACAAATTTCTCTAACTAAACGCGTTTTCTAAATTTTTAAGTGTTTTATGAAGAAAAAAAAATTATTTTCCTTTTCTGTAAAATAAAAAATAGAAAATAATGAAAAATATTTTCCGAATAAACGCACCCCAATCATTTGATTATTCAACCTTCTTTAACTATGTCATAAATATGCATTCATGCTAAAGATTGACCTTTTCGTATCGTTCTTGACAAAATTTTGAATTAAAACATTATGAAAACTCGAGTGACATAAGTTGAAAAATGTGTACACAAGTTCTGAAATGGTTTAATGATATTTAATGATAGATGTATACTAATTAGATAATTTGGTTCAAGTAATTAAGGTTAAGCATTTGGACCGTCAAATTGGATCGGGTCGAAAAACCGAATTGAATCAGACTGAGCAAATTTGGTCCGATCATCGGTCCGTGATTTTTGACCATTTTGACGTTTTGTCCGGTCTGTCCGGTCCGGTCTGGTCTTATCAAAAAATCGTTTATTTTGACTATTTAGGATTGGACCGGACCATTTCGGTCCGGGGTTTTGGACTAATTCGGTCATTGGTCCGGTCCGATTTTGATCGGTCCCTGATCTGGTCCAATTTTGATCGATCCGGTCCGGTCTGGGTCCGCTGCTCAGCCCTACAAGTAACTAGATTTTTTATTATTTTGAAGTCGTTTTTAAAGTAAAGACTATCATGGATAAAAAACTTTTTGTTCATTTTGACTCTATTGCTGTTGTGTGAGTGTCAGATGACACGAAAACAACTTATAAATATATACCTTTCACTCATAACATTTTAGTGTTCTCTCTACTTTCGCTTCATCAATTAATTTTATTTTTTTTCATTTCTCATATAAATTAAAATTCATTTCATTACATTAAAAGTAGATAATGCATAAATAAAAATATAATACGAAATTAAAAATACAATACGAAACTTAAAAAACATAAGAAAACTAAAAACACACAACAAATAAAAAAGATAGAAGGCATGTGAGTTGTAGACTCGCTGGAATTTACAAGAGTCTGCCCCTAAAATAATCAAGGTTTTGGTCATTTTCAATGTCGACGTTCTCCGACACTTCAATCCAACACTTGCACAATAGTATCTCCTCATCGCGTGTCCAACGTACAACATTTTGAGTCTGAGCTTCCACAAATTGTACCTAGTATTCGTCATCGTCTGTAGACAAATCAACGACTTTTGATTTTTTGTCATTCTTTATGCTTTTCGACAGTGATCTTTTGGTGGTGGGTGTGGTTCTAGTATTTTGAATTGCGTCTCAAGCACTTATTGACTTTGGATATTTTAGAATTGGCTATTCAATTGTGTAATTTGAAACGCGAGTTGTTGTTGTTGGTAAATTTGTTCGGGTGATAGGATGCGAGAATTGGGAGTCAGATGGAAAATGGAACTGGATGGGAATTACGAAGAATGTGAAATAGAGTTTTGCGACGATGGCGTCAACAGTGTAGAGGAGACGAAGGATTCGAGTTCGATGTGTTAAGAAGAGAAGTGAAGTTGAGATATGGAAACCCGTCATTTAGGAAATGAGACATGTTTTTGTATTTTGATAGATTGATAAGAAGATATGTGTGTGTTAAAAAAGAAGGATATGTATAATAATAAATGAGTTTAATTTAAAAAAATTTAAAAAGTAACTGTTAAGGGGACAGGACAACGACTCTTTCCCTTCTCTTTCTCCTCGTCGAAACTTGGCGAGTGACCGCGAAGTGGAGGATTGTGGTGATGAAGGCTGGCGAACACCAGCGAGGCATACACATCATATTGACGAAGGTTAGCCCGCCGTGACACCCCTTGCTTTTAACATTGTATTTATAAAGTTTGACAAAAAAAAATTGCAGGTCATTTATATAAGTTTTAGCTATTAAACGTAATGTGCAATAAATATCATAAATTATTTAAATCATTTAAGATTTAAATCATTATAAATGCTATTAAAAGGTTGAATGACATACATTATAAGAGTATCAGTTGAGCCATTCAATCAAAACATAGATCGCTAATCAACTAGAGTTGGTTAGCAATTTATGTTTTGATTGAATGACTCAACTAATACTCTTATAAATGAGTAGTTTGTGACGAAAAAAGTAAGAGTTTAGTGTATGGTTGACTAGTTAATAGATTTGTCAAAATAATACAAATCTTTCAAAAATCGTAACATCATTGCCTTCACCACCGTTACCTTCATCACCATCAACCACATTTGCCTTCACCACCATCGACCACCGTCGCCTTCATCACCACCGACCACCACCGTTTTCACCACCATCGACCACCGTATCCTTCATCACCACCGAACACCGTATGACCTCAACAACCACCGCTAGATTATCTTATTTTGTTGTTGAAGTGGTGGTCAACGGGTGGTCGATGGTGATGAAGGCAATCGTGTTACAATTTTTGAAAATTGACATGATTTTAACAAATCTATTAACTAGTCAACCATAAATGAAACTCTCACTTTTTTTCACAAACTACTCATTTATTGCCTATTGGTCATAATCTGAATTCATTAAATTCGTCTTAAAATTATTGTCTTTTGTTAAAAAAAACATATAGTTTAAAAAAACTCATTCATTAAAACCTTATTTCTTTTACTTTTTTTTTGTCAAAATATACTTTTACTTTTAATTAATTATATAGGGTGTTATTTAAAATTTGTAATAATAATTTTAAAGAACAGTAATATGTTACTTATTTCGTTCTAAAGTTATTGTCCTCTAAAAAAACAGACTGTTTAAGAAAAACACATTTATTATAACATTTTTTTTATTTTTGACAGATTAACAATTTTGCTCTTAACTAATTAATTTAAGTTTTTTTTTAAGTTTATAATTACAATTTCAATCAAATGTAATATAGTAAACTTGATAAAAAAAAATTCTGTTATTAGATTAATAAATTAGGATATCGAAAAAAAAAACGTTAATAATAATATTGAGTCCAAGAAGTAAATTTAATCAAACTTCTTTATTTTTTTTGTACCAACAATTTTGGATTAACTCAAAATAAAAAGAGAAGTTATAAATTTGAGACGAAATGAGTAAAAGATATGAATTTAATAAACTTCATTATTGGTAAAGAAAAAAAATCCCATTTCTATGCTAGTTTTAAAGAAGAAAAAAAATTCAAAAAGGGAAAATATATCAAGATGAAAAGTAACTGCTTTTCCATGTTTGCATGCATGTATATATGTGGCCACATAACTCATATGATGCCAACTTAAATCACCATTCTCACTTTCCTTCTTTCTTTCTTTTCTTGACGAGTGTTTCATTTCCATTCACCACTTTTTGTTTTCTTCGATAAACCCTTTTCTCAACCACTTCATTTCTCAACACTCCATATTCATCTTTTTCAGGTATGCATAATTATCAGTGTATCATGCTTTTTTGTTGACTTAATTACTCTCCTAGTACTCAGGATCATTAGTTACCTTAAACTTAGGAAAGTAAAACTGTTTTTTAATTGACCTATTAATGTACGAGTTTTGAATTTATCGTCGCACAAACTCAAATCAGATAAAACCTTTTTTCTTTCATATATTGACGTGATTATTTCAAAATTGTTTGCACTTAACAGCAGGAATTAAATCTGAGACTTCACATATAATTTAGAGTGACAACCATAAACTCTTTTGTCGCTACGTGTGTGGTCAATTAAAACTGTTTATATAACCCTTGAAATTTTTCAAACTTTTTTATACAAATTTTGTAACATTTTAGCATTTTCAGGCAAGCATGGTGACCAAAACTATTGATCTGAGGTCAGACACAGTGACAAAACCAACAGAATCAATGAGGTTAGCAATGGCTAAAGCTGAGGTTGATGATGATGTATTAATCTACGACCCGACAGCCCGACAACTAGAGTCCGAGGTTGCTAGGATAACAGGCAAAGAAGCTGGTCTGTTTGTTCCATCAGGGACAATGGGTAACCTTATTAGCGTCCTTGTTCATTGTGAAATAAGAGGAAGTGAAGTTATTCTTGGTAATAATTCGCATATTCATATTTATGAAAATGGTGGCATATCGACTATTGGTGGTGTTCATCCTAGGCCTGTTAAGAATAATGATGATGGGACTATGGATATTGACTTGATTGAGGCTGCTATAAGGAACCCGAATTTCGAAATTTGTTATCCGAAAACGAGGCTTATTTGTCTCGAGAATTCACACGCTAAGTATGAATTTTACTAGATGTATATTTTTGGTTTTCTTTAAGTGTTTGTGATGTGTTTTTGATGAAATGTTTTGTTTTGTTTGATGGTGTTAGTACTGGTGGGAAGTGTCTTTCTGTCGAGTATACGGATCGAGTTGGGGAGCTTGCGAAGAAGCATGGTTTGAAGCTTCATATTGATGGGGCGCGTATCTTTAATGCATCTGTTGTGAGTTAAACTAACCGTTGTCGAAATGGATTAGTTGTGATAGTGCATCCTCTGTTTCGGATTGTTTGTTACTACTAGCAAACTTTTGAGAAGGGTGTTTGCTATTTGGGATTGTGTTTTCTAAAGTGCTAATTAGCATATTTTGTTTTTTAGTTGATCATAGTAAGCACGTTTGAATGTTTTGGTGCGGAAACAGCACGGCTTTATTTTCTTAGTTAGTCCTAGGATGAGCACCTCTTTTATAGGCATCTTAAAGATGTTTCTTGGTACAAAAATAAGCTGAAAATATTCAATCCCAAACACCCTACAAACCTATTAGACTATTCATTTGAAGCTTCAAAATCTCTGGAAGGAGTACGTGTTGATTCGGAAAAAAAATTAAGCCTTTTAAAGTAAGAGTGGTGCTCAAAAGCGAGATAATATGAACTAATTCCCTAATGTTTATTTCAGGCTCTTGATGTTCCTGTTCATAGGCTTGTGCAGGCTGCTGATTCGGTTTCGGTAGGGTTGTCATACTTCCAAAACCTTTTTGTTATCCCCAGTTTAAAATGAAAACAGATATTATATTTCATCCAAGATTTCTTTAGTTGAATGGTTGATGAATTGTCTTCAGGTCTGCTTGTCGAAAGGGCTGGGCGCACCAGTCGGGAGTGTTATTGTTGGGACAAAACCCTTCATTGATAGGGTATCTTTTTGTAGTTCTTAAAGTAGTCGGTATTTTGTGTTCAACATATGGTTACTAGTGTCTTATGAGTTATGTAAACTTCATCTTTATTTATGTAGGCAAGGATTCTTCGAAAAACCTTGGGTGGTGGAATGAGACAGGTTGGGATCCTATGTGCAGCTGCTCTTGTTGCTTTACAAGAAAACATTCCAAAGCTTGGGACTGATCACAAGAATGCTAAGACTTTAGCCGGTAAGACTCAACCTTTGTGATGGGTAAACAAGTTAGATTTATCTGCAACAAGTTAGATTTATCTGCAACAAATGAGTAAACAAGAAAAAGAAATAGCTAAAAACTGAAACGGGTTGAAAGTCCCCAGAGTATAGTCATTTTAGAATTTGTCTGCAACAAGTGATGTAATGAAAAATACAGAAGTACTCGTATCAAACATATTACTTATCTCTAAAGCTGAAATTAATGGCTGTAAAATTTTATGGGTTGACCCACCCATTTCAACCTGCACTAAAAACTTACCCATTTTGACTCTAATCTGTTTTGACCCATTACCCAACCCGACTGACCTGCCCATTTCGGCCACCTATTCTAGTTTATCCCCTTATTATCTACAAGATATTATAATCTTCATAGCTTTGAGTAGTGAGGCTAAACAAACTACTTAAAGATGCCAAGAATTACTGATTCTTGTTAATATCTGCAGTAATTGTAATGAGTCGGTTATGAAATGCTGAATGTATCCATTCAAAGTTTATATTTGAATCCTTCAAATTTATGATACCTCACTTGTGAATCTTACTCTTCTAGAGGGGCTAAATAAAATCAAGGGGCTCAAAGCGGATGTGGCTTCTGTGGAGACCAATATTGTAAGCAATCTAGTTACTCACAATTTGAATCTTAAATGTAAACGCGGAATATGTACTTTAATCCGATGCATCTAATGTTTGGTTATGAGCAGGTGTATTTTGACATACTTGAGGGTTCACATATTACAGCCATGAAGTTGGGCAAAATTTTGGAGGGACATGGTATACTTTTGATGCCAGATAGCTCATCCAGGTGCGTTAGAATCTAGTGATTGTTAAAATCTCGACTTGTTGGCAAATCTATTTCTTACGAGATTTATCTAATAAAAGTTCATTATTTGAAATGGTGCAGGGTAAGGATTGTGATCCACCACCAAGTATCTGCAAGTGATGTGCAGTACACATTGTCAAGCATTAAGGTACCAATGTCACTGCCTAAACTTAAGTATTTGTTTTTGTACTCTACATTCCGCTCACTTGTTTCCTTTGCTTTCAGCAAGCTATGACTGGAGTGGCAGATGAAAATGGTGGCAACTGAAGCAAATGCTAACCTCTGTCAAGATTATTTTTAGTTCCAGATGTACCATGTATTTAAATTTGTGTTATTGACGTTTTCCCTTTTCAAGTAAATCTATTATCTTGGTTTAGTTTCCTAATCAGTCATGCTCTTCTTTATTCTCGAAAGTAATTCGACTGTTTCATTTAGTCTACCTCAAATCAATTCACCATGATTGTATATGTAATGACATTAGGACCAATCCTTTTCCAGCATATCCTTAAACAGATACAACCTCATGAGTTTTTTTTTTTTTTTTTTTGGTAACCGTGATTTCCGACTTTAGTTGTACAATACCATCAATCTACTTTAAGCATCTAATAACCTTTTAGCATAATCGATTCATTCTACCAACAAAACAGTACTCATGTATCAATGTTCTGTAACTATGTCGTGTCACCCGATTTTCATAACACGTTTACAAGTGACCCATAAGTACCTAGCTGCATATAGTTGAAATCCGTTAAAAGTTGACTGCACTAGGAATTTCACCTTGTTGTGTCACGCTTACTCGCTTAGTATATGATAATGCAATTTGGTTCATGACCAAGTTTGAAAGCTTTATCAAACACGGAGAAACCAAAATAGGCTCGATTTATGTGACAAAAGAATGATTACAAGATTTATAAATTGTGGGTTTGATGAATAGGTCAAGACCTAATAAGTCAAACTGTTGTATGAATGAAACAGCAGTAGAGGAGTAGAGGTATTCTTGGCAACTTTCGTTGGTTGTACACTTGTATTGATCTTCATTTGGCTCTTTATGGAGTAATATTCTTACGGAACGAGTTGATGAAAACTTTGTGGTTTTAACGTTTGAAATGGAACCACCACAAATGATGTTTGGGAGGGAGGGTCTTTAAGATTGCAGCTCTAACCAAACTCAGTTTACAAGGTAATGTTTGAAGTCTTGCAGCTGCTTTTCTCTGCTAGAAATTAAGGTATATATTCGTTCAACAGTCATATACTACATATGATGTAGGACAGATTTCTTGTAGTGATATCGGCCTATAACGTGCAATCCGAAGTCCAAACTTGTCCTGGCAGTGTATACTCAAGTTACCTTTTATATATTTATCCATTACAGCCAGATGAAAGCTCTTATTTGCATTGGAACCAAAAAATTTTTAGGTTTCTTGCATCATGGCTTGTAACTTTGATAGGTCATAATCCATAATATAGTCTCCACTCTATCCTCATATAAGTAGGGAGTTGTACATCATCAAAATTATTCACAAAACAAAAACGTAAGTTATACCATAGGCTACTAAAAAAAAGCAGATACGCAGTTAGAAAAGCAATCCCAAAAGGACCTCCATCCCCGTTTTCCTTTTGTATGTGTGCTGTATTTTGCTATTACTGATTTACGCCCTGGGTAGCTGCTACAAAAATATTCCCTATAGTCCAAGATATATACCTTATTTCCACAGATTTATCAAGCCAACATGTCTCTTCACATACATACGGTTTTCACCAAGACTTCTAAGTTATATAAAATAAGATTTGCAAATAAATAAAACATTAAAGATTGCAATTGGTGTGCAAGATTATTTTATGATCACCTATAAAATGTAGTTGAAGATGCAAATGTCGTCTTTTTAAATCAACTTTCGAGATGTATTAAGGGTGTTTAATTAATAAGTTCGGAGGGGAGTGTGGTGTTGTTGTAAAAGGTGGAGTGTGCAGGAATTCAAGTTTGTAGCCGTTGGACAGTAGGTGGGGGAGGATTAGAAATTTAGAATCCGGTTGTTCATAAGGAGCAGGACTGACGGACTCAAAGGTGTGGCCATAAACAGTTTACTAAGATGTTAAGACTTAAAGCATCTCCTGAACATATATTTCACATTTAGCTTATCATAATGCTAGAATCATGCCTCTTCAATATATTGAAGGAAAAATATCCTACATATGTTTGAAATAAAACATCAGGCTCAGGTGCTTCGTTAGACTTGTCCCAAACCTCAGACAGAAATAAGTTCCATCTGCGGCTTAAGTATAATCATATAAAGTGGATCATGCACGCGTGTAACAATGCATATTAAAACCCGACCCCCAAAACTATGCCGTTCAAAATCTTTCCCATGTTCTAACAAACCTATCTACAAACTCCATTTGTATGTCATATGACATGTTCAGCCATTTGGGCTGAGGAAGTGTCAAGAAGGTAAAATTAAATCGTGAAGACTTATTTCCTCTAAGATCAAGCACTTGTAAGTTTGGCAACTCGATCCCCAGACCTTGATTAGCAAGTAGAGTTACAAAATAATGTTGCAGCTGTTTTTGCTGTTACAAAAGGCAATATTAATTAATGCACAGTTAACAACGTTCTCCTTCGAGTATTGCTGGTGAACACGATCCACTGAACCGGCCATTCTCTACAATCCTCGAACAAAATGTTACGTACATGTCGTGTTCGTCTATTTATAAGGGTCTGCCTCTTAAGTGAGATGTATTTTTTAATTTTAAAAGTGGGCTCATTAGGCAGGCTTATTACAAGGGTGGCTCACAAGTTATCTAAGCCCAACTCAGAATTGTTTTTTTTTTCCTTAAAAATTTACCAAAATGCTTTTTATTTACCGCTAAAAGGTGTAAATTTCATGAAATCAAATACAGTATATGATTACAATAGTAACAAATAAGAAATAGATAGACATCACCAGGGGCGGAGCTAAGGGTTCCCGGAGATGCACGGGAACTCGATCGAATTTTGTTGCATAGTGTATATATTTGCTAAAAATCTCGATTTCTTCAAATGAACCCGGTCTCAAAATTATGTACGTAGTATATAGATACTCGTATTAAAAAATTTGTGCATCCGATGATTTTATACAAAACAAAGAAACAATACTATTAATCAACACAAAGCAATTTCATATCACTATGTTAGAAGATATCTCATATTTCTGACAGAGACCTCTATATCTCGAACAAAACAGAGGATAACATTTCTCTGTATTTATCCCAAACACCAGGAAAAGCTATAGACAGTATATCTATAGTAGTAATCACTGGAGATAAAGTACAGGATGGTTTCTTACCTACTGCTTACACACCTACACACTTACAGTTGGCTGATATAATGACTTCAAACCGCTTGAACTTGAGGGGGGATATTAAAGCTTACAATTTATATTTTCTTTATTCATTTTTATTTCATACAATGGTCCAAAGTATAAGAGCCACTTCTGTCATTTTATCTACTTTTTGGTTAACTGATTTTAGCTATATAACCATTTCTCCTTCATTTTGTAATCACCAAGTCACTTCATAGTATCACTTTTCTCTCCCAAATTAATCATTTCCGCTTCATTTTATAAGGGTGTTAACAATTGCAGCTCTATCCAAAATCGGCATGTACCAGATAATGTTTACACTCTTGCAGCTGTTTTTGCTGTTACAAAAGGCAATATTAATGAATGCACAGTTATTTCAGCTGTTCAGTAAACCTGTTTGTTCACGTCAAACTATCGTCCAAGCACACATCCAAACTTGTCGTAATAGTGTACTTTTCAAAGATCAACTATACAGCAGGAGTGGAGGCTTGAATTACATTACAACCTTAAAATTCTTTTAATTTCTTACATCGTGATTGGGTAATTGGTTTAACTTTATGTGTCATAATCAATTATGATTATGTTATTGTGAGTATAATAAACTAAATATCACTCACTGATCAAAATACTTCAAATAACAAAAACCTAAATGTTATACCGAAGGCTGCTATATGCTCTATGAACTAGTCTTATTGGTGCGAAAATCACCTTCACGGCCCACGGCCCCACGGGTATATAAAATAATGTGGAGACGTGAATCTTGTCTAAATTACCTAACTCTCAAGTAGGGATGGCAACAGGTCGGGTTTTAGTGAACCCGTACCCATATCCGTTTATAATATCCGTACCCGTATTCGCTCCATCACCCGACGGGTACCCGATTAGTATTACTCATCGGGTTTTCGGATTTTACCCGTGGGTACCCACAATTAAATTTTCGTTGGGCATTATTGTGAGTATAATGTTAAGAAAAAACCACTCGAAAACGACCAAAATACCTTAATATATTTTTTAAGTTTTTAGAAGATAAAAAAATTATTTTTAATATTATTCACGCGATTTAATATATCAAATAAATCATAGTTTTTATTTTAAAATTACAAAATCCAAATATACTTGATCACAAACATGTTATTGCACACAAAATGTAACAAATATGATTATTCAATTCGTTCAACAATCTTCGTCTATTATTTCACGCAAATTTAGAACTTATATAAAATAGCAACGAAAACAGGTACGGATTCGGGTAAACTGGTACGGATTCACATACGGGTAAACGAGGCGGGTATTAGTAGAACCCGTACCCGCGAAAAAAAGAACATTAAAACCCGAACCCGTATTCAAACCCGCCAACCCGACTCCGAACCCGACCCAACCAGTTCGGGTTTCTGTTTTCCCCATCGGTTTTGAGCGTTTTTGCCATCTACTCTCAAAAAAGACTAAGACGTCTCTTGTCAACATAGTCAAACATTTGACCTAGAAAGTAGAAAAAAAAACTAACAAATCAGACAAGTCGTAGCCTCGAGACCATATCTCCTTAAGGGATTACCATTGTTCCGGTCTATGAGATATTGAGATTCAACAAAGATTCATCCCCTTAGATGAATATTTGCGCTTGCGCCTCTTCAGAACTTAGAACACACATATCATCATCCTTTGTGTAATGTGAAAAAAATGTCCTACAGAGTTCGCTTGAGAAGCCCATCCAATACAAACCAAAAAAACATTACGGCAATCAGCACGCCTCTCTAACAGCTACCAAATCCCCATATAATTATCCTAAAATATAATTATATCTGGTTTGCGCCTAACGGCAGACATAAAACCAGTTCACGTACAGTCAACAATGTCGATCATATTCCCCATATAATTATCCTAAAATAGTCTAAAACCAAACTGCAAGCAATTTGAAATTTCTAGAAAAGCTACCAAAACGCATTTCAAAATAAAAGAAACAATCGACTAAATACATTCTTAAACAAAAAGTAGTTGACTGATCATCAAAATCTAATTCCCATTAGTGTCGGCTGATAACAGTACACTTCAAGATTGTATAGTAAATAAATTGCAACAATAACCTCCGTTTCATTTCACAGTTACCTAGGACTGTGGAGTGTTGATTAGTCTAACGAGCTCATCAACAAAATCGCTGGTAGGAACCTCTTTCTCAACTTGAGCATCCTTGTTTTTCAACTTAACAACTCCTTTTGTGATTTCTTGCTCACCTACCATCACAATCCAAGGAATCCCAAATTCTTTAGCACGATCGAAGTGCTTATTCAACCTTTTGTTGACCAAAAACTCTGCTTTCAGTTTCGCATCCCAGCACATACTCACAAGTTTAGCTGCTAAAGATAAGTCGTCACCCAATATGCTGACCAACACTTGTGTCTCACTGGCTCGAGGAAGCTGTCAAAAGATTTAAAAAAAAAGAATTTATTATGTTTCATTACTAATGACTTCAACAAAAATGAGAAATAAAAATGATGTGGTTGGTTTTACCTGTTTGTCATTTTTTTGGTTTTGTTCCATAATGGTGAATACACGCTCAATTCCTAAACTGACACCGATAGAAGCAACACGTTTTGTACCAAACATGCCAATGAGATTGTCATAACGTCCACCAGCAGCAATAGATCCGACCTGAGTACATACGTATTACAATTAAACACAAGACCAGATAAATGCAAAAAAAACATACACTTACAAAAATAACAAACCTGTGTAGTCCCCTTAGTAACGGCTTCGTATATGACACCAGTATAATAGTCGAGTCCTCTGGCCAAACTTAAATCAAAGACCACTTTGTGGACACATCTTGCGTTATCCAAAGCCTGGAATAACTTGTCCAAATCGTCTAATGCTTGCTTTGATGAATCATTTGTAAGAAACTGGCTTCCTTCTTTTTTTAGTTCTGATAATAATTCCAGTGGGTGACCTCTTAAATTCACAAATGAACCAATCTTCTCAACAGTTTCAACATCTAGACCCTTTTCATCAATCTAATAACAAAAATGATGGATATTTAAATAAGTTGATCACAGATAACTTTATACGATATTGACATGAAACAGTATACTGTACCAGTTCTTTTTTAATTTGCTCAAATGTCTGCTTGTCTAGTTTGTCAATACTTGAACAAACGGTACGAAACTTGTGTGATGGCACACCACAAATATCCAACATCCCATCCAGTAATTTTCTATGGTTCAACTTTATCTGCAAAATCAATATAGATCAGTAAAGACATAAAAAATAATGATATGGAAACATTGGCCCTGTTTCACAAATATCAGCAGAAAATTTACCTCATATTCACCGATGTTTAGCTCATCTAGTAGTTCAGTCAAGATTTTAACCACCTCAAAGTCTGCTCCAACCGTCTCATCACCAGCAATATCAAAATCACACTGATAAAACTCACGATATCTTCCTTTCGACGGGTTGTCCCTTCTATAGACTTTTGCCATCTGATAACGTCTAAATGATGTGATGCCATTCATAGCAACAAATCTAGCAAATGGAACCGTAAGGTCATATCGCAGGGAGCAAAGCTCTCCACCCTAAAAATTAAATAAGACATGTACAATATTATATTTTACATAAAACAAACAGAAACAAAAAAAAAAAAAAAAAGTACTACCAGTATATAAGTTAATGCATCCAACTACAGATATCTCACCTGATCAGCTAAATCATAAATCAACTTTGAGTCTTCCCCGTATTTTCCTGTAAGAGTTTCTCTCAATTCAAACACAGGAGTATCAAGTGCCATGGCACCGTGCCTCTTAAAGACATTACCAATGATTGAAAATGCTTTCTCTCTTACAGCCATCTGTTCTTTGGCAAAATCACGAGTTCCCTGTAGCAAAGAAGATATATTAGCATACAAATACCTTACTAGTATCAAACTATACAAAAAAACATAAACAATTAATGTGTAACATGTTATTACTTTGGGGATCTTGGGAAGCCTTCTACTTTCATTGCTGTCGACGACTTCTTTGACTTTCTGTAGTAATTGGTCAAAGCTAGCGTCTTTTAAGTCCAAGAAGGAAAGGAAACCATTTGACACTTTCTCGGGGAGGGCTGATGTATCCACATTGCTTGTCCCCGACTGTAATCTATCTTTTATAAACTGCATTAAAACAGTTGTGCCTTTTCCCAAAGCCTTCTTTTTCTTGTCTTTCTTTTTGTCGGGTTTTGCACCAGCTCCATCAGCAACAACCTCTTCGGCTTTAGTTATCTCACCTCCTTCAAGTGAGATGAAAGAAATAGTTGCTTCCCACGAAAGGATCTTTCTCACAGACTCTGATAAGCTATAGACTTCGTGCAAGGATTTGATGTAGCTTTTTTCCTTTTTGTAAGAGACAAATGACATGATGGAGTCTTCTAACTTGTCAAGATTTGGGCAACCCGCGTTGAAACTTTCAGCCAAATTAGGAAATAAGTTGTCTTTTACCAAATTATCTAGACAAAGTTTTGCTCGCTGCCAACTACCCTCACCAAGACTCTGAAGGGCAAAAGCCAGAGACGAAAAGAATCCAGTCAAGTCCTTGCTGGCACCTCCATGCACTAACGGGATAGAGTTCAATTCTACACGTGTTGAGGAGTGAATTGATTTGCATAAAGACCTCAAACGACCATGGGTTATAGGAATGTCGAAAACTAGATCACACTGTGTATTACCACGCATTTTGGAGCCATTAAGCAAAACCTTGAAATCACTAGCAACAGAAGCTCTATCTTTGTCTGAAAAGCCATCACCAGAATCCGTGAAGAAGTTAAAAGCAATGGTAGTGTCGGTTTTCAAGGCCTCACATGACAAAGCTGCAACAGCATCAGCAACTGTGGACAATGAAGATGCAGTATAGTCCAAAAGGACACATATTGCACTAATAGTAATATCAGCCCAGCAACTTCTTAACAGATCAACGTCATCTTGCCGATCAAACTCAAGGTCAAGTGTGAACGTTTGAGCACCGTCATTCAAAATATCTGACAGCTGAGACGCAGCAGAGGGAGAAGCTGATCCACCAATTAACAGCTTGTTGAGAAGCAGAAGTGCAGACGCTCTGGCTTCCTCAGGGGTTAGATAATCAGGCACTGTTAACTGAAGTTTAAACGGACCTGACGGTGATTTCAGTTTATGACCAGAAGGAGACGATGATAGCCTAGCCAGAGCAGATGGGTCTATTTTCAGAATCTGAGGAGGATTAGCAGTGGCAAACTCGAAAACAGAAGCTGGAGAAAGTGATGCGCCTTTTCCACCTAATGTCAACACCCGTCTCTCACCTGCCATTTCTGCCCCCAACAAAAACAAACTGTTCTTTAATATCAATGTTGCATTTTAATGCAGCTAATGCGATATTCTTTTAAACAGATAAGCAGCAAGTAAAATTTTGATACAGTACTTGTTAGGGGGGTGTTTGTTTCGGCTTATATAGCGGGCTTATGGCTAATTTGGTTTTGGGCTTATGTCTCCTAAGCTCACTTTTTGTGGCTTAATTTGAAACTTTTCGGCTTATACAAGTTTATTATTCTGGTGTTTGTTTCGGCTTATGAAACATAAGCTCATTTGGGCTTATATTTCATAAGCTCTAATATTTCGCCTTACTTTGAGACGTGTGGGCTTATATAAGTTCATTATGATATGATAAACGTATATAAACCCATAAGCCGGCTATAAAAGTAATAAAATATATTAAAAATTAGTTTGATACGGTACTTAGTTTGAGGTTTACATAAGCACGCTATAAAAGCGGAAACAAAACCCCCCTTAGTTTGATGCTTAAACTAAAATCTTATAAAGCAAAGCGAAACACCAAAGCAAAATAAAAGTATTTCGTAAGCCCTAATTTTTCGGCTTATTTTGAGACGTGTGGGCTTATGATATGATAAACGTATATAAGCCCATAAGTCTCAAAATAAGCCAGAAAATTAGGGCTTATGATATACAAGCCCAAATGAGCTTATGTTTCATAAGCCGAAACAAACACCCTGTAACCATACATAAGCCGACAATTTTCAAATTTTAAGAGACAAAAAGTGAGGTTATGAAAAATAAGCCGAAAACCAAAAAAGACATAAGCCCACTATAAAAAGCAGAAACAAACACCCCTTTACTTTGATGCTTAACCTAAAATCTAATCAAGCAAAGCGAAACACTAAGGGGGTGTTTGGATGTGCGGTTAGGAGGAGATTACCTCCAAATCTCAGTTCCAAAATGGAGATAAGTTAAAAAAAAGTGTTTGGGTAATAAATGGAGATAAGTGATTATTTGCGTTTAAAAGCTACAAAATGGAGTTTTGAAAAAGTTAGTGGGGAGCTACTTATTTCATTTTCAAAATGGAGTTTTGGAAAAGTAAGGGTGTGTTTAGTTGTGGAAAAATTTTCATATTTTTCTGTTTCCAAATTTTTAGAAAAGAGGGGAGTTTTCTTTTTCTATAAAAGAGTTGAAAATTTAGAAAAGGGTAATATGGGGTTTTCCAATTTTCTATATAAATTTGGAAAATGAAAATTTTGAAATTTTAGAAAATTTTCGGAAAATGATGCTACTAAACAGCTTTTCTGTTTTTTAGTTTTCAAATGAAAAATTTTCTGGAAAAATGGGAAAATTTTCACCAACTAAACAGGGCCTAAGCTTTCAAAATGGAGTTTATTATCAAATAATCAAATTTGCCAAACACTAAAAAAAAGTGATTATTTGATTATTGCGATTTCAAACTGAAATATCAAATCCAAACACTATTTTTTAAAATAGAGTTTTCAAAATGATGATTATTCAAAATGGAGTTTTCAAAATGAATAATTTGTTTTCAATAAGCACATCCAAACACCCACTAAAGCAAAAAAGTAGTGTGATAGAACGCCTCAAATACTTGATATACATTCACGCGAACTAGTAAAAAAACATACGACACAGGTAATTATTATCGTACTAGCAATTAAGGTTAAAAAACCTAGGCACTAAATTTGAAGAATATTGAATGGATAAGCAAAGCATATAGTAGTCGATATTATCAGTGCTACTACTTAAGTAAAATAAATTAATAGTGATTTAAAGGAAAGGAATAAAGTAATGAGTATGAAACCCTAAATATAATAAACTTACCGGACGGAGGTGATGATCTTCTGGAGAAGATGTATGTGTTTCTTTACGGCGGACACTGGTGGTTGGTGGTATTTTTAGTTAGGGTTTTCCTCTTTTTTTTCTTTTTTTCTTTTTCTTTTCAAGACCTCAACTTATTCTTTGTCTATATATCAAAAAAAAAACTTTTTTTTTTTTTTTTTTTTTTTTTTTTTTGCATACCATCAAAAAATTATTCTACTAGGTGTCGGTATGGCCGGGTTCACCCGACTCGAATTTGAATCCTAACACGATTAAGTTAATCGGGTCAGGCGAAATCGGGTTAAAAATTTTATCGGATATTTTTTGACCCGACCTAATAATCCGATTGTGTATTAGGGTTGAATTATTTTTTTTATTAGGTCTGTGAGTCAAATTCGATAAGACATGAAAATTCGTTTTAAATTCTCTTATAAGTAATGTTTTTAATAAATTATTATGCTATATCCTTGAATATTTTATTGGAAAAATATTGGTCATATTGACCTAATAATTACTTGTATTATTTACTTTTTGTGATATGTGTATTCGGATGTTGGGTACACATTATGTACTGTTCGTGTGAGATTTTTGGAATTTGTTTTCTTCAAATTTATCATTCATCGCAATTGCTGCAAAATAGAAAAAGGAAAGCACAAGCAGAGTGACTTTCGGGTACATGTTTTGTTTGGTCAATTTTTTATTTTTATTAATTAGATCATGTGTAGTATAACCTGATAACCTGAATCACCTGATCTGATAAGACCCGACTTGAATACCCTCCGACCCCGTTAATCCGATTTCTTATAAGGTCAGGTTGTGGGTGAGTTTTCCAAAATTAAAACCCGACTCAACCCGACCCAATAAGCCGACCTAATAACACCCATATTATCTACTATATTGTCCTGAATAGAATTCGATATTCACAAAGCTAAAAATACACATTTGTTGGGGAGATTTGAGATCCCCATAGACTCACTTTTTAGTATAGACTAAATGAATCCATCTCAACCTTCCATGTCATTTTTAATCCAAGGGTCAAGATCTCTTTCATCTTCCACCTCTATCTCACTCTATCCACAAAAAACACACAGACACTTCTCTACCCATCCATCAACCACCATCTCCACCACCACCGGCGATGCCCCTCCTCCCTGACGACTCATCCTCCACCCACCTTTTTTCGGTGTCTCCTTCTGCACCACTTGTACGATAAATTTGATCGAATCCCTGACAAGCCACTTTGGTCTTGGTAACCTCCCCGACCAACTGCCTTATTCCGACGACCTCCCCGACCAGCCACCTTCTTCCTGCAGCCTCTCCTACCAACCACGTTCTTCCGGATAAGGTTTGTAATATGGATGATACTCATTAAAATGAAAAATATATGGTTGTTGTTCCATTATTGAAGACGAAAATCTTCTTATTAAGGATGAAATCGAAGAGTTTGATGATGTTATTGTAGATGAAGATGAAAAGGTGAATCTCGTTTATTATCCAGGTCTATCATCAAACATTATGTTCTTGGTTAAATGATTCTGAAAAAAAGGAAATCATATATGATTCTGTATGAATCATATATGATTCTTGAGTTTATTATCAGTATTAAATGGAAACAAATTGTATATGTTTTTTTGTATTTCATTAAACTAGTTGATTTATTTATTTATTTTTTGTATTTCTCCCTAAGAATCATGTATGATTCATGATGGATCATATATGATTCATGATGGATCATATATGATTCATGTTGGATCATATATGATTCAATCTGAATATTATATGATTTTCTTGCATTGACTCATGTAATATGTGATTCATTTGCAGATTTGTAAAGAAATTTATGACGAAACCGATTTCAAAGAGCACTTAAACAAACTTGTGTGGAATATGCTCATGGAAACAATCAATTTTTGATGCAACTAAAAAACTAGCAAGGATTGTTGAGGCTGCTGAAAAAGGAGAAAGTGCGACTACCGTTAGTGAACAAGAACCGAAAAATGTTGCAGCTAAAAGACAATCAACACAGCTTGTTGGATATTTTCTTTTTTCTAAATCATACTTTGTTTAGATTTGTTATTTTGGAGAAGTGTTATGAGGATCTAAAATAAATTACTTAATGTTTGATGTTCCTGATTGAATTACCTAATGGTTGATGTTCTAGCAGATTTGATATATAAAAGTGTCTAAAATTAATATGTGATTCATATTGAATCATATATGGATTTTATTGAATCATATATGATTCAGCATATATGATTCATACTTAACACAAATTTAACATAAATCATCAACTAACACAAATCATAATTCTAAACAAAAATTGTGAAGCTTGTTTAATAAAATTTATAGTAAATGAAATACGATTCAAGAGTGAATATATATGATTCATACTAAATCATATATGATTCACCCAGGAATCATATGATTCACCAATGAATATCAAACATGTAAAAAAAGATCAATCCAAGTAAGAATTAAACATTCATTTCATACCATTAGATTTTACAAAGATACGTTAAAAAGATAAGATGAAAGGTTATTTACAACAAAAAGCACAAGTAAATTCTAAGTGAGACAAATTCCAACAAAGAAAAAACTTGCCTTGGAAACAATAAATAAGCATAGCTAAATTTCTAGTCTCATTACAACCCATAGAATGGTGGGGTGAGGTCGAAGATGTATGATGAATTTTTAGGTAGGTTATCCTCAACTCGGTCTTTAAAAGCAAATATCATACTGGACTTGAATCTTCTCCACCTATAAAAGTAATACCCAAATATATAAATCTCGCTAACTCCGTTACCAAATTAAATTAGATAGATTATCTTCAACTCGTTTATGTATGAAAGAAAAGTTATTGTTTATTATAAGGGAATCATATATGATTCACACACACATCTATAACTTTTCAACTATAAGACCCCAATAACAATTTTGCAACTTTTCTCGTGTAATTAGAAATTTGATAGTTTTTAGTCAAGCATCACTATAAAATATAACTATATCATAATCCTTCATTCAAATTGCATGTTTCTTAAATTTTCACACACGTTTTTCATATAGAACCATATATGATTCATACAGAATCATATATGATTCATACAGAATCATATATGATTCATACGCGCATCTTCAACTTTTCAACTATAAGATCCTAACAACAATTGTACAACTTTTCTCGCGTAATTTTGAACTTGATTTTTATTCGTAGCATCAATATAAGATATAACAAAATCACAATCGTTCATTCAAATCGCATGTTTCTTATCTAAAACTTTCAGGTTAAACATCAGTAATCAATAATGATTATAAGTATTCAAAATCATATATGATTCTCTAAAAAATAACCAGTCAACTAAATATGCATACAAATCATATATGATTCTGCAATACAAGGAGGGAAGGGGGTTCTTTACTTGACAAACTTGATGAAATGATTAAGGTAGGCCAAGCCATGGGTTATGATATGATAGGGAGTACTTCGGATATGGAGAAAATCATTGGGTCGAATGGAGCGGTTCATGGTGGTCAATGAAATGTTTATCTTTAAATATTCAGGGCCTCGGATCCAAGGCCAAAAAAGATCGGATTCGTGATTTAGCAAATAAACATAAACTTAGTTTCTTGTCTCTTCAAGAAACTAAAAAGGAGTCTTTTTCGGATTTGGAGATCAAATATTTATGGGGTAACTATCAGTTTGATCATGTCGAGAGTGAAGCTTTAGGTTTGTTTGGAGGTATTTTATGTGTGTGGGATTCTAATGTTTTTCAAAAATCTCATCATACTATTTCCGATAATTTTGTAGCTGTATATGGTACGTGGTTGCCTAAAAAGATCCAGATTCTTATTATATCTATTTATGCTCCACAACCACTAGCTGCCAAAATTCAGTTGTGGGATTATGTTACGTCGATTATCTCTCAATGGCAAGGGGAATATATTGTTCTTGGCGACTTTAACGAAGTTCGGTGTAAAGAGGAGAGATAGGGTTCAATGTTTCATGCACACGGAGCTCGATTGTTTAATGCCTTTATTACAAATTCTGGGCTCAATGATGTTCAACTTAAAGGTTACTCGTTCACATGGGCGCATCCTTCTGCCACCAAGATGAGTAAGATTGATCGTTTTCTGGTTTCTGACGGTATTTTGACCTACTTCCCTTATTTATCTGCTGTTTGTCTAGAACGGCATCTATCTGACCATCGTCCTATCATTCTTAGAGAGAAATTTTTAGACTTTGGCCCTTCTCCTTTCCGTTTTTATCATTCATGGCTTTCTTTACAAGGGTTTGATCAAATGGTGACAACTATCTGGAATTCATTTCAATTTACGGATAACAATGGGATGATCAAATTTAAGAAGAAGATCCAACATTTAAAGAAGGCTATTCGTATTTGGGTTGCTGATTTTAAAAGTGGTCAGTCTGGTAATCTCAAGGACCTTAAGAAAAAACTAGCAGATATTGATTTAGTGATAGATCAAGATGGAGTTACTGATGAGGTCTTGATGTCCCGTATGGATACTATGAAACAGTTGAATGACCTCATTGCTACTAATAACAGTGATTTTGTTCATAAAGCGAAAGTTCGATGGGCGGTAGAAGGAGACGAGAATTCTCAGTTTTTTCATGGAATTATTAACACGAAACATGCAACGTTGGCAATTACGGGTATTTTAATTGACGGCATTTGGGTAGACGATCCCTCTAGTATTAAAGACGAATTTCGTGCCCATTTTGAAGATAGATTTAAGGACCCGGGTACTCGTAAAGGAAAAATTAATTTTACTTTTCCTAATCGTTTATCTTTGGAACATGTAACTGAATTAGAATCTATGGTTTCAGACGAGGAGATTCGCAAAGCTGTTTGGGGGTGTGGTGAGAACAAATCTCCAGGTCTGGACGGGTTCACGTTCGAATTCTTTCGAAAATTTTGGGGTGTTTTGGGCCCGGATTTTTGCAATGCAGTCAAATGGTTTTTTGATCATGGGGCTTTCGCAAAAGGTTGTAATTCCTCGTTTGTTACTCTCATTCCAAAATCTTTAGAACCGAAAGTGGTTAGTGACTTTAGGCCCATTAGTCTTATTGGGAGTCTTTATAAGGTTATTACTAAAATCCTTTCCACTCGCTTATCATCTGTCATATCCGATCTCATATCTAATGTGCAATCAACTTTCTTACCCAATCGGCAAATCATTGATGGCCCATTTATTTTAAATGAGATTATTGCAAGATGTAAGCATAAACACCATCAGTCTATGTTTTTTAAGGTGGACTTCGCTAAAGCCTATGATTCTGTTAGATGGGATTACCTTGATGATGTCCTTCATGCTTTTGGTTTCGGGGCACAGTGGAGAACTTGGATTCTAGGTACTCTCAAGTCGGGTAAAGCCTCAATCCTGGTGAATGGTAGTCCTACTGATGAGTTTCAACTCTATAGGGGTTTGAAACAAGGTGATCCACTTGCACCTTTTTTATTCATCTTGGTCATGGAGTCTTTACACCTATCCATTAACCGGGCAATTGATGGGGGCGTGTTTTCAAGTTTACGATTCGACGACGAGCTCTCGATTTCCCACCTTTTTTATGAAGATGACGCGATTTTTATGGGTGATTGGTCTAACCGGAATGTAACAGGTATTTTGAACATTCTTAAATGCTTTGGTTTACTTTTAGGGATGTCGATTAACCTTAAGAAAAGCCATATCTTAGGCTTGGGGGTTCAAGAGATGATTGTTTCAGATGTAGCTATGAGAATTGGTTGTGTAGTGTTACCAACTCCTTTTCAATACCTGGGAATTTTGGTTGGAGGAAATATGTCTCATACTCGTTCTTGGGAGGATACAATTCATAAGATTAATAAACGGTTATCGAGTTGGAAACTTAAAACTCTCTCGATTGGAGGTCGATTAACCCTCCTCAAATCAGTTCTTGGGTCCACCCCGATTTATAATCTTTCTCTTTTTAAAGCCCCGAAATCTTTTCTTAATAAGATGGAAAATATTCGTAGTAACTTCTTTAATGGTATTCAAAAGGGAGAACGAAAGATAGTGTGGGTCAAGTGGTAACAGGTTCTGGAAACAAAGTCTCTAGGGGGTCTTGGGGTTTCTAGTTTCTTGGCACTTAATAGGGGTCTTCTGGCTAAATGGGGGTGGCGTATTCTTGTTGGGGATAACTCTCTTTGGTGCAAATTTATCCAGGCTACGCATGGTCCATGTATATCTGCTTCTTGGGTAACGTACCATTCAATCTGGATATCTATTATAAAATTACTTAATATGCTCAAGGAGAAAGGTATTGACATTTTCCTTAGCAAGATTTAAACAAAGTGCACAATGTCCTAAGTGTAGGGGAGCTTACTCCCACATGCTTAAACATTGAGGACAATGTTTATCTTAAGTGTAGGGGGGACTTCTATCGAAGTTAAGTGGTCTTTTCCTTGTATTTGTCCTCATTTTAACCGGAAAATCAATTTTTCGACATTTTTCAAAATTTTTAATCTATTTTGGCCTAGTTGTATAGTTGTATTTTCCTTTGTTATAGTTATTTTCTTTCCTTATTAGAAAAATCTTTTAATAAAGTGGTTTTAATTTTCAAACGTTGTGAATCTTTTGACTCAATCCGAGTTTGCTCTAGCTAGTATCCTTAACGTGTTTAAGTCGAGTTTTGCTAGGCCTTTATATAGGGAGCTATAAAACGCGAAAGTCTTAACTCCCACAGGTTAAGAACAAGAACTTTTCGCAAGTTCCTATAATTGATCCTAGAGAGTCGTTTATCAAAGGAACTTTAAAATGCGATTTCTAAGCTTGAAAAAGTCCAAGAATTTGCAAGATCCTATAGGCGACTCGAAAACCCAAAACTTTGATTTAATAGGCTAAGTATCCACGAGTCTCATTACTTGAGATTTTAAATTGTGGAGAACGAGAGATGATAGAGCCAATTATAAGTTCGGTATTCTTTCGTGAATTTATGTGAGTTAATTATAAGCCTATTCTCCCATCGCTTGCTAATAATTTATCTGCTAATAAATAAGGTTGTACGATTTGAAAGGTTACTTAGCTTCTAGCCCCAGATCGTTTAAAAGTTGCTCGGTATGGATTAGAGTTCATAGCCAAGGCATAACTTATTGAAGCGGGACGCGAAGATTGGCGAGTCCGAAAAGGCCCTAACAAGGCATGAGGGCTATGTTTTGTTGCTAAAGATCCAAAGTGATGTGAAGAATCATTTATCGAAAATCAATATGAAGGATCGAGACACACGACGAAAAGCAAATACTCCCCAAAAGTCATGGAGAAGTGTATCCGAAAAGACCCTAACAAGGTATGAGGATAAATAGATCCAAGTCATAAAAGGAGGCGGATCGTTGTATATCAAAATCCAAAATAAAGATTGGAGAAAAATGAAGAAGTCGTGGTCCAAGTATGAATCTCTCAAAAATTTCAAGTGAAGAAATTCCAATTATGAAGAGAAGACCATTATTTCATGAACGTCTCTCAAGATTTGAAGTATGAAGTCGCTGCCAAATATCGGTCCGAGAAAGGTCTCAAATCGCGAAACGAGTTATGCCAAGATATGAACTTTATGAGGTCCCGAGAAGCAGTTTTAAAAGATTTGGTCCTTTAGCTAACTATTGATTAAATCGTTCACTTTATTTTCAGACCTAATAAACTATCGAAATAAGTCAAACAACGCATCCTCGTGATCATTCAAGACAATAATAAAATATAAGAGATACACCTAGGAATAAGGGAGTCTAAGTGAGTAATTGGCCCACATGAGTTCGTGATAGTTTACTAACTTATAATAACAATGATCTCGTTTTTAAGCTTGGTTTGGAGAAAGTGAAAACTTGAGGATGATGATTATTCATAACTTTTTCAAAACCCAAGGTATGCTTTTGATTTCTTTATTTTGTATGTCTTTAATTTTCTATCTCTTTAATAAAGGCCAACGTGGATTGATTATGATGAAAAGTGTAATCTTGCTTTGTAATTAATGCATTGCATGAGGACATTGCAATGGTCAAGTGTAGGGGATTTGATAGGTGTGTAAACACCCATCTTTTCTACCACTTAATTACAATAATAACCGGACCAAAACGTGTATTTTATGTCTTTTATGTCGGAATTATGCGTGGTTTGTGTTTTTGTTGTGATTTAGGACGAAAAGGTGAAAAGTGGAGAAAACACGGACATTCACGGGCATTTACGGACTTTTATTGAAGAAAAAGATGAAAGACGAAGTCAAGGAGTCAAGAGTGCAAAAAGAACGGAAGTCCAAGACCAATTCTGAAGATTTATCGAAGAAAAAGTCAAAAGACGGAAGTTTATCAAAAGCCGAAGAATTCAAGTCTATTTTATTGAAGAATTTAAAGACAAGTTCAAAGAAATCCCGAAGCCAAAAGTCCCTTAAGTCCAAGTTTAAAGAAGATTAGAAGAAAAGGAGTAAGTATGCAATTAATGAAGATTAAAAGAAGGAGGGACTTAATGACGCAATTAAGAGAAAAGGAAAGAGGGGAGGAAGCTTCCTTAATCCTCCCCTATAAATAGTCATTAGTTGTAATCTTTTCATTTTGTTGGCTAAGTGTGACAATTAGTCTTCCACCATTTACTTTCCTTGCACCTTTAATTACCTTGTCAATTTAAATACTTGTCAAATTTAATTACCTTGTCTTGCACTTAATTACCATTTAATTTCAAGTAAGTTTTTCTTTTAATTCTTGTTAATCTTTATCTTTATCTTGTCAATCTCATTCTACCTTTCTTTAATCTTTGTGTTGATTTGTTTATGTTAATGTTCTTAATTTTTGTTGATTTGATTAAAGTGGTTTTGATTATCTTGGTCTTTATTTTTAGTTTTGTTGATTTGAATTGATTGTTTATGTTTAATAGTTGTTTATTTGCTTGTTTGATTTAATCTTTTAGTTGATTTGTTTCAGATTTATTTAGATTCGTGCCTTATTCTCTTTTCCTTGTTCTTCGGATCTGTATTTTGTTCTTCCCAGATTTATTCAGCATAGCCTCAAATATTCCGAGTAAGGGTTTAGCAGCGAGGCTTATTCAGAATATTCTACATTCCGAATAGCAAGATATTCCGCTTAGACCTTTCATTCCGAATAGGGGGATTTTCCGAATAGTAGCCTGATATTCCGAATAGAAGGTTTATTCCGAATAGGGTTAAACGTTCCGAATAGGGATAATATTCCGAGTAGGCTGGACATTCCGAATAGGGGTTATATTCCAAGTAAGAGCATTATTCCGCATAAGACTTTATTCCGAATAGGGACAGATATTCCGGATAGAGGTATTATTCCGAATAGGCTTATATTCCGGGTAAGACCATTTATTCCGAGTAGACCAATATTCCGAATAGAGGTGATTTTCAGTTTCTTTAATTTTAAGTTTCTGCCTTTTTATTTTAAGTTTTATTTTTCCCGCCCTTTTCCTTGCTCGCACTTTAAGTTTATTTGCCTTAGATTTATTTTAGCTTTGCCTTAGTTTAAGATTTAGTTTTAGTTGCGTTTTAAGTTTGCTTTAGTTAGATTTAAGTTTGCGTTATTTACATTTTTGCCCTTTAATTTTAGTCGCGCTTTTAATTACTTGCATTTTACTTTATTAGATTTAGATTTACTTTAATTGTACTTTTACTTTATTTGTTCTGCATCTTTTATTTTAAACACTACAACGACACATTTTTGTTTCCACCAAAATACAGCTGAGTCGCACATTAAACACAAGTTTTTCAACTCGAAGAGAACAACACAACGAACTTTAATTTCTATACGGGGTGTCAAAAACCTAGTTATCAAATGGCGCCGCTGCCGGCTCTTTTCGTAAAGATTAACGGTTTTCTGTGAGAGACGCGTTGCTTTTTTTGGGATCCGTTCACTTGTGAGCGTTATTTTTCTTGCATAAAAAATTCAAAAACTCATAAAAATTAAAAAATTGATAAAAATTCATAAAAATTAAAAATTTCAAAAATCCAAAAAGATTTTCTCTTTATTGTGTATATATATTGCCTTTTTGTTTGGTTTTGTTTTCTTTTGCATTTTCAGGTGTATGCGTACTAGATCTTCTAATTATCAAGAGCCCGAGCCTCAAGAAGATTTAAGTATGGCAGGTGTTAACAACAACAACATTCCACCGCACCTCAATAATAATAACAATAACAACAATGTTCTTCCACAGCCCAATCTTCGGACCATGGAGGAACTTTGTCAACCTACAATGTTTGGACGAGGAGGACCGATTGCGCCGATACAAATCAACGCTCCTGAGTTTTCGTTGAAGCACCACATGATTCAGCAAGTGCAAACAAACCCATTTCGTGGATTGCCTGATGATGATGCCAACAAACATCTCGACAAGTTCATTACAATCACCCAAAGCATGAAGTTGGCTGGTGCCACAATGGATGAACTTCGCCTACAACTCTTTCCACACACTTAATACATCATGCCGAGAAATGGTTTGATCGTCTCCCGAAGAATTCTATTCACACTTGGGATGATATGACTCAACGCTTTTTGTCGCGCTACTTTCCACCATCCATGGTCACGAGCCTTCGCAATCAGATCAGCGGTTTCATGCAAGACCCTGATGAATCTCTTTTTGACGCTTGGGAGAGATATAATGTCTTGATCGACCGTTGTCCAAACCACAACATGCTCCCTGTGACCCTAATTGATACTTTCTACAACGGTTTGACTTTTCGAGATCGTGATACGATTAATGCAGCCGCCGGTGGCACATTCATGAAAAGGAGACCCGAGGAGTGTAGAGAGCTTATTGAGAACATGACTACTCACCACAAAAACTGGGATTCCTCTGCTTCTTCAAGGAACAACCCGAGAGTCAATGTTTCTTCCACCTCAGCAAACCCTGATATGACCGAACTCACCCGTGTGCTGACTGAAATGAGCAGAAGTATGCAACTCTTGGCTTCAAACCAACAACAACAACAAGTTAAAGTTGTTGCTACTCTTTGTGAAACATGCGGCGGTCCTCACTCATACACCGATTGTCCTTCGACACAAGGAAATCCGGAAAATGTGTATGCAGCTTATGGTAATTATTCACCGGAAAATTACCAAGCTAGAGAACAAGGGGATAGAAATCTGCTGAGCTACCGTTCCAACAACTACCTTTCACCCGGTTTTTCTCCTCAAAACCAAAACCCCGCCAACAACTACAATAGAAGCAACTAAATCCCACCAAGAGCTTCTAACCCTTATCAACCACCCACCCAACAAAACCCACCCATTAATCCCGATGTTGAAGCCACAATGAGAACTCAAGGTGAGCAAATCAAGAATCTACAGAGCCAAATCATCAATTTGAAAGGAGATATCCTGAAGCAAGGTAATGACATTAGAACCGAGGTTCGCGATAATATTCAATCCTCCTTCAGTACTCAAACAAATGAATTAAAGAATCTGTTGGCTAGTTTCTTGCCCGCCACTCAACCTTCTACTTCAAGTTCTCTACCTTCAAACACCGTCACTAATCCGCGAGCCAATGTGAGTGCTATTACTACTCGTAGTGGAGTCACCATCGTAGGACCAACAATCCCACCACCATCATCTACAACTCCTCCACCACCATGTATCCCTACTCCTCCTACACCTAGTATTAGTACACCATTACCGTCTCCGCCTCGTCATGACGATGTCTCTAGGAAGGACCCTTCAACATCCCAACCTTTACCGACTACACCTTCACCTTCCACCTATAAACCTAGAATCTCATACCCTTCTCGCATAGGCAAGACCAACGAGCTAACCAAGAATGACTGTCAAGTATCGAAATATGTGGAAATGCTATCTCAAATGACCATCAACATTAGCCTTGTTGAAGCACTTTGCCACATGCCGAAATTTGTCAAAGCATTCAAGGAATTGCTTAGCAAGAAGGAGAAGCTGATTGAACTCGCCAACACACGCTTAAATGAAAACTGCTCAGCAATTATTCTTAAAGAATTACCGGAAAAGCTTGGAGATCCCGGTCATTTTGTGTTTCCTTGCGTGTTCAACAAAACTGAAGAATTTACTGCCCTTGCTGATCTCGGGGCTAGTATTAATTTGATGCCACTGAGTGTTTGGAAAACACTATCATTACCCGACCTCATTCCAACAAAGATGACTCTCGAACTTGCAAATCGCACTCTCGCTTATCCCGTTGGTATAGCCGAAGACGTGTTCATCAAAGTTGGCACATTTACTTTCCCGGTCGATTTTGTCGTAGTTGATTATGAAATGGACCCTCGTATTCCTTTAATACTTGGTCGGCCATTTTTGAGAACCGGACAAGCTTTAGTAGATGTGGCCGAAGGTGAGTTAATCTTACGAGTCGGGGATGATTCAAAAGTTTTTAAAATGGGGAAGCTTACAGGCAAATCCTTTGGAGGCCGAGAATCAGTGAATATGATAAATGTGCTCGATGACTTTACCGTCTATGATAATCCTCTATTCGAGTCTTCCACTGATAATCCACTCTTTGAAGATAATGTGGATGATTCTCACTCTACTTTGGACGCTTCTCTCATTTATGATTCTCCACCGGTCTTTGATGCTTATGATGATGATGATTCTAGCTCAGATTCGGATGATTTTGATTGTACTTCTGAGTATCCGAGATGCCTACATACGATGATTTTGATGAGGCTGATACTCTCTCGAGCGATTCTTCACATGCTGAAGATCCTCCGCCATCACTCGATCCTACTTCGGACGATTATTCATTTGAGGAAGAATTTTCTGAATTTCTCAACACTTACTTCCCTCATGAGAGTGATGCTCCTCCTTATGACTTTGAAGATTATCGTCTTGATCCTACTTTGGATTTGAAGCACATTCTGTCAAAGGAGAAGAAACCAATCGACACCGAAATCCGTTTCACATATGATTTAACACCTCTTTGTCCTCCTTCTGAGGACGAGGTTGTGCTTCTTTGCGGATCTTCTTCACACTCGGCTGAGCCTGAGTGCTATTTTCCCTTAAAGGAAAAGGTGTTCAACCCCGGTATTGAAGTCTTTAAGCCATCTCAGTATCCACCTGATGAAATAAAAGGAAAAATCTTTGGAAATTTTGAAGACATGCTTGCACCGCTTCCTACTTGCTTCCACCGTGCTCCATCGCTGCTTAAGGGAACCTTGCCATTTCTTCTTTGGCTTGCCTTGTTCGCCTTAAGCTCTTGCTTATTGATGGATGAAAACTATGTCTTTGATCCTGGTGGATATGTTTCATGCTACTTCCGTTGATGATCAAGGTCGAGTCAGGCTCACGACTCGGTTAACAAAAACCAAGCGCTTCTTGGGAGGCAACCCATGCATCTATCTTTTCGCTTTCTTTATCATAAGTGTAGGGGAGACCCTTTGGATTGCTATTTCCTCTCCTCACTTCTTAATCAGGGATTCGAGCTTCAATGATCCACTCTTGATGATTCTTGACAACCCGTAATTCCGTGTTCTACTTCTTCCCGGTTCTATCCTAAACTCTTTTCGATTCACTATTTTATATTTTCTCAATATTAAAATAGGAATCTCTTTAGTTGTCTTTTCCTTAGCAAGATTTAAACAAAGTGCACAATGTCCTAAGTGTAGGGGAGCTTACTCCCACATGCTTAAACATTGAGGACAATGTTTATCTTAAGTGTAGGGGGGACTTCTATCGAAGTTAAGTGGTCTTTTCCTTGTATTTGTCCTCATTTTAACCGGAAAATCAATTTTTCGACATTTTTCAAAATTTTTAATCTATTTTGGCCTAGTTGTATAGTTGTATTTTCCTTTGTTATAGTTATTTTCTTTCCTTATTAGAAAAATCTTTTAATAAAGTGGTTTTAATTTTCAAACGTTTTGAATCTTTTGACTCAATCCGAGTTTACTCTAGCTAGTATCCTTAACGTGTTTAAGTCGAGTTTTGCTAGGCTTTTATATAGGGAGCTATAAAACGCGAAAGTCTTAACTCCCACGGGTTAAGAACAAGAACTTTTCGCAAGTTCCTATAATTGATCCTGGAGAGTCGTTTATCAAAGGAACTTTAAAATGCGATTTCTAAGCTTGAAAAAGTCCAAGAATTTGCAAGATCCTATAGGCGACTCGAAAACCCAAAACTTTGATTTAATAGGCTAAGTATCCACGAGTCTGATTACTTGAGATTTTAAATTATGGAGAACGAGAGATGATAGAGCCAATTATAAGTTTGGTATTCTTTCGTGAATTTATGTGAGTTAATTATAAGCCTATTCTCCCATCGCTTGCTAATAATTTATCTGCTAATAAATAAGGTTGTACGATTTGAAAGGTTACTTAGCTTCTAGCCCCAGATCGTTTAAAAGTTGCTCGGTATGGATTAGAGTTCATAGCCAAGGCATAACTTATTGAAGCGGGACGCGAAGATTGGCGAGTCTGAAAAGGCCCTAACAAGGCATGAGGGCTATGTTTTTTTGCTAAAGATCCAAAGTGATGTGAAGAATCATTTATCGAAAATCAATATGAAGGATCGAGACACACGACGAAAAGCAAATACTCCCCAAAAGTCATGGAGAAGTGTATCCGAAAAGACCCTAACAAGGTATGAGGATAAATAGATCCAAGTCATAAAAGGAGGCGGATCGTTGTATATCAAAATCCAAAATAAAGATTGGAGAAAAATGAAGAAGTCGTGGTCCAAGTATGAATCTCTCAAAAATTTCAAGTGAAGAAATTCCAATTATGAAGAGAAGACCATTATTTCATGAACGTCTCTCAAGATTTGAAGTATGAAGTCGCTACCAAATATCGGTCCGAGAAAGGTCTCAAATCGCGAAACGAGTTATGCCAAGATATGAACTTTATGGGGTCCCGAGAAGCAGTTTTAAAAGATTTGGTCCTTTAGCTAACTATTGATTAAATCGTTCACTTTATTTTCAGACCTAATAAACTATCGAAATAAGTCAAACAACGCATCCTCGTGATCATTCAAGACAATAATAAAATATAAGAGATACACCTAGGAATAAGGGAGTCTAAGTGAGTAATTGGCCCACATGAGTTCGTGATAGTTTACTAACTTATAATAACAATGATCTCGTTTTTAAGCTTGGTTTGGAGAAAGTGAAAACTTGAGGATGATGATTATTCATAACTTTTTCAAAACCCAAGGTATGCTTTTGATTTCTTTATTTTGTATGTCTTTAATTTTCTATCTCTTTAATAAAGGCCAACGTGGATTGATTATGATGAAAAGTGTAATCTTGCTTTGTAATTAATGCATTGCATGAGGACATTGCAATGGTCAAGTGTAGGGGATTTGATAGGTGTGTAAACACCCATCTTTTCTACCACTTAATTACAATAATAACCGGACCAAAACGTGTATTTTATGTCTTTTATGTCGGAATTATGTGTGGTTTGTGTTTTTGTTGTGATTTAGGACGAAAAGGTGAAAAGTGGAGAAAACACGGACATTCACGGGCATTTACGGACTTTTATTGAAGAAAAAGATGAAAGACGAAGTCAAGGAGTCAAGAGTGCAAAAAGAACGGAAGTCCAAGACCAATTCTGAAGATTTATCGAAGAAAAAGTCAAAAGACGGAAGTTTATCAAAAGCCGAAGAATTCAAGTCTATTTTATTGAAGAATTTAAAGACAAGTTCAAAGAAATCCCGAAGCCAAAATTCCCTTAAGTCCAAGTTTAAAGAAGATTAGAAGAAAAGGACTAAGTATGCAATTAATGAAGATTAAAAAAAGGAGGGACATAATGACGCAATTAAGAGAAAAGGAAAGAGGGGAGGAAGCTTCCTTAATCCTCCCCTATAAATAGTCATTAGTTGTAATCTTTTCATTTTGTTGGCTAAGTGTGACAATTAGTCTTCCACCATTTACTTTCCTTGCACCTTTAATTACCTTGTCAAATTTAATTACCTTGTCTTGCACTTAATTACCATTTAATTTCAAGTAAGTTTTTCTTTTAATTCTTGTTAATCTTTATCTTTATCTTGTCAATCTCATTCTACCTTTCTTTAATATTTGTGTTGATTTGTTTATGTTCATGTTCTTAATTTTTGTTGATTTGATTAAAGTGGTTTTGATTATCTTGGTCTTTATTTTTAGTTTTGTTGATTTGGATTGATTGTTTATGTTTAATAGTTGTTTATTTGCTTGTTTGATTTAATCTTTTAGTTGATTTGTTTCAGATTTATTTAGATTCGTGCCTTATTCTCTTTTCCTTGTTCTTCGGATCTGTATTTTGTTCTTCCCAGATTTATTCAGCATAGCCTCAAATATTCCGAGTAAGGGTTTAGCAGCGAGGCTTATTCAGAATATTCTACATTCCGAATAGCAAGATATTCCGCTTAGACCTTTCATTCCGAATAGGGGGATTTTCCGAATAGGAAATCTTTCCGAATAGTAGCCTGATATTCCGAATAGAAGGTTTATTCCGAATAGGGTTAAACATTCCGAATAGGGATAATATTCCGAGTAGGCTGGACATTCCGAATAGGGGTTATATTCCGAGTAAGAGCATTATTCCGCATAAGACTTTATTCCGAATAGGGACAGATATTCCGGATAGAGGTATTATTCCGAATAGGCTTATATTCCGGGTAAGACCATTTATTCCGAGTAGACCAATATTCCGAATAGAGGTGATTTTCAGTTTCTTTAATTTTAAGTTTCTGCCTTTTTATTTTAAGCTTTATTTTTCCCGCCCTTTTCCTTGCTCGCACTTTAAGTTTATTTGCCTTAGATTTATTTTAGCTTTGCCTTAGTTTAAGATTTAGTTTTAGTTGCGTTTTAAGTTTGCTTTAGTTAGATTTAAGTTTGCGTTATTTACATTTTTGCCCTTTAATTTTAGTCGCGCTTTTAATTACTTGCATTTTACTTTATTAGATTTAGATTTACTTTAATTGTACTTTTACTTTATTTGTTCTGCACCTTTTATTTTAAACACTACAACGACACATTTTTGTTTCCACCAAAAGACAGCTAAGTCGCACATTAAACACAAGTTTTTCAATTCGAAGAGAACAACACAACGAACTTTAATGTGCGACTCAGCTGTCTTTTGGTGGAAACAAAAATGTGTCGTTGTAGTGTTTAAAATAAAAGGTGCAGAACAAATAAAGTAAAAGTACAATTAAAGAAAATCTAAATCTAATAAAGTAAAATGCAAGTAATTAAAAGCGCGACTAAAATTAAAGGGCAAAAATGTAAATAACGCAAACTTAAATCTAACTAAAGCAAACTTAAAACGCAACTAAAACTAAATCTTAAACTAAGGCAAAGCTAAAATAAATCTAAGGCAAATAAACTTAAAGTGCGAGCAAGGAAAAGGGCGGGAAAAATAAAGCTTAAAATAAAAAGGCAGAAACTTAAAATTAAAGAAACTGAAAATCACCTCTATTCGGAATATTGGTCTACTCGGAATAAATGGTCTTACCCGGAATATAACCCCTATTCGGAATGTCCAGCCTACTCGGAATATTATCCCTATTCGGAATGTTTAACCCTATTCGGAATAAACCTTCTATTCGGAATATCATGCTACTATTCGGAAAGATTTCCTATTCGGAAAATCCCCCGATTCGGAATGAAAGGTCTAAGCGGAATATCTTGCTATTCGGAATGTAGAATATTCCGAATAAGCCTCGCTGCTAAACCCTTACTCGGAATATTTGAGGCTATGCTGAATAAATCTGGGAAGAACAAAATACAGATCCGAAGAACAAGGAAAAGAGAATAAGGCACGAATCTAAATAAATCTGAAACAAATCAACTAAAAGATTAAATCAAACAAGCAAATAAACAACTATTAAACATAAACAATCAATCCAAATCAACAAAACTAAAAATAAAGATCAAGATAATCAAAACCACTTTAATCAAATCAACAAAAATTAAGAACATGAACATAAACAAATCAACACAAAGATTAAAGAAAGGTAGAATGAGATTGACAAGATAAAGATAAAGATTAACAAGAATTAAAAGAAAAACTTACTTGAAATTAAATGGTAATTAAGTGCAAGACAAGGTAATTAAATTTGACAAGTATTTAAATTGACAAGGTAATTAAAGGTGCAAGGAAAGTAAATGGTGGAAGACTAATTGTCACACTTAGCCAACAAAATGAAAAGATTACAACTAATGACTATTTATAGGGTAGGATTAAGGAAGCTTCCTCCCCTCTTTCCTTTTCTCTTAATTGCGTCATTAAGTCCCTCATTCTTTTAATCTTCATTAATTGCATACTTAGTCCTTTTCTTCTAATCTTCTTTAAACTTGGACTTAAGGGACTTTTGGCTTCGGGATTTCTTTGAACTTGTCTTTAAATTCTTCAATAAAATAGACTTGAATTCTTCGGCTTTTGATAAACTTCCGTCTTTTGACTTTTTCTTCGATAAATCTTTAGAATTGGTCTTGGACTTCCGTTCTTTTTGCACTCTTGACTCCTTGACTTCGTCTTTCATCTTTTTCTTCAATAAAAGTCCGTAAATGCCCGTGAATGTCCGTGTTTTCTCCACTTTTCACCTTTTCGTCCTAAATCACAACAAAAACACAAACCACGCATAATTCCGACATAAAAGACATAAAATACACGTTTTGGTCCAGTTATTATTGTAATTAAGTGGTAGAAAAGATGGGTGTTTACACACCTATCATACGCGTTTCTGGAAAGATCGGTGGCTCGATAATACATCTCTTGCAGATTCCTTTCCTCGGTTATTTGTTTTGGAATTAGATAAAGATGTCACAGTGGGTGCTAAACTACTATCTATTGAGGGTTCTTTTCGTCGCACTGTTAGAGGTGGTATAGAGGGTCATCAACTCCAGCAATTGCAGTCGCTTATCGATTCTGTCAGCCTTTCTTCCTCAACAGATAGATGGATTTGTGACTTGGATGACGATGGTAGGTTTCGCGTGAAAGATGTTAGGAATCTGGTGGACGAGTTTTTCCTTCCTAGGCAAAATGTACCGACGAGGTGGGTCAAATCAGTTCCAATTAAAGTTAATATATTTGCGTGGAAATTACTTTCGGATCGGCTCCCTACCCGTGTAAATTTGGCAGCAATAGGAGTGGTTTCTGGCTCTATAGCTTGCCCTGTCTGTGAGTTGCAGTCAGAAGATTCGGCTCATCTTTTTTTCAATTGCTCTCTCGCTAAATATGTAACTCGCAAGATCTGTCGTTGGTGGGACGTGGGTGTTCCAAATTTCGATTCATATGCACATTGGCTTGCGTGGTTCAATTCGATCCGTCTTGGCTCTAAGTTGAAAGTTATTTTGGAAGGGATTTTCTTTATTGCGTGGTGGAGTTTATGGACTTACCGGAATCAGCTTCTGTTCTCAAGAAAAAAGCCACGTAAAGATACTATTTTAGATGATATTTACCTTCGTTCGTTTTTATGGTATAACGCTAGGGGTAGTTTTAAACTCAATTGGGATAGTTGGTTGCAACACCCTTTTTTGGTTTCTTTGTAATCTAGCACCTTGCTAGTTTTTTTTTCCCTCAATAAAGATGTCGTTCAAAAAAAAATATATGATTCTGCAATAACCAAAAATTCAAACAAAATAATCTTTAACTAAACCGAAACTACTTAACAAATTCATATTATAATCAAACAATTAAAAAAGACTTATATAAATATAAACTAAATGAAAATGCGCATAAATCAACATAAAAACTAATTAAGCACAATAAACTTCAAAATAAGCATAAAAATAAGCTTTAAAACACGTATGGACGATGAATCGAAGCTTATTTTTGTAACAACCGCGAATTTTGAACTATTTAATTTAACATTAAATGCGATGTGTTCGGGTTAGACATTTACGTCTATTTAAATTCCCGATTGTTTCCGCGTATTATGTGTACGAATTTAAATTTTTATGAATGACGTTCATGACAATTTCTAATTGAATGACTATGTGTTTGCTTTTGTTTCGTGTAAGAAAATTCTATTATAGAAGTCGACGCATAGTAAATCAACGTAAATAAATTAAGAGTTCACAACGCAATTTAAGTTATTCATCAAATATATGTTATAGGAGACTTAGAAGCCACCCATTTTCTACTCAACTAAATTTGTTAAAACCGCTATATTTACCTAAACTTTATGCTCCCATATTACATTTAAACATTTTTACTATATTTACACAAAACTAAATCTTACAAAATATTTATAAAGAAAAATCACACAAACTCTTGCTACTATATCCATAACCGGTCCCTCATTTCCTTAAATAAAAAACCCACGTTTATATTTTGCTTCCCACATTTGAAATCTTAGTACCATAATCCACCAATTAATGCCTGATACGTTGGTTCCTTACCCTCTCCTCTAAACCGTTGACCACCCTTAAACATACAACTAACATTATTGTGTTAGTCAAATTTGTACATCACATTTTCTTCCTTTCTTACTGCCAAAAGGAAGATCACTCTTCCCCATTTAAAATGCAATTTCTCATAATGTACTAACCTAGTTGATAACTAGTTACAAATGAACCAAACTAAGAAGAAAACCTTAGCTAGTTCATTTAGACTTCTAACTAAAACCTTTACTATATATACTACTCTCCCATCTCATAACATCACACTTGTACACAACTCCCTTTCCCCTTCAATCTCTGATATTCGAACAACAAAATAGGAGAAAAACAAGTATTAACATAGATAATTCTATAACCCTCACCACATGTTGACACACCCTCATTTTGGGTATTTCTTTATCTTCCTGTCAAAAATAAACAACAAGCAGTAGACGTGCCTTGTTTGCTCCTTGTTCTTGATGATAACGAGTCGCAACACAATGAAAACCTTAGCTTACCGTTGGTCACGAGAAGAGTCGTTTCGAGTTGGTTTGTGGAGCGAGATAAGTTTTGGTTCATGCAGACAAGTACTTTTAGATTGGAATACTTTGTGTCGAATATATATGAGAGTATTGTACACACGGGTCGATCATGTGTTAATACTCGTTGACTAATTCCATCACGCTCCAAGGGTAAGCATTCGTCTCTTATCCTTGATCTTCATGCACTACAAGAAAATAGCTTGTTAGCGACTTTTTAGCGACACGTTTAGCGATGCATTTATGCCTAGCGAGTAGCTTAGCGTCATAAAAAAATATGTCTTTATAAATGAGTCACAGAATTTGCGACATGTAAATTTACATCGCAAAATATTGTGACATCTGTAGCTATATTTATCTATGTATCGCCATTTAAACAGCGTCAAAGTTTTCCATGTGACTACTTAAATCGCTAATTATGAGCCATGTCGCTACTTACATCGCTAGCTATGTCGCTATTTAGTGACGTCGTTATTCCAAGTCGCTATTTATGACGCCAAATGAGCGACTCTTTGCCATTCTGAGTAGCTATTTTTGACGCCAAATTTGCGACTTACTAATTTCAAGTAGCTAATTACGACGCAAAATAGTGACTTATTGTATATCACTACTTCAATCGCTCTTTCTAGCTCACACTATCATTACTATGATCGTTCTTCGATGCTAGTATTTGTTCGTATTCAAAACAAAAGTAGACTTTAGGCAATTCATTAAGGCAATTCATTAGAACAGTTGTGCAAATGTATAACATTATAACCAACATCGTTAATCAACTATACTCCTACAGTCCCATTGTAAAAAGCTTATGGGCCTTCTTCTGCTATAGCTTCTAGGCTCAAACCAAGTTCATAGTTGTAGCACGTTTCACCCGCCTCTAAAATCTTCCCATTCGGAGCATACACCTTTTGTAAGCCTGGGTCTTTCTTTATCATATCAGCATTGCCAGATAGTGAATTGGAAAGAAAAGGAGCTAGTGTAAACCCGTCTTTGGCTAGACTAATAGCTGCCTAAAATAAAGTTTTCCATGGCATTCGACCATGTTGTAACCAAGCTTTGTAAAGACCAGCTATCTCGCCTGGAACACCCATCGATAGTGCTCCTGAATATTTGTCTTCAAGATTATTTTGGTACATATTCTGTGTAGAAACTGTAAGTTAGTTTCGCATGTCATGTCTTTTGTTAAACTATGTTGTTTCAACAAAACAGAAAGACTTAAGAACTTGTGAAGCAGCCGGGGGAGTGGGTTCCCCGAAATCAAATGCTTGTGTATGGGACGTATCTACTAACCGAACGACCATAAACCCTCCCCCTCCAATACCACTAGCCATCGGATTCACAACGCCACCACACAATGCAACCAAAACTGCAACATCAACAGCATGACCGCCGGCTCTAAGAACCGATGCACCAATTTCTGAATAGTGTGCATCATCGGCTGCAACCACTGCCTCAAACGACTCAACTTCATCGCTGGATTGTGCTTTGTTGGCTTCTTTAGGTGATTTCAATGCATCATCTACTTACACCCTTCTGATAAGGCCTTCCCAACCACTTAATGCCAGCTGACTTGACTTGATTCCTATTGTAAGATAGATGACTGAAAATCATACTAAGTTTAGACCAAGTTCAAAGTTCACATACTAAGTTTCTAGCAAAGGCCTAAAACAAGTGCTTCAATTGAAGCTCAAAACTGATTTGGAAAACAGCATAGTAAATATCAACCTAACTTGCGAAGGAAAATATGGGTGATGCTTAGATGTGTTAAAGTGACTCTCCATAACATTCAGTTTTGGGCGATCGACAAAATTTGATTTTCATAGGATTTTCTATTATTTATGGACACTAGCCTATAAACTCGTGATAAATCACGGGTGGCTTATAAAATGTTGGAAACCAGAAGTTTAAATTCTTAGGTGATAGCCAAATGATGTTTTTAAGCATGTGCAGCGTCAATAGTATTTGGCTACAAACTTCCTAATAAACACAAGTCTAGGATTTATAAATATTTACTGTTACTTTCGAGTTTTCCTCAAGTAGTAAGTAAACATCATGCACAGGAACTCAATCAAAAAAGAGTATGGATCAGTACTACTTTACAGATTATAAATCAATGGGCCGTGTGTCTTTTAGAGCCCGGAAATAAGCATATGGACCCACCTTGAAAAGAAAAGAGGTAATGTTACTAAAGTAATCATATGGGTTCTAGTAGATACGCAAACACTTGACAAACTACATTCAGTGTGATATGGTGTTGGGAAAAACTACAAATAGCTAAATATGGCGACAGTGAGACCTGTAAAAATTTAATAAGGATGTTTTTGCCATCAAATCAGAACCATTTGACCCGTTTACTACTTAGCTAATTTTTTTGTGATCGCTAAATTTAACAGATTCTATACATTTATAAGTAAACGGGTAAAAACTGCCACCTAGTCTTAACGATTGTGCGCTGCGGATGTGTATTGAAACAAAGCTAAAAGACCGCCAACAGTTACCTCTTACAAATAGTGCTGATAGTCATCTACTCGAGAAACAGCTACAAGAGACGCCATAAGAAGTGGAACGAAAATAACACAAAAATTTTCCGCATATCCCCGACGATCAATATTTCGTGATGGTTAGCGGAAATCGGTGCCATGATTACAGGAATGGTTGCAGCAGATTTGGTGGTTCCCTTCCGGATAGTTGCACTTGTTGCTGCAAAAAAAATTCTTATCAATATTTCGTGATGTATATGCAGTAGCAAAATTCAAAAAATTAACCAGAACATCAAATTTATTTGAAACGTAATATATGAGTCTAGATCTTAAAAACAATGAAACAATATTTTTTCGTGAAGATACTAATTAAACTAAATCAAACCTGGGTTGACATAATCTTTATTTAATTTCCTTATAATACCTTCAAATCTGAATATCAAATGGGAGGATATCTATAACAAAGAAGACGACGCAATTTAAGTATACAAAGGAAAGGCCGAAACGAATGACATATGGTATGTAACGCTTGAATTTTAATCTGATAATAGGGTTGCCTCCAATAAAACAAATGAGATGCGTAAATCACGGAATAATACAACACTTTCTGTATTTAACAAAGCCTAATTTCATCTATTTTTAGAATGTACGATAGGAAATAACAAGTTTTCTGGTATAATACAAGATACAGCCTTATTCTGGTAGATACAGAACATAATACAACATTTATCCAACTATAAAACTAGCATAACATAATATATGACCAAATAAACACCTAACATAACATAACAATGGTGACTCTGTAAAGGTCGAATATGATGCGAACTAATATGCAACAACAGCCTCAAACAAGTGCTACTTCAACCTGATAATGATATCGGGTTACGGGTTCGGGTGAAATCAACCCGATAAGCTTTTTAGACCCGATTAAACCCGACCTGATAAGACTTATCAGGTTCGAATTCGGGTTGACCCGACCATATTGACACCCCTAGTTGTAACGGGTCAGCCTGGTTGGATCGTCCAAAAACCTTTTTTTGGCTATTTTATTAAAATTTCACTAAACGGATGGCTATGTATTGTTACCAACAGTTGATTAATGTAATATCTATCTACCTTAAATCAATCTATTTAGTGTAATAATTGTTTTTTAGTGTAATAATTGTTTGTTACAGAATGTTTATTAGTGTGCTACTTCACTAGTTCACTAGATTCTAAATCATTTAGCTAGTTATCTATATTTCACTAGTTCACTAGATGCTGCTCGATTGATTATTATTGAAATGTGTTTCTCTTTAACTGCTGCATCGATTTTGTGCTATGTTTCAATGTAAATGTAACTGATTTTTACTATGCACTATATATAATTACATATCACAATTTGACAAGACAATATATTTGGTAAACAATATCTCAACACATCTTTCAAACTTATGAAGTATGTGTTTACTGAGAATGTGGTTAAGGAGAAAGATATCAATGTGGCTTTGAGCTAACAACATCGTAAAGTTGATCACTACACTAATCAAAGTAAAAAAATACAACATCTCACTAGCCTTTTTTAACATATGAGGAGGCATAATCAGTCTTACAGTAACAATAAGCCACATTTTAACTAATTCAGAAATCTTATTATAACATATGAGTATTTGTGCTTCCACTAATGAAACGCCTAATTATGAACGCAGAACCTTACTTAACTATTGGTTAATCCATGAACACAGAACTTTACTTAGAGATGAGGCGGCTAGGTATGAGCGCTAAATCGCAATCGACGCCGATTTTCTAGCTTATTTTAAGAGTTATTGGCTTATATAAGTTTATTAGGATAAACTTATATAAGCCCTCAACTCTCAAAATAAGTTGGAAAATTGGGGCTTATGAAATACAAGCCGAACTCAAATAAACTCACAAGCCTACATATAAGCCGAAACAAAAACACCATAGATAAACCATAAACTCTAATGAGCCATAAGCCAAACAAATAAGCTCATCAATTAAAATCACCCGTATGCCTTATAGGTTTTTCAAATAAGCCATAAGCCAAACCAATAAGCTCATCAATTAATCAAATCAAATCAAATCAGCTCATAACAATCGAAAACAGCTCGAAATAATCAAATCAGCTCATAACAAAAGCAATCAAATCAAATCAAATCAACTAATTCAGAATTTGTACCGGAGAAGAAGGTGGTGAGCGGTGGTGTTATGATGGTTATCCGATCAGTGGCGTTACGGTGCCGAGATCCATATTTAACTGTACCGGAGAAGAAGGGGGTTTCGGTTGAATACTCTTCAAATGACTACGTGAATGGGTTTAGTTAGTTTTATTTTATGTTCCCAAAAAGTTAGTTTTATTTTATGTTCAAAAAAAGAAGTTAGTTTTATTTTATGTAAAAAAAAGGTTAGTATTAATTTTTAAGTAAAATATAATTATAATATAATTATTAAAATAATGATTAAGTTAAAGTCGAGTAAAATTCAAAAATCGAATCGAACTAATAAATCAAGCCAAATAGGACTTAATGAAATCAAACCGACCTCGGTTTAATTTTTGGTTTTATATAATTATATATGGTTTTTGGTTTTAGTTTGGTTAAAACCTAAGAAAATAAACTTAAACTATTTACTCTAGTTCGGCTATATTAGTTTCTGTTCAATTTCTGTTTTACTAGGTTAAATCTGCTTCAGTTATCAAATCAAGTTTTTTTAATCGGTTATCGGTTAAGTTTTGGCTCGTTGCTCAAACTTATTTTGAAAACATGGTTCAAACTAACAAGTCATATAAACTGACATATCGAGTTATTAAAATGAGTTAATACTCGTAGTTATGTTAATATACATTTGTGATAGATTTTTTTATAAGTATTTATCTATATGAATTGCGATATAAATAGCGACTTTCAAGACGTCGCAAAAATCTCCGACACAATAGCGATTTGTTAATCTGAAGTCACAATAGTGGCGACTCCGTTTGCGAAGTATTCTTAAATATCACAAAATTGGCGACTTCGTTTGCGATGTGTTGTTAAATGTCGCAAAATTAGCGACTTCGTTTGCGAAGTATTATTGAATATCGCAAAATTGGTGACTTCATTTGCGATGTCTTGTTACATGTCGCAAAATTAGCGACTTCGTTTGCGATGTGTTATTAAATGTCGCAAAATTAGCGGCTTCGTTAGCGATGTGTTGTTAAATGTCACAAAATTAACGACTTCGTTTGCGATGTGTTCTTAAATGTCACAAAATTAGCGACTTCGATCGCGATATATTATTTTAGTATCGCAAAAATAGCTACATAGTTTGTGACACAATTTACGATTACAAATGTTGCGACATGATTTGCGTCATATTTTGCGAATCGACGAAACAGTATATCGCTAACATATCGCTAACCTGTCGCTGTTTGCGACTTGGATGAAAATGTTGCTAAAATACGACGCTAAAAAGCTATTTTCTTGTAGTGATGTTTATATGTTCATGTATAGTTTTAGTCCAAATATGTGCTTGTGAATGTCCAAAAACAAAAAACAGTTATAATACATAAAACTTAACCGAAATCTAGAAACAGCCCGTAGGCTTAGACCATGTTATTGCACGAAGGAGTTTAGTCATGGGTGACAAACTGGATGTCAATTTGAAATAAGGGAACTAGGCTAGAAAAATAAGTATGAAAACTTGTTTTGAGAACACATGTTAAAAACAAGATCATAAAATGTGACTTGGTGTATTGGACCCAAACGACCACCTTTGCCGCGAATATTGAATCGTTGAGGCCACCATATGGTGAGCCTCGAGTTCCATGAAAAATCCACTAGTTTCGAGTTTTAGATACAAAAAGAATTACTTAAAAAGACTTAGTATTGAAGCCATTAAAAGCATTTGAAATCAGCCCCTACTCAACTAGTTTGTCACATTCAAATTTTGTTTCAAGTAAAACAGCAAGTAAATGATCAAATTTAAATGTTGTACCAAGGTTGCGACGCGACATATTTCGACCCATATTTCACACTCGAAAATGACCTTGCCTCGAGTCGGTTAAACAACGAAAGTTGTAGACGGCCATGCCATCTACACGACCATGTTTTTGGTTCAACCCAAAAGTATTTAATGAAAACCGTAGACAAGGCCGAAAGTGACACATTAAACTATTTTCTTTTAAATTGTTTTCACGACCCCTATTTCGAACATGATTTTGACCTATCAAACGACATCGGTTTAAAAAAATGAAAGTACCTACTTATCGATCACCCGACAAGCTATCCAAGGGTACTTGTGGTTTACGCCATGAACTACTATTAAACCCGTTATCCACGTCGAAAAACTATCGAGATCACCTTTTGCTTAGTCTAAAAACGACGTACACAGTTCAAATGGTTGATTTGAGTATTTGGTATTCCAAATGAATATGCGCCATGTTTCCCGACATGGGGACATGGCATTTCTAAAATAAAATCAGATTTTTAATTAATATATTTGATAATTTTATTTAGTTTAATTATTTAATCTACTTTTAATAAAATATATTTAAGATATTTGACACGTTAAATGACTTAATTAAATAAATTTTCCTGACTGTGAAGTGTCCAAATATTGCTAAATACATTCCAATTAAATGACTACACTTTTATTAAAACGTTAAACTTTCGCAAGTGTTAAAAAGTATCGATTTATTTAAATAAACTCAAGCACATATTAGGGGACTAAATGCTACATTTATTGTCGTTATTCATGTATAGTAATACACACCTTATTTAATTTAGGCTACATATTGTTTTGAGCTATTATTTCTCCATGAATATGTTGTGCTATATTAATCGTTCTTATTACTTCGAGGTGAGTTTCATAGCCCCACTTTTTACATGTTTTAATATACTTTTGGGGTTAGAACATTGCTTATTTTTACGGATGAACATAAGTGCTAAAACTTGATACGTTTGCCTACGTGATGTCTAAGTCCCCGATATCCTAAGTTGCTTTTAGCCCACTATCATGAACCGTTAATTACTTAGTTGTAAAGCACGAATGTTATGGATAGATCTATCGGGATTGACCTCCCTATCTAATTGTGACTGTGTGGTCAAATTAGATACACTTACATTTGAATCCTTACATATACTCTAGGATAGGTATCTGCTTTGGGCTCTTATTATTTTGTTGGTTAACGCTTCGGTGTCATGAGCTTCGACGTAGGAATACAAACGTATACTATTTTGATTATAACCTTTTTTGGTTATATGTAGTTTGCCTGATTAAATGTTATGGTTCATCACACTTATTTAAAACTAAACCTATGAACTCACCAACCTTTGTGTTGACACTTTAATAATGTTTTTCTCAGGTATCAAGACGGAGGAGTGACGTGGTTGGGCTATGGAGATAAATATTTTGTCATGACTATCTTTTGAGAACGTGAACACTTATGTTATGTCTTCAAAAATTAGTTTATTCTATAATGTTGTATCAAATGCTTCCGCACAATTTTATTTAAGTTTAATGAATTTAAAATGACTTTTAATGTCGTTCCTTATAATCTATGTCTCATGATAGTCATGATAGTCGCACCCCAGTGGATCCGTACACTCTGATAATTTGAGGGTGTGACAATTTTACCTTTGCTCGCCGCATATCCATCTCGAATATCCCTCAATCATGTGATTTAGGAAAAAATTAGGGTTAGCGTTAGATTAGATCGAGATTGAGGATGGTGGTTCGTGGTTGGTGGCACTGGTTTTAATCAATGGTGGTTAGTGGCGATCGTTGGTGGGTGGTTGGTGGTGGTGGTGGTTGGTGACGAGGGTTGGTAGATGGGTGGATCATGTGTGTGTGTAATCAGAACATTTGGAGATTATTTGTTTCTTTTTTAAAAATGAAAAAAGGGTATTAATCTTCATTGTTAGATCGGTTATAGATTAAAGGTGAGGATGGGCTAATTTGTTCTATGCTTTTTTGGGGGTCTAGATAGAACGTTTTCCTAGTTTTGGTACATTCAAATTTGGGTAAACTGCGAATTTCGCCCTCTGAATTTGCAAAAACGACAAATATGTCACTGAGTGGAACGTTCCCGGATATTTGCCACTATACTTTGCATTTCCTTGCAAAAAAACCTGGGTCGACTAACTTTCCACCATTACGTCCAGTTATCTACATCATATGCCATGCACATGAGGGCAATTTAGTCCTTTAAACTCATCCTCTTACACCCAACCTTTCTCTTGTGAGAATTTTGTCCCTGAAAAGTTCTTCTTTCCTACTTCTTCTTATTCTCCTCTTCTTCTTCTCCACCACTTTAATTTTCCAAAAACACTACCACCACCCCACTGTCGCCATAAAAACAAGAAATTAGTTGTATCATTATATTATGTTTTGCATTTTGTTGCACTTTTTCTAATTAGTCAAACAAGTTGTCAATAATCCTATCTTATAAGTTGAGCCAATTTTAAATGGTGTCGATGTTATAAACACGACAACAGAGAGTAAAGGGTTATGAATGTGGATCAGTTTTGCTAGCTCCACCATGGGAATTAGGTGTCATGTTCTCGAAAAAGGATTCAAAACCACAGTTGATAGATATCGGAAATTACAATTTACTATTGCTATGGAGGGAAGGGCTTCTAGAAAAGCTAGTATTATTTGCATCTAAGCAAATCTGAGTATGACATTTATTACATGCAAATTGAAATCTTTAGTTCAAGTATTTTTCATTTCATCTATTATCACTTAAGGTATGAACAAACGAGTTCTCAACCTAACTAAGTGATCAAGGATTTAGTTTTTCTTAAAACCATTTTCATTTTTAAGTGACAAAAGTTTTTTTAATAAACTTTTTTAAGAAAATAGAAATTGAAAATTTGAATATGGCATATTCCATTTAGTATAAGAATATCCTTTGAGGGTAAAAACTGTACCAGTTGGAACTTCCCTACTAAAAGACAAAAAGGAGCGGAGTCTACGACCGCGGTTCCTTAAATAGGGTGTCGTTCCTTAGTGATATGTAATTGGAGGTCCATTTAATGAACCGCGCCCAGATTATGACCGTTGGGCTATTATCTTATAAATAGTGGACAATTTTTCATTTCACCTCTTTTACACATAAATTTCCAGATTCAATCCACCTTCTTAAATCACTTAAATCCTTGATTATTTGGTTGATTACTACTTGTTTAGAAGTGAATCTTTCTCCTCCCCTCTTCATCCTCTCAAGTGCAAAGAGAAGAACACTTTCATCCTTAAAGTGTTGTGTTTACCTCAAGATCCATTGAAGATCAAAACTTTGTTTCATTCCTGTGTTGTTGTGAAGACCCAAATAATTGTGTGTATTTGGAATACGTATTGTGGTTAATACTTAGGCCTTAAAGTATATTGGTGTAGATTGCTTATAGTCGGAAATTGGTCAAGCGACGTGTACGGTTTCTACACCTTAAGGAGCTTGTTGATTAGTGAACTTTTGAGGAAAGAGTGCTCGAGGAGTAGAATAGGAACGATGAGTGAGCTTCGTTGCCGAACCACTATAAATCCTTGGTGTTTGATTTGATCTTTCCTTTCCTTATCTCTTTTCATTCATTATTCTTTATTGCATATACTTGTGATTATTAGTTTAGATCCACTATCCATTGTTCACATTGTGTATAAGAAGATTTCACATAATCACTCAAGTCTAAGTTTTTTGAAAAGGAGTTTGAAAACCTATCTTTAACCAAGTAAAATTAAGAAACTATTCACCCCCTTTCTAGTTTCTACAATTAGTATCAGAGCGAGGTTGCTTAAGCGTTTTTGTAATTTTATTTTAAAACTTGAATCGATCTATGGATTCCAACAAGTATTTAGAAGGGCAATCTATGCAAAGACCTCTACTTTTTGAAACCAATAGTTTTATTTATTGGAAAAATAGATTTGAGACTTATGTGAAATCAAAAGATTTAGATCTTTGGCATGTTACTACCGTTGGTGACTTTTTACCTTATCAATATAATGAAGCTTCTAAAAAGAAAGAACTAGTTTATTTTGAAAAATCGAATGATGACACTAAGAAGAAGCTTGCTAAAATTATGAGGCTAAAATGGTTATTTACAATGATTTGCCTAAGAAAGAGTATGAAAGGATTTTTATGTGTACAACCGCTAAAGAAATTAGGAACACTCTTTTAGTAACCCACCAAGGTAATAGTCAAGTCAAAGAAAGCAAAAGCGATTTTCTTGTTCAACAATATGAACAATTTGCCATCTTAAAAGATGAAACTATTGATAGTGCGTTTACTAGGTTCAATACTATTATTACTAGCCTAAAATCACTTGATGAAGGTTTTTCTAGCAAGACCAATGTTAGGAAGTTTCTTCGGGCGTTACATCCATAGTGGAGAGCAAAAGTCACGACGATTGAAGAGTCAAAGGATCTCACTACATTGTCACTTGATGAGCTTATTGGTAACTTGAAAGTTCATGAAATGATAATCTTGAAAGACACGGAGTTGGTGAAAAGCAAGAGTGAAAGAAAGTCTCCAGCACTAAAGGCCAAGAAAGTGCAAAGTGACCACGAAAGCTCTTCCTCGGAAAGTGATGATGAGGAATATGCTATGGCTGTTAGAGACTTCAAAAAGTTCTTCAAAAGACGAGGTCAATACGTAAGACAACCAAACAACGATAAGAAAACTTTCTCCAAGAACCTATTTGCCAAGAATGACAAAGGTGATAGAAATTCTTTAAATGCGGTTATCCAAATCAATTCATTGGTAAATGTCCCAAACCATATCGCGACAAGAATCACACGACGTTTGTTGGTGGATCGTGGAGCGATAGTAGTGAAGAATGTGAGGACAATGCTAAAGACGAAAAGTGTCTCGTGGCTCATTTTTCTAAAGAGATACATTCCGAAACCGAATACTAAAGCAATGATAGTTCTTCTTTAGATGATTTAGAATTAGGAGGTCAATATAATAACCGATGCAAACTAAGTCTTAAATTCATTGAAAAGAATAAATTGCTAAAATCAACTAGAACGAAATTTGAAAATGAGATTAGTGAACTAAAAGCTAAATTATCTAAGTTGGAGAAAAATAAGGAAGTTCATTTAGGTTGTCTAAGTTGCAAAAGTCTTAGACAAGATAATGAGATCTCAAGAGCACCTCCATTAAATTGGAAAAGTTCATGAAATGTATTAGTGCTCTTGACGACATGTTAAGTAGACAAATTCATTCTAAAGAAAGACTTGGTTTAGGTTTTGACATTAATTAGGAATCTACTAGTGAACCAAAACAAGTTACGTTTTCAGAAAAAAGGCCTGCTGCCCGCAGATCCATAAAGTACGCGACGGTTCCATATAATTATGGAACCGCGAGGGACGATAATGAACCGCGGACAGAGACTCTTAAAAGTGTAGATTCTCAAATTTCTAAAAAATCTATCTTAGGTAAAGGGCCAAAACATCTTGTCATTAACAATGTCAAATTACCTATTCTTGAAAAAAAGGGAGCTTAATAAGTTTATACACCTTTAAGTAAACCTTTAATGAGAATGAAGGACTATTTAAGAAAATCATATACTCCTTCAAGAGTACGAAATGATTCAAGGCCTAGAAGTAGAACACATACACCTGAAGATAATGAAAACTCTAATTCACGACCTAGGAGTAAGACACTAACACCTAGAAATAATAATAGTTCTAGATCAAGGTCTAAAACACCTAAGAAAAACAATGGACATCAAAATGCTCATATGAATTGGAATAATTTCTAACAACAATATTCTTCTCTGTAGGGTATGTGTCTTCCATTCATGCATCCCAACTAAATGTAAGGGATGTTTGGAACTAACAACTTTGGACCCATGAGATATTAGGACCAAATGTTTGATTTTGTGTATTGTTACCTAGATATGCTTAGGAATTGATTTGGAGCCCGACGAGTGGATTAAGGATAGTGGTTGTTCTAAACACATGAAGGGTAATCGAAGTTTGTTCTCTACTTACAAAGCATATAATGAAGGTAACGTCGCATTCGCTAGTAAACTACGTGGTAACATAATTGGCAAAGGTACGGTTTCTCTTGACTCCATGGCCATTGAAAATGTTGAGCACGTAGATAACTTAGGTTTTAATTTACCAAGTATAGGTCAAAATTGTGAGAATAAGTGTAAGGTCATCTTTTTCGAACATGATAACGAAATCGTAAAAGATGGAAAGCTCATTGGAAAGGGTGTTAAAAAGCATGGGCTTTATGCCATGAAGGTCAATAGGAAGTACAAGGATAACTTATGTCTAGCGACTTTAGATGATAGTTTTACTCTTTGGCATAGGAAATTAGGGCACGCTAATATGCGTTTGATTCAATATTTAGTCTCTAAGGAGTTGATAAGACATCTCCGCAAGATTAAGTTTGATAGTCACTTTTGTGATGCTTGCAAAGTTGGGAAGCAAGTTCACTCAAGTCACAAGGACAAGAATTTGGTATCGACCTCTCGGTGCCTAGAGATCCTACATATGGATGTCTTTGGACCATCTGCCATACAGAATTGTGGAGGTAACCTTTATACCCTAGTTATAGTCGATGACTATTCTAGATTCACTTGGACTAGATTTTTTGCTAATAAGAATGAAGATTTCGATCATTTCGAAGTCTTTAGTCGGAAGATCCGAAATCAATTAAGGTGTCCAATTGTTTCTATTCGGATGGATCATGGTAGGGAATTTGATAATGAAGTGCAATTTGGTGTCTTTTATGAAGCTCATGGTATTACCCATAACTTCTCAGCTCCTCGCACTCCATAATCAAATGGGGTAGTTAAAAGGAATAATGAGATTATCCAAGAGATGAGTGGGACCATGTAAAATGAGCAATCCTTCCCTCAAAATTTTTGGAGCAATGCCGTTGATACATCGACCTATATTCTCAACTGTATTCTTATTCAACCTTTTCTAGGAAAGACACCCTATGAGATTCTTAAAGGTAAGAAACCCTCATTATAATATTTTAAGGTGTTTGGAAGCAAGTGCTTCATTCTCAACACCAAAGATTACCTTACTAAGTTTGACCAAAGTCGTACGAAGGTATCTTTTTAGGTTCTTCTCAAACTAGCAAAGCCTACATAGTCTTAAATATAACCTCTGTTGTAACCGAAGAATCACTCAACGTGACACTCGATGAAACTCCACCTTTATCTAAGACAACACCTTTGGTAGATGATGACTTAGATGAAATAGACATAGTTAAAGCCAAAGAGATTAGAAAACTAGGAGTTGAAGACCTTAATGTTGAAAAGGGAGTAAACATTAAGGAGTCTAAGGATCATTCCCTAGATAACGTTATAGCGATCTTAATCAAAGGACCCTTAGATCTCAAGTCCAAGATCAAAGTAACTTCTTATGTTTCGTCTCCTTGATTGAACCAAAGAATGTTAAAGAAGCTTTGATGGATGAGAGTTGGGTCATCACCGTGCAAGAAGAATTGAATTAATTCATTGCTAATGATGTTTGGGAAATTGTTCCTCCAACTAGAAGTACTACCATTATAAGAACCAAATGGGTCTACAAGAATAAGTTAAATGAGAACGATGTTGTATCTCGTAAAAAGGCTAGACTTATAGCTCAAGGCTGATGATGTATAGTCCTTATTCGTGTTGTATAACCTGACCCGTAGGTACTACCCGTATCCATTGGGTATGGATTGTCACTAAGCGGCGCGCGCAAGGCCCAGGAGGCCCAATAAACCGTTGTCACACAGCGGATGGTTACTTGACCAGGTCCTCGTCGCACTTCGACAGGATCAGACAGAATATAACTTATCTTATAGTTATATTCACCTAAAGGAAGGGGATATGCACTTGCCTCGGTTACACGATAAGGATGAAGCTATTTTGAGTCATTATCATTTCCTTAGGCTGCAAGAGTAGGAGAGCCCAACCAGGACTCTCTCGGGTATAAAAGGAACCCACAAGGTTCCACAAAGGTACGAGACACACAACACTCTAAACCCTCACATATACTCAAACCGATTACTTACTCTCACGATGGAGTCTAATCGTGGGACAAGCGCCCATGGTAAGCCTAACGGTGTCTGTTTTTAGTGTGCATGGTCCTCAAACAAGATTCACTTGGTGCAAGAGCCAAAATCCACAAGACCCCGAATTAAGCCTAATTCAGGTCTAACTCGGTCCATCCAACTTTTGTATCAACAAGTTGGTGCCATCCGTGGGACCTTACACTAAACCCTGAACGATGAACAAAAGCGGCGCAAACCCATCCCATCCAAAGGGTGGACCTAAGAAGCCACAAGGGCCACCCCTGGGAATTGAATCACTCAACAGCCCGGGGTGGGAATTGGGAGGAAAGGGACCACAAGTGCCTACTCCCTCACTATTCACCCCCAGCACGCAGACGGTAGGAGATGTCTCCTCCTTACGTGAAAACCCCGCTATACCGCTTACTGAGGCATTAAACACAAGTACTGAGCCAACGTTACAAAACCACAGTAGAAACTTCTCCTGAACCTGACCAAGGCATGAGCCAATACGTTGCAAAGAACTTCGTAGCTTTGGTGTCGCTCATGAAGGCACAAATGAAGTCGAACCCGCTAAGAGACTTGAGGATCAGCCTAGATTTCGATAGAGAGCTCAAGGCTCTAGAAGGGTCAACTTCTAAAAAGGAACTCCGAAAGGAAAGGAGGAGAAGAGAAGGGAACTATATATGTCGACACCTCACCCTGACACACCACTCATTGAAAGTGCGATGTCTCCACACGACTCTGATAGCTCGAGAGGAGAAGATGCTTTCCTTACACCAGCAAACAACGTGCGACATACAAATGTGAAGGACAGGTTAGGACCTAACCAAGGGGAACCAACGCGTCGGCCGAAACGTACCCGCGCTGAAAAAGCGCCCTCAAAAGGTTAGGGCCACTAGAGAGAAGCTCTTCCCCAGAATCTTACATGCAGGAACGAAGCAAAAATGTTAGAAAAACTCGATGAGAAACCCTCTCAAATGAAAAATCATCATCCGACTCTGATCTCAGCGATCGCCATCCGCGGCGAAGGAGGATTGTCTCTTCACCCTCGGAGAGCTCTGAATCCTCGAAACACGACATAAAATGTCGAAAAATGCCCAAACAACCAAGAATGCGCAGTGAGGAAGAGTGGTCTCTCCCATGGCGTCGCGATAAAGGAAGCGCGTTCTCAAAGCACATAACATAGTTTAAAGATAGCAAGAAGAGATGAATGCCGTCTAACGTCAAAACCTACGATGGGACAATAGACCCAGATGATCACCTAAAGGTATTCGAATCCCAGGCAGGAAGAGAACAATGGCCAGAAGTAGTATGGTGCCACATGTTTAATTCAACTCTAATTGGGGACGCCCGAAATTGGTTCGATCGACTACCACGAAGAAGCATAAGCGTTTTTGAAGAACTAAGGAGAGCGTTCAGAAGGAACTATGTCCAATAAAAGAAGTACGACAAGAGCCCTGTTTTACTCGCAAGGGTCAAGCAGAGACACAATGAAAGTCTAGAAGATTTCATGGAGCGTTTCAAATCCGAGTGTAACCAGATTAAGGAATGTCCAAAGATCCTGAAAATCTCAGGGTTCCTCGCAGGCATCACCAACCCGAATCTAATAAGAAAGCTAAACGACAGAATACCAGAAACTTTCGATGGGGTGATGAAGAGGTTCCGAGCGTTTATCCAAGGGGAAGCAGCAGCAACAACGGACAGCCGACTGGCGACCTAAAATTGCAAATTCCCAGATCGGTCGAAAAACAGCCATACGGCCAGAACATTAGCCGTACCCTAGACTTCCGCAGCACGACGAAGCCTGCGCGCAAAAACAATAACAAGTTCACTCCACTACAAAAAATGACTAGGGAAATATTCCTCTGCGAAGGCGCGAACTTCCTAAAACCCAGCCCAATGATCGGTCCGGAAGATAAAAGGGATAACAACAAACACTGTGATTACCATAATGATAAAGGTCACGTTACTGATGAGTGTATCCAACTGAAGAGGTACATCTAGAGCCTTGTCAAGGAAGGTAAACTGAATCACCCAATACGGGACTGGAGGAAGGGTGTAGATGCAAAGAAAAGTGAAACCAAAAAGAAGGAAAAACCCATAACCATCTACATGGTACAAAGGGGGAAGTCGCATATGCAGAGAAGAACGACACAAGAGTTTGTGTATGATAAGAAGATATCATTTCCCGTTCTTACTGATATGGATTACAGGATAGGTTCGCTATCGTTCGGTATAAAGCTCGGAGATCATGTCATATCTGACATATGTGTCGATGGAGGATCCGCAACAAACATACTAAATGAACATTGGTTCGTGTAACTGCCGATAGAGATTAAAAAAGAACTAAAAGAGACCTCGTCCATGCTCACGGGTTTCAACGGCGACAAGACTCGAACCTTGGGACATCTCTGCATACAAATGAAAGTGGAACCTGTGGAGCACTCAAAAACCATATGGATGGATTTTATGGTTGTGCGATCCCAGTCGTCATACAACGACATCATCGGACAACCATAACTCTTAACGTTACGCGCGGTACCATCCACAATTCATGGAATGCTTAAATTTCCAGTGCAAGAGGGAATAATTACAATTCGCAACGTGGACACGCTTGAAGAGAGCAGAAGCGCGTCTGCCAATGGTAGAAAAAAAAGGGCATTGGGGAGAACGAGCATAGGATAGGTTCTAGTCCACGCCCAACACGGAGAAAGAGCAGCTCTGAATGTTACCAGGTAATACCACATAAGAATAACATATCTAGGGGCGTAGGGTCGTCAACAGACCTCCCATGGGTCCTATTCTCGACAAGTTTTACGCGGAGAGAAGGGCCTGATGTAGGCTTCATCCTCACAGATCAGGGAGATATACAGATTACCCAGGTATTACGCTTTGAGTTCAGCGCCATGGGTACTGAGGCGGATCATGAAGCATTGATAGCTGGACTGAATTTGGCGTTGCGCATGGTAATAAAAAGCTTGGTGACCTACGTATATAATCCCCTATTGGTAAACAGGGTAGCAGGGTTGTGCGAGCCCCGAGGGAGCACGCTCATTCATTACATAGGGAAGATAAGGGCTATGGTCAGGCAGTTCAGTGATTTTGCCATATGAGAAGTTTCAGAAGAAGATGACGTTCTATCTCTGGCAATGGATGGTCTTTCAGTTGTAAACGTGGAAGATCCCCCTAGGCATGTCCTTTTTGACTTTATCATCAACAAGTCTGTACAGGCGCAAGCAATACACGTAGTGAACAGGGGAGGATCACCAACATGGATGACACCAATTGTAAACTATTTGGTACATCATGAACTACCGAGCGACAACAGAAGCGCCAAACATTTGCAGTACAGAGGAAGGCAGTTTACGATCATGAACGGAGTCCTACACAAGAAATCAACACAACTTCGAAAGCTAAAATGCTTGAGGCCCGATAGCGCGAATAATAATGGAGGTTACGCATAAAAGGACATGCCACCAAGGTCCGAAAGGTATGGTAAGCGAAATCGTTCGCTCAGGGTATTTTTAGCCCTTTATACATAGGGACGCTCGTAAGAAAATGATACGGTGTCGCCAATGTCAGACACTTTCTAACATGAAAGTAGGACCGTACAAAAGGTCTGGGAGTGCGCCCGGTGCAGAAGCAAGTAGAGGAGGAATTCTTTCAAGTTTGGGATGTACATTTAGTTCTCTCGCCACAAAGATGGGTAGCATGATTCGCGGCGCAATAGCGTCATTTCCGTCACAAGTGGATGACCAACAGGAATCGAGAGGAATCACCGCTCCGCCAGCTAATGTGGTTACCATTCGTCTGCGCCTAGCGAGTAAGGGCGACATAGCACAAGGTGCGCAACAGGGTAAGGAGATTTGGAATGTTCCCCGACAGGGCGGGGTATGCAGTGATAGTCGTTTGCATTCACCACCGAGTCACCTGAGTCAGCATGAGAAGCAGGCGGGACACAATCATGGATTAAAGCAATACTATCTCTAAGGCATCGCAGAATCAACATGGAGCACCCTCTTGGCTGTAGTCAGCTTCTAATAAAGATCCATGTATTTTATTTTTGGTAATTTAGGATTTATGTTCCAATGTTTTTTCAGGCACTCGCATGAGCATGAATAAACTCTGCGGTCCCTAGCTAGTTCCGCAGATCATACTTTTTCTTTATTTATGGTTTTTTTTTCAATAAATGGAAGTTATGCATAAAATATGTTGTAATTTTTATATATATATGTATTTGCCCCCGGTGTACATGTACAAACAACGTTTCTAGGCGAAATAAGAGGAATAAGTTTATCCTACTAATTAAACTTGTCACGTAAGAGGGATGCAACCCTAGTGGTGACGGATAAGGTATACTTTGTTAGGCAGCTTACTAGGTGACGTTGTAGTAAGTATGGCATTCCTCACACTCCATGATGGATATGCACAAGACACAGTGTACACGCTTAATAAACATGTCATAATCAATGACATTACTTATGGTAGTAGTGGCAGGCCACACGTAATGAACTTTCAAACCACCCATAAGTTCCAAGTTACACTTCACTGAATGTACTCATAAACACGCACTTATACGCACAATCTCAGGCGTGGGTAAAAAGACCTGGAAATGCACTCAAAATGTATTCGCACCATGCAATATGTAACTTTATTCACAAAATGTACAAAGATTATGCGGATAACTTGCAAGGTTACAAAATAATTACATAATAGCAAAAAGTTCCTCATAGTAAGTCTCTAGCAGATAGGGATCGCTTCAGCTTCCAGTTGATCGGGTTTTGGGACGGGCGACGGTTTACCCAGGCCTTTTTCAGATGCTGTAGCACACGTACCCGCACCCCAATGGATGGCATACTTACTTATACGCCGTCCAAACGGCTAGGATGAGCCAAGCCTAAACCAATGACATCGCTCTTAGCAGAAGACTTGTTCTTCTTAATCACACGCCTGGTATGACGCTTCTACACCTGCTTTAGCGAGACCTTATTTGCAATGCCTTCTCCAGCAGGATAAACAAGAACTCTAAGACGAGAAATGTCCAGCTTGACGTAGTAATCTGGCTCATTCTCTGCGCCCTCCTCAAAGTGCCTCTCGAGAGAAAGTCCAGCCATTACAACACTAATAGGTTGATCCTGGTCTTTCTCAACAACGTCAATAAAAGGGAGGTCGCAGTCTTTCAACACCCGGCATACGGTTTCAAAATGTTCCTGAGCCTACGGATCATAAAAAGGTACTTCTCCTAAAGGCTTTGTCAACAAACCATCTTTCATGGCGCGTTCCATAGCCATACTTTGGCCAAGTGCGCACACAATCTCTAGAACATCCCAGGCGGCTTCGGATACGTTGGGTGAGCCCATCGTACCTTTAGCAGCCAGAAGCAAACCATATCTACCCAACCAGTGCTTATCTGCGCGTACAACTGAAAGGTGCGGATATAACTCCTCATCAAAATCAATATTTAAGCACCTCAAAATCTTCTCTTTGCTATCCAGATCTTGTTGGAACTCCGTAGACACATTATCACAGTTCTGGGAGAACACACCCATGCCCTCTTCAAGTTTTTTCTAGGCACAATGGTTGTCTCTTTCCTGTTTATCGTGCAGAAGGCGTACCTGGTTCATAGACTCTAGCAACAACACCTTATCATCCTAAAGATACTGTATGGAGCCAACATCTATACTAGCAACCCCTCACAGGCTCGCTAACTCCATCTTGGCACAAACCAATTCGTTGTCTTTTTCTGCCAGAATCCGAGGAAGCTCGAGGGAAATGTTAGAAAGGCGTTACGAAAGTTGCAATATCCTCTTGTTTAGATGGGATACTACCGTCACCTCCAGTGACGCACCTATTGCTAATTCTCTCATCAAAGTTTCGTCAGGCAGCTTGTCTAGATGTTGGGCGTGGCCAGGGGGAACAAGGAACTGCATAAAATCTGCACAGTCAGGCCTATTGGTCAGTTCGCAAGATTGTTGACACCCCCACTTAGGAAGAAAATCATTAGCTTGTGCGGCACTGGTGGTAGCCCTGTGTGTCGCATCTAGATGGCTGCACCGTTATAGTAGATAAGTTAGGATTCACTCACTCACTTATTCTATGAACGGCGCAACATGAGATAGTATTAGATGGAGTACCTAGGGATGATGGACTCCGTACACGACTTTACACGCGCGCCCCAAGGATGAATACGAGCAAGTAACCTGATATCTTGGGACCTATTTCTCTTTGGGAACCCCTAACTAGGCGCGCATGGTAGACGCTTAAAGCTTGGAATGGTAATATTGTCTTCATTGGCGTTGCGGCTTGGGCTGCCTTCAGACGCTCCTTCGCTTCCAGCACCCCTGTTTCTTCGGAGGATGACTCTATTGCACAATGTACACTCCGGATGGGGGTTATGTTTAGGAAGACAATACTTTCCACGCTCGTATGCGTGTTAGGATAGTGAGGTTAAAGGGCCATGGTACGTCTACCAATGCTCCACCCGCTAGCAAGCTCGTCAGGAGTACATGGGCGAGGACACATGGTTACCCTACACGGATCTTCGCGCTTGACAAGCTGGGTGTATGGTATTTTTGCATAAATAGTGTGTAAACAATTTAACCTACGAATACGGATTCTATTAGGTATGAAGAGACGAGACAGACTTTTACCATGACCAAAATCATCGTAATATTGAGGAAGATGATTTAAAGGTATAGGCGCGCTCACACTTAGTTCTAGGGCGTATAATAGCGACTTAGGAAATTATTGCATCGGGATGCAATCAACATCTATCATCTGCGCATCTGCTTCACTATATGTACCAGGGATGGGGCGACTGTCTTTTATCATCGTCTGAGGGGTGATAAAATCGTAATCAAAGGGGAACACAACCTTATCTATCCAGAAGAATTTTTTGTTCCATTTCTTCAGCGAGTCTATCTTTGTTGAGTAGCACTGGAGTTGACCAAGGCGTTTGGCGAAAGATATCCACCCATTAATCCAGGATGGGCGATAAGAGGCACATAATAGGTTTATTGTAGGATCAATGTTCTTCAACCGGCAGCTTATCATAAAATTAGATATTTTTGCTGCGCCGATATAGTGTAGTTGGGATAAATGGATACTATAGAAGCTTAGCACGTCAATCAGAAAGCGGCTAAGGGGGATACGGTTATTGGCAAACTCAAAAAGTCGGGTATACACACCAATCTTCCCAGGAGGGAAACTTCCAATGTGCACTTGAGAATTTGGTACTATGGGATGCAGGTCTGTTGGAATATGATACTAGGCAATACACTAGGAGAGTTCTTACTCGGAAAGGCGGTATACTATGTCAAATAGCTGGGCAACCGTATTCTTATTTCTCAAAGATATTGGCTTATGGATTCTCTAATTTATATGAGAGTATTCTTCGAAGCTTTGGTAATGGCGGAAGTATATATTATAGGAATATGGAAGATCGATGGTTTGGGGCAATGATTATAAGTTACCTACTCATAGGATATGGTATCATGCGACAGGTGGCGGAAAATTATATAATCTAACGGTGGGGCTGGATTCATCTTTAATGACGTGTTTTAAATCTATCTCGGTTCCCAATGAAAGTATGTATTAGTGGATTATGACATGGATACATGAGTGGCGGGATATTTGAAATATTTGTTCCAAGGACACTTGCTGGGCACTTATTTTGCTTTAGAGCATCGTTTCTGGGGCCTTTGCTGCTTTATAGTCTAGTAGCCATGGTCAGAACCTGCGACCACTAGAGTGGGGGGACATGATGACGTATAGTCCCTATTCGGGTTGTATAACCCGACCCGTAGGTACTACCCGTATCCATTGGGTATGCGCGACGGGCGAAAGGCCCAAGAGGCCCAATAAACTGTTGTCGCACGACGGATGGTTACTTAACCAGGTCCTCGTGGCATTGCGACAGGATCAGAGAAAATATAACTTATCTTATAGTTATATTCACCTAAAGGAAGGGGATATGCACTTGCCTCGATTACGCGATAAGGATCAAGCTATTTTGAGTCATTATCCCTTCCTTAGGCCGCAAGAGTAAGAGAGCCCAACCAAGACTCTCTCGGGTATATTAGGAACCCCCAAGGTTCCACAAAGGTACGATACACACAACACTCTAAACCCTCACATATACTCAAACCGATTACTTACTCTCACGCCGGAGTCTAATCGTGGGACAAGTGCCCACGGTAAGCCTAACGGTGTCTGTTTTTAGTGTGCATGGTCCTCAAACAAGATTCACTTGGTGCAAGATCCGGAATCCAAAAGACCCCGAGTTAAGCCTAATTCAGGTCTAACACGGTCCATCCAACTTTTGTATCAACAAAGGCTATAATCAACAAGAAGGTATTGATTATGATGAGACATACGCACCGGTAGCAAGGTTAGAGTCCATTAGGATCCTTTTAGCTTATGATTGTGGTCTAGGCTTTAAGCTTCAACAAATGGATGTAAAGAGTGCATTTCTTTATGGTTTGATCAATGTGGAGGTATATGTGGCTCAACCTCCTGGCTTCATTGATTTTGAGAAACCGGATCATGTTTACAAGCTTAAGAAATCTCTTTATTGTGTTAAACATTAGTATATCATGAGGATGGTAGACAATACACTCTTTACAAAGAAGAAATGATCCCACCTTACCATTGTTCAAATATATGTTGATGACATTATATTTGGTTTAACTTGTCAAAGTATGTGTGATGACTTTGCCAAAATCATGAATGATGAGTTTGAGCATGATTGGTGAACTTAACTTCTTTTTAGGACTCCAAGTTGAACAAATGGATGCTGATATTTTCTTTAATCAATCTATGTTAAAGAAATGCTAATGAAATTTAGATTAGAGGACTTTAAGCCTATGAAGACTCCCATGGCCTTGGATACTAAACTCACCGTAGATGATGATTGTGAGTCGGTAGACAATACCAAATATAGATGTATGATTGGTAGTTTGTTATACCTAACTGCAAGTCGACCGGATATCATGTTTAGTGTTTGCCTTTGTGCTCGCTTCCAAGAGGCTCCCAAAACCTCTCATCTTGAAGCGGTTAAGCGTATCTTCCAATACAATAAAGATACTATGCATTTAGAACTATGGTATTCTAAAGGGACCGGCGTAGAAACCATAGTATACGCCGACTCGGATCATGCGGGAGACTATATGGACCGGAAAAGCACTAGCGGTATTTATACCTTCATGGGTTGTTGTTTAACTTCTTGGTTCTCTAAGAAACAAGCCGCTCTTACCATATCCACCACAGAAGCCGAGTATGTGGGTGTCGGTAAAGCTTGAAAACAAGCTCTATGGAAGAAGCAAGCGCTTGTTGATTACGAGATTACACTCAATGATGTTCCTATCATGTGTGATAATAAGGGTGCAATAGACCTTAATAAGAATCCCATGCAACATTCGCAAACTAAGCACATAGAGATTCACCACCATTTCCTTAGGGATAATGTTCAAAAGGGGAACATTTCGATTGAGGAGGTACCCTTGGTAGAAAACTTAGCCAACATCTTCACTAAGCCACTTAAGAGGGAACCTTTTAATTACTTGCGTCTAGGTCTAAAATTGATGGAACATATACCATAATTATGCTTGTTTTTATCGAGTCTTTTCTCTTTTGTGTCTTTATTTTCTTTGAGTCTTTGAGTCTCTTTAAACTCTTTTGAAATTTCTTCTCTCTCTATTTTTCAAAATGTCTCAAATTTCTTTCTAAAGTGGTCGATAAACGTTTTTGCATTGTTAATTCAATCTAAAAACGTTTTCATGGTTTCTTGCTATCGATATCGAACATACATAATTCATATGTATGTGTCACTCAATTATAGCGAGAACAACATTGAACTATGAAGGATTCATGGATTATCAAAACGTGTCATGACTATGTGTCAATTTATTCACACCTCCAACATCGATGTTACTTTAAATCCAAGAATTTTGGTCAAAGTCGTGTTTGTTGAGTTATTATGTGTTTGTTAGTCTTTTATTGCTCTTAAGCATGGCTTTATGATAAGTTAGACTAGAATATTAGGATTTGCTGAATTGGAAAATTCTCCTTGTCCTTTAAAACACATCCCCTGTCGGCAGATTTCCTTAAATGTCCGGCAGATCCACATATATGGAATCGCAGGCAGAAGCATCCAAAAACAGGTTTTCTGAAACTCCAAAATTGCTCCAACACTTTTTGGAATCTTTTTTTCAAACCTTTGACCACTCCCAAAATATCCTGTGTTTTCTCTACTTAACCCTAAGCATTTTGTATCCATTTCTCAAATCAAAATTTCTTATTCACAAATTGAAAGCCTTGATTCACCTCCATTTTCCCCTATTTCTTTCAATCCAAATTCACCCAAGAACACATCAAATCAAATATCTTATCCTTCAAAGGAAATTGATTGTGGTAACCCTCCATTTCCACCACTTCCCTTTTGTGTTATTCTTCCATCACATGATAATGTCATGCATCATGGAACATATTGTCATTGTTGTCAATATCAACATCTTACCATGTCTCATATATATGATGAGTTAAATTACATCAAGAGTCTCCTAGTCAAACCTCCTCTCCATTATGACTACGAGACCATTACCAAGCCTCCACCACCACATTCTGCTACCACTTCGTCTTCTAATTAAGCATGTAGGTTGCTTACTAATAAGACATCTAATTTAAGCAAATCTTAGAATTCTAGTGTAACTAGGATTATATTTATGCTTAAGTTTTAAGCTTGTATTTCATACATCTTTGTATGACTTGTTTTTCCTTGTATCTTTTTATTAACATGATTTCTTTTTATGTTGTGTGTTTCTTTTCTTCTAACCCTTCTATGTAGCTTGTCACCATAGCTCATTTTCTTGGTGCCCCAAGCAAGAGGGAGTAAGCACCAAGGGGGAGCATTAGCAAAGTCCGATTCTTCTCTTTTACAAAGACTTTTACTACCTTTCTGCTTCGACAAAGGGGGATAAATGAAATAAACTCGTCTTCGAAAATCTTGTCTTTATACTTAATTGAGTTTATGTATTGTCAAAATCAAAAAAGGGGAGATTGTTAATGTAATGATGCATAAAAACGTTACTTGCATTTTCGGTCTCGCTTTGTTTTGATTACGATAATATATAAAAACAAACATTTACGAAAACAACAAAAATTGAATTCTTGAGTTCAAGTATTTTTTATTTCATCTATTATCATTTAAGGTATGAATAAACAAGTTCTCAACCTAACTAAGTGATCAAAGATTTAGTTTTTTTAAACTCACTTTCATTTTTAAGTGACAAAAGTTTTTTTTAATAAACTTTATTTTTAAAAAAATGTTTTATAAAATAGAAATTGAAAATTTAAATATGGCATATTCCATTTAGTTTAAGAATATTCTTTGAGAGTAAAAATTATACCAGTTGGAACTTCCCCACTAAAAGACAAAAAGACGCAGAGTTCACGACCACGGTTCCTTAAATAGGGGTGCGGTTCCTTAGTGATATGGGATCCCAGGTCCATTTAATGAACCGTGCCCAGAATATGACTGTTGGGCTATTGTCTTATAAATAGTGGACCATTTCCAGATTTTCATTTCACCTCTTTTGCACATAAATTTCTAGATTCAATCCACCTTCTTAAATCACTCAAATCCTTGATTATTTGGTTGATTTATTACTTGTTTAGAAGTGAATCTTTCTCCTCCACTATCATCCTCTCAAGTGCACAGAGAAGAACACTTTCATCCTTGAAGTGTTCTGTTTACCTCAACATCCATTGAAGATCAAAACTTTATTTCATTCTTGTGTTGTTGTGAAGATCCAAATAATTGTGTGTATTTGGAAGTTGTGTACGTATTGTGGTTAATACTTAGGCCTTAAAGTATATTGGTTTAGATTGGTCCTAGCTAAGATTAGGGCTCGACTTTTAGCTTAGAAGCAGAAATTGGTTAAGCGACGTGTACGGTTTCTCCACCTTAAGGAGCTTGTTGATTAGTGAACTCTCAAGTAAGGAGTACTCGAGGAGTGGAGTATGAACGAGGAGTGAGCTTCGTGAGCTTCGTGAGCTTCGTTGTCGAACCACTATTAATCCTTGGTGTTTGGTTTGATCTTTCCTTTCCTTATCTCTTTTCATTCATTATTATTTATTGCATATACTTGTGATTATTAGTTTAGATCCACTATCCATTGTTCACATTATTCATAAGAAGATTTCACATAATCACTCAAGTCTAAGTTTTTTATAAAGGATTTTTGAAAAGCTATCTTTAACCAAGTAAATTCACGAAACTATCCAACCCCCTCCCCCCCTTCTAGTTTCTACGCCATCATCGAACCAAACTGCTTTGACTAAAATTTAGATTTTTTCTATAAGTGGGTTTGAGTAAAATCACAAGGAATATGAACCTAAGGAATCATAGCACTAAAACTATGTATACCCACTTTACTAATTTGGTTCTAATTCAATTTAATTTCAAAAATCCCCAATTATGAAATTAAGAACCCTAGAACAAATTGATTGAAATTGAATGAAGATACTTATAACTAATCGATGTTAGTGAAGGATGGATTAGATCCTTGTCTTGGAATCAATTAATTTGAGTAATTTGGAAGGTTTTGAAACTTGTTAATGGTGGTTTTGTTATCTCCCTCTTCGCACCAGAAAAAGAAGGAAGATGGTATGTTTGAAAAAGTGTAAAATAATAAAACCCAAATTATTTCAAGCTTAGTGGGGCGCGGAATATTGATAAACAACCGCACATAGTACCGCGCATATTTAAGGAATCACAAACATAACATATGTTTTGTCCGTGAAAACGAAAGAAATTTTTCAAACCAAGTTTTTCTAAAATACTTAAAACATATAAAGCATTTTGAAAATCATCGAACCACTTCAAGACTAGGTTATAATACCCTAATGAAGGATTATGAGTGGAATCGAAACTGAAAAAGACAGAGACGAAGAAACGACTACTCGTAAGAAATAAGAGAGAAGAGAGAAACCAAGATGAGTGAATCAAATCCAAGTATCAATGCTCAAGAGATGAATGACAATCTTCAAGTTGTAGAAACGAAGAGCTTGTGTCATATATAGTGGTTTAAGATGTGCCTTTCTGGCGTAAGAGAAATGGCTTTGGTAGTGAACCATACCAAGCTATTATTGTTATATAGAGTAAGAAAACTTACTAATAAATGTCTTAAACTTTTACAAAACATGAGCAAGAATATAGATTCACTTTCTCTCCCATGTGATCGGACAAATATCATTGTTAAGGGTAACAATCACACTATTCTTGGAATATTTCAATTCCAAATGTGTAGTATCCTAACTACAACATATGATATAGTTTGTATCTCAAAATATTAATCAATCAACTTAGAGATGAGCTCAATTACACATACTACACATGATATAAGGCCTACTAACCATATTAATTTGAAAACCATATAAATCATGCTTGATACTTTAAGCTACTACTAAGTCACTCTACAACTCCTATCTGAGTCAAGTATCCAAGACCATGAAGGTTTGAGAGGGTGAAAGAATATAATCACATACCATAAATAAATGTCAAGGCAAGGATGCCAAGAGCAATCACATAGTCAAGTAATGATCAAAAGAATGATCAAAGGGCGTGTGGAAGGATGAAAATGTACCTTAGCCACAAAGTGCATCCCAAGTCTTCTATGGACTAATGCACACCCGAACTCGACCAATGTGCATACTAAGTCTTCAAGGACTAGTATCACATCCACAAGTCTTTATCATTATCCCATGATGTTGGAGATCAAAAGGAGATGAATCTTCAACAAGTGTAAGTAACTCAATCCATAACCAAATTAACGATTAGCCGTTTAATTCAAACTAGAAGATTCAAACTAGAAGATACATTTCTAAACCAAATCTAAAATGCATAATAAATAATAACAAGATCATAATCAAGATGAGTTGATATAGCAATAATTTTATGATCTATTTTAGAGAAAATAGTTATTACCACAAAGAAACTTTAGTGTAACCAACCCTTCAAATTAGTAGAGACAATAGATCGATCCAAGCTTTAAAGCACAATATACTTCAAATGTGTAACCATCGCTCTGATAACAATTGTAGAAACTAGAAGAGGGTTTGAATAGTTTCTATGATTAAGGTCCTAATTAAAAATTAAGCTTGTCCAAAAATTGCCTTTTACATGAAAACTAGTTTCATAGATGTTAAGTCAATTTTCAAACCATTTGCTATATCTAGTTATTATGAAAGTGCAATGCATGAAAGTAAATATGAGTAAGTAAAGAGTAAGGAAAGAAGCAACCTAAGGTAAGACACCAAGATTTATAGTGGTTCGGCAACGAAGCTCTCTCTTCGGTCCTACTCCACTACTCGAGTACTACTCGAGATTTCCACTATATCCACAAGCTCCCTTCTTGGTGGAGAAAACCTTACAACGTCGCTTACATTGTTTTTCGACACTAATCTAAATGCTGAGACCTAAGTCGACTACTTCACATTTTTTGACAAAAGGCTAGATGTTGAGTTCTAATCCAAAGCTAGAACCAATCTTCGTCGCCCATATTCTTTTCTGACACAAGGCTAGATTTCGATTCCTAATCCAAAGCAAGAACCAATCTTCACAACTCTTTACTTTCAAGTTGAGTGAGAACTCACAAGACACATACACACAACACTTTTTAGTTTAGTGAGAAATAACACACAAGACTTATTACAACACAAGACACATCCAAGTATACACATATAACTTGGATCTACACAAGAAAAATCCAAGTATACACATATACATTGGATTTACACAAGACTAATCCAAGTATTCACAAATACCTTGGATCTACACAAGACTAATCCAAGTATACACGAATACTTTGGATCTACACAAGACTCAAGTATACAAAATGATGAACATGACTAGATCTAAGAAAGGATGATCTTCATCAAGGCTTCATCTTTAATCACATCACAAATGTGTGAGTGATCTTCTCTTTGGACAAGTAAAGAAGAGGATCAAGAGGATAATCTAAGTAAACATACTTAACAAATTAAGCGATCAACTACTAATGATTTGAGATATAGAAAGGAGATAAGAAGTAGAAAATTGTCGGCCTTTTGAAAATGAAAAAGAAAATTGTCTGTCTATAGGCCCGACTCCTTAAATGGGTTGGCGGCTCAATATATATTTTGAGCCGCAGGCACCTATACTGAGTCGCGGGCATATAGTCCGCTTCTTTTTGTCCTTTAGTGGGGAATCACATATGGTGAAGTTTTGTCAGACCCCAAAATGGCGGAATATGAGGCGCGGCGTATGGATATCATCACCACAATAGTGTGTCTATAGAGATAACTAAATGAAATAGAAATATCATAAATGGTGACACAATGTCATGAAGATATCTCAAACAATGCAGGCGTCTAGGTAAGTAGGTAACATGTCTACCTCTTACCAAAGACATACAATTAACAAATAACAAACATATAGGTGTCTACAAAGTATCACTTATTTAAACATAAATAAAGACTAAGAGGAAAGGGGGTTCCTCCAAATGAAATCCTAAGCCTTCCAGCTAGCCACTCTTATTCTCACGCTTAACCACATTCTCACCTGAAAGAGACACTAAAACACGTCAACATAAAGTTGGTGAGAGACATAGGTTTGGACTCCAACGCCAAATCAGTTATAAGCTGTGAATAACAACTATTAACAAAAGAACATATGGACAATGTGCTACAATTATGTATTAATAACTAACATTCAAGATTAACCAATCACCACAAATCCAAGGCTACAAGCCTTACCAATAACCACAATTCCAAGGCTCCAAGCCTTACCAATCACCATGGTCCCATAGGCGCCCATACACCTATGAACCAATCCCAATGCCCTGCCTTGTTAACATCCCCTTGGTACCAATTCAAACCACAATAGCAATCAAAAACCACATAGTAGTTAATCACATAAGTGTACACACAAGTCCATCACAAACCATTAAAACATTCACAACATTAGTTACAAAACCATACAGTGTTTCTTCCATCCCATCTGGAAGTCAAATCATAAAAAGACATGGGACTATGAAACTCACCTGAACAAGCTTCTCCAAGTACCCGTGCTCTAGCACAAATCTAAACACACAAACGTATACAATCAAGACATGAACCACATACCAAAATGGGTCATCAATCTATGATGGATATCTAACCTTCTCCTACAGATTAACCCCATTTATATGCCATATGAATCTCATTACACCCCTATATAAAGCCCTTAACTTAGTTTAGTTCATAACTCGTCTCGTTAACATTTAACCCAAAACAGGTCTCGTTTTTCATACTTAAAACTATTGGTCGAACACCCCCTTAACCAAAATAGCATGCCCTATAAAAGAAACCCTATGCCCTTACATGTGTTAGCTAACTCTCCCCTTTGGCCGCAACCTTAAAGCTACTTTTAAGGCCTCCATATATATATATATATATATATATATATATATATATATATATATATATATATATATATATATATATATATATATATATATATATATATATATATATATACATTTACCTATCCAGAATTTACTGATTTTGAACATATGAAAAGTTTGTTATGATCAGATGGTATTACCCTAACCCATTTGTTTAGACCTCCTCTAGATATTTTATTTAATATATAATCTAAGTCTCATGTTAGTTTGAAGGTAAAATTATACTCATAAGTACCCTAACCATCTTAAAACATTAATTTAAAACCGACTGATTTCAAAACTATTTTGACCTCCGACTGTTGTAACCTGTTTTTGACCCACTTTCAGACCTCCAATTTAGTTCTCGTTTCTTGCATTTGAAAACTAAATTAACTTTCCAGGGGTATTTTGATTGCAACTCAAAAGTGTGTAGAACTCTAGATATGATTAAAACAAGTGACCTAAAATTCTACCAAGTTTTTAAAAACGATTTTCTCATAATTAATCTAATTAATCATACATAAACCCTAATTAAAACCTAAAAACGATTTCCAATGATAAAAACCCATTAATTACATCATTAATTACAGATTAGTAACAAAACCTAATAAAAAATTATGAATGTCAAACCCTAATTCATCATATTAGGTTACATACATAAGTTAAACGTTAATTAAGCATAGTTTTAGTGCATACCTTAAACCATAATTGAATAATTGGGTTTTCTTGATCCACCATCGTTAATCACGACTGATATTAAGTTTGGGAGAAGGAAAAATCGTTTTTGGGGCTAAAGGTATTAGTATGGGTAAAACTAACCAGGAGGCCTAATAGTACTCAAACTGGCCCCCCTTCCATTCCTTAAGCAAAATTCGGCACAAAACCAAGTCCAATACCCTATGTGTTAGCCCTATATTTTATATAGTCGAACAAGAATGTAATAGGTCATCTTAGTCGTTAAAGGTCTTGTATTGTAATAGGTTAGTCAGGAAAACTGGGCTTGGACTTTAAGCTAATATTGTATAAGTTAGGGGCGTAAGCCCAAGACAAAGCCAAGCCCGACCCAAGTCACTTAAAATCACGGCCCAAAAGCCAAGGGTATATATACCCTCTTCCATGTGTGGAAGAGTTTAACACCCCCAAATTTACACGCAGCGGAATACATCTTTGGGTGCTAAACAATGATACAACAACACATAATTTATAAAGAACGACTCTAAAAGAGACGTTTCAAATTTATTGTTCCTAAAACATTTGTCAGAGTAGCGTAGTCCCAAGTAATCGTTACCAAAAGATAAGTTAAAACAACATATTAGTTTGTTTTAAAAAAATGGAACGATAAATAAATCAAAGAGTTTGAACAACATAGCAGTGCACAACTTCATTCTCGTGACCTCCAAGCTTCCACTTCCTGATTTCCTGAAATACATGTGAGTAAAACAATCAGCAAAAATGCCGAGTGAATCTATAGGTTTATGTAATCAATTTGAACACAAGCAAAGATTATAAGTTTGTGGCATGCTTATAAGCATCAAATAATAATTTGCATCAACAATGATAATTGTATATAGCATAAATTGCAATAAGCTCATGGAACCGAGCCCTTAAACACTCCTTTTAGAGGTCTGATAAGACAGGAGATTTATTAATGTCGGTTACCTCCAGATTATTGGTACATTGCCGTATACCTGACTTCTCAATACAATATGTCCAAACAGTGTGGAGGTCGGGCCTAAGCTTCTGTGACAAGTCCACACAAACTGAACCGGGGCGGCTTCCCCCATAGATCTATTAATTGTACTAGCGGTTAATCCATCATAGGTTAATTAACGGTCCATAATTGAGGCTTTAACAATGGCAATCACTTAATGCAATTTAAAGGCAACCACGGGTCCATTCATAGAGGGACAAAGCATACCATAAAAATCTTGTGTTCTAAGTTTATAAAACATGTATTCCCCCTCGCAGGTTTTTAAAACAGTTCAATGTGCACAAGCGAGGCTATAGACTCACCTTAGCCAATAGTGGTAATGAGACGATCGCCGACGATAGTAGATGCCCGATAATCACGATAACCGCAACCTAGCAAATAAGGTGCGTACTTTAATAATAGACTCGAGAAATAAATGATACTTAATAAAATCAAACTCGAACTAATAAAACCACAATACACTCGAAAGTAAACGATATAAATAACTTCATTATACTTTACTACTCATTTACTTTACCATTTTATACTTTTAACAAAATCCGCCGGTACATACTACATGTACTAGCTTATTTACCCCTTTTTAAACTTGTCAACCGTTTATGAAACGACTCGATAAACTAACTTACTATATATAGAAAGTCCTCCTAGAAGTTTATCAAATGAAATTACTTTTAAAGTCTTTTACTCGACTCATTTTCAAACCACAAAATCCGGACAGATTTACGTTAATTTTTCATACGACCGTTTTAACTTATTTAAACGACTCCGTTTACAAAACCGACACTCGGGTTTTAAAGTAAACTCAACCTAATAAATAAATACTTCATTATCAGTAGGTTACACATTTTAAAACATCCATTTAGAGTCCCCGAGATTCGATCCAAATATCGACAACAACTATATGTAGTGTCGATACTCGTCTCCCGGTACACGATTATTCAAAACATCATAACTTCGCGCTCGTTTTGAGCTAGAAGCTCTACCTTATATCAAATCGAAGCTAAGGAAATTATCTACAACCCTAGGCTATAAGTTAAGTCATTTTCAAAACATAAAAATTCGGATTTCTCAGTTTACCTACTGCTATAAAATGGGTACCAAAATCTTGTACAAAATCAACTTTTTGACCAAAACCAACCATAGAAATGATCATTCCTATACTCTAATATCATCATACATCCACCATAACATCAAAATCATAACAAAAATAAAAATCTTTGGATCAAAATATAGTTTTTAACAAGATTTCTAGCAAGAACCACCATGGATCATGCTAAAAACACCATGCATAACCATGGCTTCCACCTACCAGCATCATAAAAATAAAAAGTGCTTGCATGTGTAAAATTTTTATACCTATGTGATCCTTGATCAAAAATAGAGATGGGTCTATGCTTGGTTTAGCTAGATTCAACCTCAAACTTGAGATAATTGGAAAAATGTATGGATTTGGGTGTGTGTGTGGTGTTTCGGCAAGAACAAGGAAAAAGGAGAGAGAGAAAGATTTTTGGAAGTGAAAAATAAGTGTGTGTTTGTTTATTTTGAATTTTTGTTTAGTGGGGTAGGGACCTATGTGCAATTTGGGCATAAATTTGGTTAAAAATGCAAATAATTAGCAAAAAGGTGGGAAATTGTCACTAGTAAATTTTTGAAAATATTTACGGGACTCGGGTTTCGTAAAAATGCTTAAAAGTTTAAACGCACACGAAAAATAATGATATAACGACTCGATACGTAATTAAAACGATATCGTCGAAAATATTAAATATCGAAACGATCGATAATGAAATATAAAATAGTGGGCATCCGTCGGTATCGCGATCACTAGTAGTCCTCGTTACTCGTCAAATTATTAAAACATAATATTTAATATCGGGTTCAACTTAAACCCTTAAACATCATAATATTTAACGTTATAAAATACTTCAAAATAATTGAAAATAGAATTAAATTATGACCTTATTTTTACGGGTTTTACATCCTCACCACCTTAAGGGAGCGACGTCCCGGCGCTCAACTCGCCTCATACACGAGTTGCTCACTACCCGGAAGGATGACAGCATTCCTTGATAAGAGTCCTTGCGTTCCCACGTGTATCTCGATCCACGATCTCCACTGGTTCTTTTACAAAACGCAACTTGTCGTCAAGTTGTATCTCACCAAAAAGGAATAAATAAATCCGTATCCACCAGTCACCCGTCAAGTTCGACACATGAAAATTTTATGAATCACACGAAGCTCATTCGACGACAAGAATAGGTGACAGGGTTTTCGGGTAAGTCCCGTTAAAAGAAGGTTACAAATTAAAGGATATCCATCGGCCAGATAGCCATGGACACACATCAAAAGAACTAACAAGAAAAACATTTTCGGCATCGGAGGGTGCTCACACGCGGGTCCCTACTCAAAAGATAATACAAAGACACCATCTCACTTTCGCCAACGCGCATTAAAGTCTCAATGAACATCGTCGTTGAAAGTCAAAAAGATATTACATAATATGTGTTCTACATGATCGGACGTCATCGGATGATGCCGTCTCAAGTTCTCACAACTTACGATCATTTGACTAGATCACACACCACATAAGTACATAAAAATAAAAGGTCGAACATAAACATCGAGTATAGATCTCCACTGTTAATCATCGAGAAAACCTTGAACGAACCCTTGATAATAACTACTTGATCTCCAGAGTCTTTCCACTTGCGGTGTCGGCTTCAACATACTCCTCGAGGTCGTAACGAATTTATTAACTCCATTCATTAAGAGATTCGGTCCTCTATCCTTCCACAAGTACACGCATAAATCCTGGTGACACTTATCATTTCTTCTTATACACTGCTTCCCGAGATTCATTGTAAACTCAGAATAAAATAGTGATCTTCAATACGAGGAATAGAACGAGATAAAAATGAATTCAATAAACACATAAACGGACAAGATGTGGTAAAATGATTTAAGGTTGACGATCGACGAGGGATCTCGTCTCACGTAACCATAAAACATAATAATTCGCAATACTAGAAAAATGAGAGCGAAGAATGAATTAAATATTAATATTAAAATAACGTTTGTAACAATTATCCATCCCAGATTTGGTATTACCTTAAAACTAAATTGAGGTACTTTCTTGATAAAGATGACATATTAAAAATAGAAGTTAAATAGCTTCATAATTTATTTTGGTTGTCTTAAGAAACTTTGAAAGAAAGACATGAATTTATTACTTAAACTCATACTGATGGTTACGATTTAGAAATATAATTTCCAAATTAAATCATTATTAGGAATATAAATTAAACTGGTAATTTCATTATATTAAATGTAAAGTATGATAAATCAATTACTTCAATAGATAGAACATGATTTCATTTTAAGCATTAGTTTTAGTTATACAAAATATGATGTATAAATTTGACCTTTTACTTGTGATGGTTATTTCGATAATTGAAAATCATTGGAAAATGTATAAAAGTTCCATAAAATTTTATAATACGTTGTAGAAGTACATAAAGGTGTTTATTATTTCAATATAAACATGGGATATATTCGGGTTTTGAAATGTGACAAGATAACAAACGAATACGAATGGAACTAAGGGTCAACAATTAGTATGAAATCAACGATACAAAAAGGGGACGAAACAAATGTCGTATGAATTCTAAAAGAGAATAATAAAATAAAGGCATCGATGGTAAGACGATAAGAAATAATAGATTAAACAAGTTGTCAATTTTGTTAGTGTGGTCGATGGTTCACCAATATCGGTTCGTTAACTTAGCGGTGGTCGATACATGATCGGAAATAAGATCCATACAAAAATTTTTATCAAAGAAAATTCCTAATAATCACTTGTAATTAAAACAAATCAAATGAACGATGTTAGTGTTTAAAGAGAGAAGTCAAAGCACGATTCACAAGAGTGGATTTCGAGACAAATGAGAGTGACGGACGTCATCCCGGATATACGGAAATCACTCTAGTGATAATTCATTATTCACGTGCGGAGACATTCCAAAGATCTATAAAATCGCATAAAGAACATTGGACGAGAAGGAAGGATAAAACATCGAGACTTTCAAGTCTTTTATCAACAGTCCGTAATTAGACGAACGGTCAAAAGAAATCAGTTACAAGACAAAATGAAGTAACAAGTGGAAAAACAATCATCGAGTAAAAACGTACTCAAAATCACGTAATTCGTTTAACGAAAGGTAAGAAAACATATGCGGATGCATAGAAATTGTGCTACTTGCATAAAATATAAAGGTTTTCAAAACTTCTTTTCACTTTATTTCATTTTATTTATCCTTATAATAAATACAAGTAAAAAGTTGATTATTATCAAGATTTTTAAGGTGACTACTATTCAACCTAGCATGGCTCCTTCTAAATTAGACATAGGTGATCAGGCCATGTATAATTTAGGGCTAGCAATGCAGTGCTTCGTTTCGTCGAAAAGTATTATGTTTCTTATGTTCATATAAACCATGCCATTTGTAAAATGGAATTTATAAATAGTTTATAAATTTATAGAATACAAGTAATTTGCGAGATACTCAATAAGCAACTTTTAATGTTACGAAAAGTATTTTATAAGACCAAAGTAAAAACAATTGGTGAAAATAATCGTAAAACAATATCAGATTTATTTATAAGGTGACATTATGACAACGTATAAAGTAGCCAAAGGTTTGCAAAAAGTGGCAAATAGTAGCTCATAAAACAATCAATGAAATGGTTACAAGTCGTTAAGGTTTCAAAAGGTTATAAGGTTTAGACGAAAACGCCATGAGACACGCGATAAAATATCGACGAAGAATGTGAAGACAAAACTTCAAAACTCAATCCAAATCAGTGGAAGGTTAGAAAAAAAACGAAAATAAAATAACATCGAATGACAAATAAGTCATATATATATAAAAAGAATAAATCAATCCATATGTGTATTCTATGTAAGATACTCGACACAACATGCTTTTAAGAAAGTAGGTTATTCGTTTTTAAATTACACCATTAATCCGGTAATTGCTAATCCTGTAATGTTTCTATTTTTAAATATTTGCACATGCAACTAGTATTAGTTAGTAGTAAAATAATATTCTTTAAAATTTTACGATCTCAAATGAACTTAAAACTGGTTAGAAACGTTTAAAACTCATGTTCTGAATTTTCTATCAGATTTAACTTTTAACTATGAGTCGATTAATTGACCCGATAAACGACATCTCCAAGACTCAGAGTCTAAAGCATTTTGATGCAAACGACATTTCAGACGACTTTTTAGTTTTACCCGAGACCTGAAACCCAATGTAAAATGACCAAAATACCCCTGCAAGTTCTGTGCAAGTTTGACTATTTTATTTTAAAAAACGCAGGTTTTACCTTTAAGTTTTGACATGTTTATATTGCCCCCTGCAGTTTCTCCATTAAATATATTTTTCGACACTTCCTAACGGCTCACAATATTTATATATACACACATGTCTTGCGGACTTTACAACAACGAGAAAAAAAAAATCTCGTAATGAGCATCAAATAAAATATAGCATGATGAATGACAGAAAATGCTTCAAGGTATCCAATAACGAAATTTAGGAAGCAAAACGGTGAATGACGTTCGTAATTTAAGTTTCAAGGTGCAAAGTAGGCAGATCTCCTTGGTGCCACGATTGTCAAAAACACAAAACATAACAAGAAAAGAATGGAACATTAACATGCTACACTCCGGGAGCGAGAAGGTTAATGAAAAACACATGATACAATGTTATAGAAGTACAATCGTATCCCAATCTAGCGCCATAATCTAGACGATGGTTTATAAAATAACGATGACGTTACAGAGATATAAGCGAACAATACACTCCGGTGTCGATACATATAAATGTCAACGAATTAAATCTTCGCATGTCGTGTAAAACGATAATAAAAATCAACAAAATATTATGAAAAACCATGATATTATTCAACACGATTATAGGAAATGTTTCAAAACGTGTGACTCACACGATAGCGGTTAGTCTATTCTAAGGACACATTGAGCTACACAATGGTCTAGAGATTACGTTAAAAGACGTCCAAGCACAAATAGCCGGAAGACGATTTGAATATCTATATAGATATTTCAAAGGGTTAAACAATGAAAGTAACGCGCGTAGATGAAGTTATGTAAGGTCATAATATAAAATTTTTGCAATAAAAGCAATTTAAATGCTTCAAAAATAAATACAGAGAGATCATGAAATTCATTGTATTTATTTAAGTTAATCATTAATAAATGATAAACTTTTATCGAAAAGTTTAACGACATAAATATATATCGATAAAGGGATCCTAGATATAAATATATATCCATAAATGGATCATAGTATTTATTTATAAATACTTGCCAATAAGGTATACGTAATAACGTATACTAGAATTGTAATCTCAGAAGTAGCTTGAACCTGAAGTCACGCGAAGTCCGGTGCACCGACTCTTTAAAAAATAAAAACTGACAGTTATAGTTTAGGTTTTTAAAATAAAGACCTAGTTCTCTATAACTCATGGCTCTGGTACCAATCTTTAACACCCCCAAATTTACACGCAGCGGAATACATCTTTGGGTGCTAAACAATGATACAACAACACATAATTTATAAAGAACGACTCTAAAAGAGACGTTTCAAATTTATCGTTCCTAAAACATTTGTCAGAGTAGCGTAGTCCCAAGTAATCGTTACCAAAAGATAAGTTAAAACAACATATTAGTTTGTTTTAAAAAAATGGAACGATAAATAAATCAAAGAGTTTGAACAACATAGCAGTGCACAACTTCATTCTCGTGACCTCCAAGCTTCCACTTCCTGATTTCCTGAAATACATGTGAGTAAAACAATCAGCAAAAATGCCGAGTGAATCTATAGGTTTATGTAATCAATTTGAACACAAGCAAAGATTATAAGTTTGTGGCATGCTTATAAGCATCAAATAATAATTTGCATCAACAATGATAATTGTATATAGCATAAATTGCAATAAGCTCATGGAACCGAGCCCTTAAACACTCCTTTTAGAGGTCTGATAAGACAGGAGATTTATTAATTGTCGGTTACCTCCAGATTATTGGTACATTGCCGTATACCTGACTTCTCAATACAATATGTCCAAACAGTGTGGAGGTCGGGCCTAAGCTTCTGTGACAAGTCCACACAAACTGAACCGGGGCGGCTTCCCCCATAGATCTATTAATTGTACTAGCGGTTAACCCATCATAGGTTAATTAACGGTCCATAATTGAGGCTTTAACAATGGCAATCACTTAATGCAATTTAAAGGCAACCACGGGTCCATTCATAGAGGGACAAAGCATACCATAAAAATCTTGTGTTCTAAGTTTATAAAACATGTATTCCCCCTCGCGGGTTTTTAAAACAGTTTAATGTGCACAAGCGAGGCTATAGACTCACCTTAGCCAATAGTGGTAATGAGACGATCGCCGACGATAGTAGATGCCCGATAATCACGATAACCGCAACCTAGCAAATAAGGTGCGTACTTTAATAATAGACTCGAGAAATAAATGATACTTAATAAAATCAAACTCGAACTCATAAAACCACAATACACTCGAAAGTAAACGATATAAATAACTTCATTATACTTTACTACTCATTTACTTTACTACTCATTTACTTTATCATTTTATACTTTTAACAAAATCCGCCGGTACATACTACATGTACTAGCTTATTTACCCCTTTTTAAACTTGTCAACCGTTTATGAAACGACTCGATAAACTAACTTACTATATATAGAAAGTCCTCCTAGAAGTTTATCAAATGAAATTACTTTTAAAGTCTTTTACTCGACTCATTTTCAAACCACAAAATCCGGACAGATTTACGTTAATTTTTCATACGACCGTTTTAACTTATTTAAACGACTCCGTTTACAAAACCGACACTCGGGTTTTAAAGTAAACTCAACCTAATAAATAAATACCTCATTATCAGTAGGTTACACATTTTAAAACATCCATTTAGAGTCCCCGAGATTCGATCCAAATATCGACAACAACTATATGTAGTGTCGATACTCGTCTCCCGGTACACGATTATTCAAAACATCATAACTTCGCGCTCGTTTTGAGCTAGAAGCTCTACCTTATATCAAATCGAAGCTAAGGAAATTATCTACAACCCTAGGCTATAAGTTAAGTCATTTTCAAAACATAAAAATTCGGATTTCTCAGTTTACCTACTGCTATAAAATGGGTACCAAAATCTTGTACAAAATCAACTTTTTGACCAAAACCAACCATAGAAATGATCATTCCTATACTCTAATATCATCATACATCCACCATAACATCAAAATCATAACAAAAATAAAAATCTTTGGATCAAAATATAGTTTTTAACAAGATTTCTAGCAAGAACCACCATGGATCATGCTAAAAACACCATGCATAACCATGGCTTCCACCTACCAACATCATAAAAATAAAAAGTGCTTGCATGTGTAAAATTTTTATACCTATGTGATCCTTGATCAAAAATAGAGATGGGTCTATGCTTGGTTTAGCTAGATTCAACCTCAAACTTGAGATAATTGGAAAAATGTATGGATTTGGGTGTGTGTGTGGTGTTTCGGCAAGAACAAGGAAAAAGGAGAGAGAGAAAGATTTTTGGAAGTGAAAAATAAGTGTGTGTTTGTTTATTTTGAATTTTTGTTTAGTGGGGTAGGGACCTGTTATTCCCATTCAATCCATAACACAAGATTTAGAAGAGATATTTAGAGAGAGAAAAAGAAGAAAAGTAGAGAGAGAAACAAGAGAGATTTGGAAGGTTTATGTTTACTAGAGAGAGAAAGTAAAATGAACCAACACCCTCTCTCACATGAGAAAGAGGGTTATATACCCCACGGCTCTAAGGCCTTTGTGGGCTTCATCTTGGGCCGGGCTTGGCTTTCTTTTGGGCTTACGCCCCTAACTTATACAATATTAACTTAAAGTCCAAGCCCGGTTTTCCCAACTAACCTATTACAATACAAGACCATTTATCAACTGAGATGACCTATTACATTCTTGTTCGACTATATAAAATATAGGGCTAACAATCTCCCCCAATGTATCGGTCATCTTAAAAAGCTTAAAAAGCATAAGATGATTGAGTGAATACATTCTTGTAGAGGAGATCTTCCTGCTTTGGTCTTGTGTCTTGGTCTTGATCTTGTTTGTAACAACTTTGTTCCTTCATGCTTTCGTGATCTTTATCTTGAGCATTTGTCATTTGACTTTGAGTGCTTGAGATCTTCATCTGTACTCCTTGTGACTAAGATGACCTATTACATTCTTACATTCTTAGGTATCTTGATTATCGCCATCTTGTGCCCTTGTGACTTCTGAATCGACATCGGTTGCACAGCTACGCCACCTTCTTGATATGCAGCAACATATATAGACACAGATGAAATGGCTTTGAACATTTCACCCTAACTCGGTAGCGTTTTACCTCCGGTCGGTGAAGACCGTTAAACGGTATTAAATACCGTACCTGTGATCAGGTAGATTCGATTAAGAATCTCCTTGACAGGGTTTCCCGGCGGTAGTAGCCAGTTCTCTTTACTCGACCGTCTCAAAGCAGACTGCGAACGTAAAGAGTGAATCATAAGGATAAATTATCCGTCTGATTAGAGTCGTTAATTCAGATTTCCTGGAACAAGTTTGATTCTAAAAGAATCACACCATTGTTGCTTTCCAGTTTGTCACAAGCTTGATTCATAGAGAATCTTGCGAGTTACCTACCGCAGTGCTGTTTGATGTTGACACTGGAAGGATTTCCATTCGTCACTGTGAACACTAATGAGTGTCACTCTGAATGTTCTGGCAAGATCACATGGATTTTGCGAAGAAACCTGGAATCAAGTTTGAATCATTTAAGAATCCAAACTTAGTTGCTTTCCAGTTCTCACAAGTTTGATTCGTGTAAAATCGCACAAGTTACCTACCATGAGCTTGTTTGATGCTGGCTCAAGCAGGATTTCCATCTTCATTGTGAATCGTATCACTCAGATGTTCTGGCAATATCACAAGGATAATGCGTAGGACTCGATTGTGTCCTAATGAGATGATAGATAGATCTCGATTGGCTCTAGACTCAATAAGTGCATTTTGGTAATCGGAGGCTGGAGCAGACTGCCACCTTTTCAATATTAACTGACTCGGAGTGAGAAAGTCAATAGATACGTGTTGATCTCCGTGACAATGAGACAAGTTTCTTTTGAGAGAAACTCGAATGGCTGGGGAAGGGTTGTGCATCGCATCACTGGGTCCATGACACTTGTCTTCAAAAGATGTGTTAACCCGGTTTCTACCTAAGTTGCACAGAATATTCAACTCCTTCAATGCTTACCAATACGTCATCATTAGCACCTTGTTGTGATTGTTCTAGTGCTAACTTAAGTAATTGGTCCGCATTCAGCTTCATTTCACTCCATCTTTCCTAAGGACAACTATTTCTAGCTATGGAATGTCCTTGGGTAGATCCCTCCAGTTCTGGTTGGATCATAGGACTTAGTTTCCTATCCTAAACCACCTTTTGACTCCATCGTTCCGTCGTGGATAGTAGGTTGTTTTGGGTAAAGATCGTAACCATAAAACCATTGAAAACCATTCAAAGTGCTTGATAAAAATCAAAACTTTTAACACTCTGAAAGTTTTATCTTTTCGAAAAGCTCCCCCTACACACATGCATCGATATACGAAATAGTTTGGCATGTGAAGGAAAGAGTTGCACTTGAGTCTTTAAGATCACATGTTGCGATATATTACATTTTAATCACATTTTCTCCCCCTATCTCTAATATAAAGACATCATATTAGAGATACTAATTGATTAAAATATGACAATTTCTGAAAACCGACGGGAGAGAAACATGTGTGCACGCATGAATCATGGAACATTTTCAGTCGGGTCGCTCCCCCTCAACAATATATGTGTGTCTTGAGACAAAATTTGACAAAATTTTAGAAAAACGACACCACAAAATATGTTGAGGTACGGAGTTGAGATGCCTTTTCCGATATAATATATTACATTTGACAATTTCATATCATTTTCGGAATGTGTTGGATACATAAAATATGACAGTTTTAGAGATGTACCCAACAACATTAAAAGGCTTGATTTTAAAACGCTTCCCCTCAAAAATTGATCAAAATAACATATGAAAATTTTGAGATATAAAAACCACTTATGAGGAAGGGAGTGTTGAACACACAATTTTGAAAGATTTAGAAAAACCTTTTGAGAAATTCTTGAAAAATTGTGTTCAACGGTTTTAAAATAATCAGGATAGAAGACTTCTCTTCTATTGCTTAGGGAAAGCGCACTGAAACGTACACTCCCCTTTCGGGTCCGTTTTTCATGAGCTCAAAACTTTGATTGTTTTGTGACTAGCTCATGACCGAGAAAAATAAATTTCCCGTTGTGAAGGATAAGTTATAATCCGTGATAAACTTTCCTTAAGTTGAAGTTCGAGTTCTAAGCTGACATTTACTTAGAAATCGTTTTTCATGAACTTAAAAACTTTGAATGTTTTTATGAGAAGCTCATGACCGAGAAATATGAATTTCTCGTTGAGAAGGATAAGTTATCGTCCGAGATAAACTTTCCTTAGTTGAGGTCCGAGTTCTAAGCTGTGATGCGCCTAGAAGTCATCATGAGAGAATATCAAGCAGCTTCATTTGCCAAAACCTCCAAGTCTTCTGGAGTCATATACTTCATACCTAGACGGCCAACGAGATACGCAAACCTATCTTTCGATAGAGCTTTTGTAAACAAGTCTGCCAGCTGGTACTCAGTTCTGACAAAGTATAATTCCACGATGCCGCGTTCCACTTGTTCCTTGATGAAGTGATATCTGACATCGATGTGCTTGGTGCGGGAGTGTTGAACCGGATTGCAAGATATGGCTATGGCCGACTTTGAGTCACAATACATAGGTATTTTATCAAAGTGGAATCCATAATCCGTGAGTTGAGTTCTCATCCAGAGGACTTGAGCACAACACGCGGATAGAGCCACATATTCTGCTTCAGCTGATGAGAGCGAAGTGCAATCCTGCTTCTTTGACGACCAGCTGACGAGCTTGTCTTCCCCTAGAAATTGTATGCTACCAGAAGTGCTTTTACGACTATCAAGACAACCTGCGTGATCAGAATCTGAAAAAGCCGTTAGATGAAAACCGGTTTCCCTCGGATACCAAAGTCCCATGTGAATGGTATTCTTAAGGTACCGAAAGATCCGTTTAACCTCTTTGAGGTGCTTTTGAGTAGGTCTGGCTTGATATCGTGCACAATAGCATGTGGCATGATGAATATCAGGCCTGCTGGCTGTAAGGTACATAAGTGACCCGATCATACTGCGATATCGCGTTTGATCTACGGGATATGAGTACAAGTCAGCGTCTAGGGATGTGGTCGACAATGGTGTACCAACGCGAGCACATGAGGTCATTCCATGCTTTTTAAGTATCTCTTGAGCATACTTAGCTTGGTTAATGAAGATACCACGTGGGGATTGATGAATCTGGAGGCCTAAAAAGAATTTTAGCTCCCCCATCATTGACATTTCAAATCTGCTGTGCATTAATTTTTCAAAACGTTTTGAAAGTTTTGGGTTCGTAGAACCAAAAATAATGTCATCAACATAAACTTGCACCAGCATTATGTCATCCCCATATTTATTAGTAAAGAGAGTAGGATCAATAGAACCTTTGGAGAATCCTTTGGACACCAAGAAGTTTGAAAGTTCTTCGTACCATGCCCTTGGAGCTTGTTTAAGTCCATATACAGCCTTCTTGAGACGATAGACTTTGTCAGGATGATGAGGATCGACGAATCCTTCCGGCTGATTCACATACACTTCTTCCTTCAAATGACCGTTGAGAAAAGCAGTTTTAACGTCCATCTGAAAAACCGTGAAGCCCTTATGTGCAGCATAAGCAAGGAATATCCTGACTGCTTCTAAACGAGCGACTGGAGCGAATGATTCATCGTACTCTATGCCTTCTTGTTGACGGTATCCCTTAACCACAAGACGTGATTTGTTTTTAATGATGGTTTGTTCTTCATCCAGTTTGTTTTTCCAGATCCATTTGAAATCTAAAATTGACATTCCATAGGGTCGGTCAACAAGTTCCCAAACATTTAGGCGTTCAAACTGATGAATTTCGTCTTGCATTGATTCAATCCATGCATGATCAGTCATGGCTTGTTTGATGTTTGTAGGTACAGTTGAACTCACGGTGAGTGCATACATACACACATCGCCATCGGTTTCGAGTTGTCTGCGTGTTCGAACTGGTTGTGAAGGATTTCCAATGACTTGCACCAATGGATGATCACGTGTCCAATGATGAGTGGATGGATATGGTTGGTAGAATGTATGCATGTTGGACGGATCAACATGTTGAGTAGAAGACTCTCCGACTTCGTGTACCGGTGTACCGAACGGATTGATAAATTCTTCATCATCAGGTTGTGCATCGACTGCTTGATTGTTGTTTCCTCCTTCAGCATTGACGGTCGGTGATGTTGGTTGTATGACAGTTTCTTGAGTTTGTTGAGTATCCACTGGAATTGTCTCTTGAGCAACGGTTGCTGAAGTAGAGGCAGTTGTGTCTTGTTGATTTTGTTCAGGTGCATAAGCAGTATTGACAGCGGAAGGCTTTGACACAACTTGATTGTTTCCATAGTAATATTCATCAAACATAGGATCATATAAGTCAACCAACTCATTCATATGTGTCGTATCCGTCGAGTCTGCTGTAGGAGTACTTTGTTGACATTCTTGCACGGGACGTACACTGTTTTGTGTAGGTGCCATTGCTGGACATTGAGGTGCGGGACTTGAGCTGTTGTGATCAAGTACCATTTGTGGCAATTCGTCAAAGTTCACATGAATTGTTTCGACAATGATCTTTGTTCTCTTGTTATAGACCCGATATCCTTTCGACAATGTCGCATACCCCACAAAAATACATGCATCACCTTTTTCTTTCATCTTGTCGAGATTCTCACCGTCTTTAAGGATGTAGCATAAAGATCCAAATACGTGAAAGAATTTGACAGTAGGTTTCCTGTCATTGATGATGTGGTAAGGTGTCTTTTCATGTCTAGGGATAACGAGAGAACGATTCTGAGTATAACAGGCAGTTGCAATTGCTTCAGCCCAGAAGAATAGAGGTAATTTTGAAGCAGAAAGCATTGTTCGAGCAGCCTCTACCAAAGTACGGTTCCGTCTTTCGACAACGCCGTTTTGTTCAGGAGTTCGAGCAATAGACGTTTGATGTTCGATGCCTTCTTCTTGAAAATAAGATTGCAAGGTCTTGTTCAAAAATTCAGTACCCCTATCCGTTCTTACGGTTAAGACTTGAGCTTGAAGATTGCGTTGTATCATCTTGAGAAAGTTTTTGAGAACCTCTGGTGTTTCATCTTTGGACCTTAAGAAGAAAGTCCATGTGTATCTAGAGTAATCATCAACAATCACTATAATATACTTTTTTCCGTTAATACTCTCTACACGCATGGGACCACATAAATCCATGTGTAGAAGTTCCAATCGTCCTTTTGAGCTTGGGGTAGTCTTTGATTTGAAAGACTTCCGTTTTGCTTTCCCCAACTCACAAGAAGAACAAAGATGGTCTTTGACGAATTTTAACTTTGGAAGACCGGTCACAATATCATTCTTAGAAAGCAGGTTGATGGTGTCAAAGTTGAGATGTGACAATCGTTGATGCCATAACCATGCTTGAGATGATGAGGCTTTAGCCATTAAGCAAATCGGATTTGTTGAAGATGTGTCTTGAAGAGTTACTGTGTAGAGGTCAGAACCACGAGAACCTGTAAGAAGGTCATTCCCATCGTAGTCTCTAACATAGCAAGTAGATTTCCGAAAAGCCACTTCCAAATCCGCATCACAAAATTGACCAACCGAGAATAAATTGTGATTCAGTCCCTCGACGTAATAAACCCGTTTTATAGTGATATTCCCTTGAACCAAGTCTCCATATCCGAGTATCGGTGCAAATTGATCATTTCCAAACCGTACCGTACCCAGAAACTTCTCCACGAAGTTAATGAGAAGCTTGAGATTGCCCGTCATGTGCTTTGTGCACCCGGAGTCCATTATGAATAGGATGAGTTCGACGAGCTGCAGAAGAATTAGAAGACAATGTAGCATTTGACACATGGGAGCCCTTGATAGAAACGGGTTCCAAAATAGTAGTGGACCTAGATTCTAAAGGCAAGCTAACATTCATAGACCCAATTAGAATGGGGGTTGTCTTAGGTACCCATTTGTATCCAGGTGGTGTAAATCTTGAATACCCCCGTGTACATGTCCGAATCATGTTCTCATAAAGCTTCTTTAACCTGCTTTGTTTACGTAGAGTAGTGGATTCTAACGCACTTAGTTTCTTAAGTGGTTGCTCAGTGGATTGATTCAAAGTTCTTGTGGGTTTACTAGTACTAGTGGGCATACGAATAGGCTTCCTAGTTCTAGTATTCACGCCTTTATAATTAAGAGCACAAGCATCATGATTGAAAGTACGAACACATTTGCCACATTCAACACAAACAAATTCAACATTCGAGGTCTTAGCATTTAAACTGTCATTACAAGCAGTTACAGACGTTTTATTCTTAGAAAACTTTAAATTCCTACGGTGATCTTCTACTTCATTCTTCTTCCCTTGACTATTGTTAGGCATGACTCTATCTTCAATTCTAGTGCTCTTAAGCTGTGGTCCGCTAACACTAGTAGTGGGATTTACTCCTGTAGAAGAAGACACACGTTGATTAGTTTTCCTAGTATTCTGAGGTAACTGCGTTGTTCCAGTTTGAGTGGGCTTAGTGTTCATCTTATACATTCCAGGTGCTATCACATTAGTGCTCTTATCATTTCCTATCTTAGGCAAAGTCTGTGGGGGTTGTCCCAAAATAGATGTTTTAGGGCATTTAACCGCATTCGGTTGACGAACGGCAGATGGTTTACCCAAAACAGACTTTCCTTTCATTTTCTCAATGAGTTTCTGTAACTCACTAATGGCAATGTCCCTTTCTTTTAGCTGAGCTTTCAAATCATTTATTTCGAAATCTTTTTCATTTAGTAGACGAAACGAAGAAGCTGACATTTCTTGACACTTTTTATGATTATGAGATTTTTCACCTTTTTGTAAAGCAAGTTCAAGAGAAATGGAGTGTTTCTCAAGTTGAGAAAAACTTTTCGAAAGTTTGTTATATGACTGAATTTGTTTCGAAAGCTCTACTTCAAGATTGCGACATTTCGCGTCCGATTCTGACACTAGACATGCTACATGACAATATTGATCAAGATCGGTATACACACCAAGTATAGCATTCATATGGTCATCATAAAAATATTCCTTAGAAAGTCGATCAATTTCGTTAGAAAGTTGGTGTTCTTGTGTCTTTAATTTAATTTGAAGAAAATCAACTTCATCTTCAAGAGATTTGACATAGCTTAAATCAGTTAACATTTCCTCAGTGAGAGCATTATAAAACATTTCCACATTTTTTGAAAGATCATCAATAGTTGGAACAATGCATTGTTGAATGACGACTTCTACTTGTGGGTTAGGTTTAATATTCCAAATGGTATCCCTAGAAACCTTTTCATAGTCGACGACACCTTTGTACAAATTTAAAACCCCTTGTTTTATAAACTCAAATTGCTGAACACTTTTGCTTTTCTCTTCCCATTTACGTTTTTCATCCAAAATTCGCTTTTCTAACAAAATTGATTGCTTTTTGAAACTCCTTTTTAAAGAAACTTTCTTTTGTGGTTCATCACTTGGTGGTGGAACACTATTATACATCTTTTGTTCTTTTGAAAGTTCTTTTTGAGGGACAAACTTAATATGATTGTTAGAATCAGAAAGGTTTATTAAATCACTTAAGTTTGATCGACTTTCTTCTTGTTGACGAATGATTTCGTCGCAGTCAGGGGAAAGCATAAGAGCAAGATTATCAACATAACAACCAATATCATAAAGAGCAGGCTTGGTACTTTGAGCTTTCTTGAGATATTCAGGCTTGACAAAACTCGTTTTCATATTTCTATTGAGCATATTCATAGTTTGAATAGACTGACCCGTTTTGTAAACAATGTTGTTTAACGTGTCGACTCTCTTTTCCAAAGCAAGAAATTTTTCAATATCCTTTTCTTCACGAGTTTTATAAAGCTCAGTTTGATCTTTGTTAACCGACTCTAATTCAGTAATTTGGAGTTTATGTAGCAGCAGTTGTTCTTCAAGTTCCGATATCTTCTGTTTTGACATATGAATTTCGTGTGCTACTTCAGAACAATATTGTTCGTTGAGCACCTTACGTTCATATACCAAACCATTAGCTATTGCAACCCGTCGATCAGCTTCTTTTACATAATCGCACTCTTTAAGCCTGTCTATCTCCTCGGCTAAGGATGTGTTTGCTTGCTTCAAACGTTTATTAGCATCTTTGTTTTCCTCAATTTCATGTTTTAAAGAGTCAATTATAGACGCAAGCAAATCACGGTCCTCATCCGAGTCAGTATCCTGAGCAGCATTACCGTCATCATTACACATATGCTGTGGATCCGTAGAGATATTGCTATCCTCCGTGTCCATTACATATGTGTCATTGATGCTTTCGAGTTGCTCAGGATGCCGTCGTTCATTAGCAAACACATTATAGTTATCATTTGTTGGTACCTTTTCAATTGGCTCAGTATCAAAGATAGGTCCAGAAGTATCAGTAGTCTCTGGAAGCACTTCTTGAATCTTTGCCATGTACACATAATGTGCCTCTAGCTCTTGATCATCGGCTTCATCATCAGTGTCATCACGCCAGTCAACTTCATCTGCTGTGAGTGGAATTCCTGCTTCTTCTTTCTTGCACAGCAACATCTTTTCCTTGTGATATCCCGAATCCTTAACCCGTTTTGGCTTCTTACATTCCCTAGCCATGTGCCCAAATCCCTTGCAGTTGAAGCATTGAATCCCAGTCGTCTGTACCACCGGAGTGCCTACAGTATCTCTAGCCCCAACTTGATTCATCATCCTCTGATTATCATACCTAGCATCACGATCATACCTAGGTGCATGATCAACTTCCTTATATCTAGCATTGGATGATGATCTGAGGTTGTTGTTGGTAGGTTTGTAGATCTTCTTATAAGTTGTGGTGAGTAAAGACATGAGTTCTTCAATCTTCTTGTCCCTTGAAGTTTGTTCATCATCACTGTCTCCATCTGACTCGGTGTCATACTTTGGAGGTGGAGTGGGGACAATTGCTTTTGCTTTGTGTTTAGCAGCAACTAGAGGTTTGGTGGATGAGCTTGATGACTTTGAGGAATGAGTAGGTGGTTGTTGACGGGGAACGGGTTTTGTTGAAGTAGCAGCCACAAAAGCGATAGAATTAGCAGACCGTTCTGCCTTTTCAGCCCTTAGTTCATTCACTTCATTCTGATGTTGTTTCAAGATATCATAAAGTTTGTGGTAAGATATAGTCTTGATATCCTCCCTTTGTTTGACCAAAGTCACAAACCTTTGCCATTCCGGTTTGAGTTGAAGTAGAAACTGAACATTGGCATGATGATTGGAGATGGTGCACTGATTTCTTACAAGCTCATTCATCATTTTGTAGAATCTCGAGTAATATGAGTCAATGGATTCACCATCTTCAGATGTGAATTTTCCAAACTCCCAAAGTAGATTAGTCTCGAGATCTTGAACATTGACTGACTCACCTTGCTTCAATCGATGAATTGCATTCCACATTTCCATAGCATTAGGACATGCATCAACTGTGGAATAGATATCGTTATCAATTCCAGTGAGTATGAAATTTACAGCATCAGCTTCAGCTTGGAGGAGTTTCTTTTTCTCAGCAGAACATGTGTCAAAATCCTCCATAGCTCGTATAGTTGATGAGGTACCATCCTCTGCCTGTGTGGTAATTGGTTTGAATTCAAAAACTGGAGGTGGATTCTCAAGGCAGTGACAAAGAGCAGTTCGGTTTTCTTTTCCGTCGAGAAATCTGAGAAAACGAGATCTCCATTGAACGTAGCAACCGGCAGTGAGCACAGGTGGATTACCGTTGCCACCTTGTTCCAAACGAATTTGATTAGCAGTTGCAATGTTGATGTTGTTGTTAGACATGGTGAATACTTGTGAATGAATTGCAGATCTTAGTGGATTTGTTGTGATGATGTGTGGTTTAAAATTGAAATTCCAAAATTTCCAGAAATTTTTTTTTCTCAGTCCGACAATAAATTCCTCAGTCTGACAAAACGGTAAGCCGAAAAATTTTGTATCGCCAAATTTTGAATTTGAGTTAGAAATAGCCAAAAACTAATAGCCTTGTCGGAATGATATCCATCGGAATGCCCATCGGAATAGCCTTGTCGGAATGACCAATCGGAATCTCAAATCGGAATACCCAATCGGAATGCCAAAACGGAATGACCAATCGGAATGAGTGATCGGAATACCCAATCTGAATACCAATCGGAATGTACCAAATCTGAATACCAACCAATCGGAATGTCGATCTGAATGCCAATCGGAATGGCCAATCTGAATATCAACCAATCGGAATGTCGATCTGAATGCCAATCGGAATGCCCAATCTGAATATCAACCAATCGGAATGTCGATCTGAATGCCAATCGGAATGCCCAATCTGAATATCAACCAATCGGAATGCCGATCTGAATAAGTAAACCCTTTTTCGATTTGACCAGATCGGAATATTTTCCACTTTTCTCGGACAAAACTCAACCAATTCGTGATTTTAAGCCAAAAAATGATCAAAACACCCAAAAATTTTGTGTTTTTAGCCAAAGTAAATATACCAAATCTCTACCACAACTATGTAGAAGATTTGTATCGAGAAAAAACCATAAAAAACACAAGAAAAATTTTGGGACGTGATATATAGATCAAGATGACCACGAAAAATCAAGAACGCACCACACGAATCTTCAATCACCTATCCACTATAGGCTCTTGATACCAAATGTTATTCCCATTCAATCCATAACACAAGATTTAGAAGAGATATTTAGAGAGAGAAAGAGAAGAAAAGTAGAGAGAGAAACAAGAGAGATTTGGAAGGTTTATGTTTACTAGAGAGAGAAAGTAAAATGAACCAACACCCTCTCTCACATGAGAAAGAGGGTTATATACCCCACGGCTCTAAGGCCTTTGTGGGCTTCATCTTGGGCCGGGCTTGGCTTTCTTTTGGGCTTACGCCCCTAACTTATACAATATTAGCTTAAAGTCCAAGCCCGGTTTTCCCAACTAACCTATTACAATACAAGACCATTTATCAACTGAGATGACCTATTACATTCTTGTTCGACTATATAAAATATAGGGCTAACAGGACCTATGTGCAATTTGGGCATAAATTTGGTTAAAAATGCAAATAATTAGCAAAAAGGTGGGAAATTGTCACTAGTAAATTTTTGAAAATATTTACGGGACTCGGGTTTCGTAAAAATGCTTAAAAGTTTAAACGCACACGAAAAATAATGATATAACGACTCGATACGTAATTAAAACGATATCGTCGAAAATATTAAATATCGAAACGATCGATAATGAAATATAAAATAGTGGGCATCCGTCGGTATCGCGATCACTAGTAGTCCTCGTTACTCGTCAAATTATTAAAACATAATATTTAATATCGGGTTCAACTTAAACCCTTAAACATCATAATATTTAACGTTATAAAATACTTCAAAATAATTGAAAATAGAATTAAATTATGACCTTATTTTTACGGGTTTTACAAAGAGGGTGTTGGTTCTCCTTCTTTCTCTCTCTAGCAATCAACCATTCTTTCTAGTTTAAAAAAATGTGATTAAAATGTAATATATCGCAACATGTGATCTTAAAGACTCAAGTGCAACTCTTTCCTTCACATGCTAATCTATTTCGTATATCGATGCATGTGTGTAGGGGGAGCTTTTCGGAAATGTAAAACTTTCAAAGTGTTAAAAGTTTTGATTTTTATCAAACACTTTGAATGGTTTTCAATTGTTTTATGGTTACGATCTATACCCAAAACAACCTACTATCCACGACGTAACGTTGGAGTCAAAAGGTGGTTTAAGATAAGAAACTAAGTCCTATGATCCAACCAGAACCGGAGGGATCTACCGAAGGACATTCCATAACTAGAAATAGTTGTCCTTAGGAAAGATGGAGATGAATGAAGCTGAACGCGGACCAATTACTTAAGTTAGGACTGGAACAATCACAACAAGGTGCTAGTGATGACGTATTGGTAAGCATTGAAAGAGTTGAATATTCTATGCAACTTAGGCAGAAACCGGGTCAATACATCTATTGAAGACAAGTCATCATAGACCCAGTGATGCAATGCACAACCCTTCCCAGCCATTCGAGTTTCTCTCAATAGAAACTTGTCTCATTGTCACGGAGATCAACACGTATCTATTGACTTTCTCACTCCGAGTTTGTTAATATTGAAAAGGTGGCAGTCTGCTCCAGCCTCCGATTACCAAAATGCACTTATTGAGTTTAGAGCCAAACGAGATCTTTCTATCATCTCATTAGGACACAATCGAGTCCTACACATTATCCTTGTGATATTGCCAGAACATCTGATTGATACGATTCACAATGAAGATGGAAATCCTGCTTGAGCCAGCATCAAACAAGCTCATGGTAGGTAACTTGTGCGATTCTACACGAATCAAACTTGTGAGAACTGGAAAGCAACTAAGTTTGGATTTTTAATTGATTCAAACTTGATTCCAGGTTTCTTCGCAAAATCCGTGTGATCTTGCCAGAACATTCAGAGTGACACTCCTTAGTGCTCACAGTGACGAATGGAAATCCTTCCAGTGTCAACATCAAACAGCACTGCGGTAGGTGACTCGCAAGATTCTCTATGAATCAAGCTTGTGACAAACTGGAAAGCAACAATGGTGCGATTCTTTTAGAATCAAACTTGTTCCAGGAAATCTGAATTGACGACTCTAATCAGACGGATAATTTATCCTTATGATTCACTCTTTACGTTCGCAGTCTGCTTTGAGACGGTCGAGTAAAGAGAACTGGCTACTACCGCCTGGAAACCCTATCAAGAAGATTCTTAATCGAATCTACCCGATCACAGGTACGGTATCTAATACGGTCTAAACGGTCTTCACCGACCGGAGGTAAAACGCTACCGAGTTAGGATGAAATGTTCAAAGCCATTTTATCCGTGTCTATATAGGTTGCTGCATATCAAGAAGGTGGCGTAGCTGTGTAACCGATGTCGATCCAGAAGTCACAAGAGCACAAGATGGCGATAATCAAGATACCTAAGAATGTAAGAATGTAATAGGTCATGAGCACAGATGAAGATCTCAAGCACTCAAAGTCAAATGACAAAGGCTCAAGATAAAGATCACAAAAGTATGAAGGAACAAAGCTGTTTCAAACAAGATCAAGACCAAGATACAAGACCAAAGCACGAAGATCTCCTCTACAAGAATGTATTCACTCAATCATCTTATGCTTTTTTAAGCTTTTTAAGATGACCGATACACTGGGGGAGATTGTTAGCCCTATATTTTATATAGTCGAACAAGAATGTAATAGGTCATCTTAGTCGTTAAAGGTCTTGTATTATAATAGGTTAGTCAGGAAAACCGGGCTTGGACTTTAAGCTAATATTGTATAAGTTAGGGGCGTAAGCCCAAGACAAAGCCAAGCCCGGCCCAAGTCACTTAAACCCACGGCCCAAAAGCCAAGGGTATATATACCCTCTTCCATGTGTGGAAGAGGGTGTTGGTTCTCATTCTTTCTCTCTCTAGCAATCAACCATTCTTTCTAGTTTATCTTTCTTGTTTCTCTCTCTACTTTTCTTCTCTTTCTCTCTCTAAATATCTCTTCTAAATCTTGTGTTATGGGTTGATATGGGATTAACATTTGGTATCAAGAGCCTATAGTGGATAGGTGATTAAAGATTCGTGTGTTGTATTCTTGATTTTTCGTGGCTATTTTGATCTATATCTCACGTCCCCAATTTATTTTTTGTGTTTTTTATGGTCTATTCTTGATACAAATCATCTACATACTATTGGTAGTGACTTGGTATTGTTTCTTTGGTTAAAAACGAAATTTTTTTGGGTGTTTGGATCATTTTTAGGCTAAAAATCTTGAATTTGTGGTGTTTTGTCCGAGAAAAGTGCTACATTGTGATACATCATTCCGACAGGTAGTCCGATCGCAATAACCTATTGTTTTACTTTGCGATCATACATTGCGACAGTCCCTTATTCCGACCGTGGTTTGCGATCGTACATTGCGATCGTGGATTCTGACAGAATTTAAGGCATATTGCGACGTTACTCTGCCAATAATGCGATAGCCATATTGCGGTAGAAGCACATTCCGACAGAACATTCCGACAGAACATTCCGACAGGACATTCCGACAGAACATTCCGACAGAACATTCCGACAGAACATTCCGACGGAACATTCCGACAAAACATTCTGACATAACATTCCGACAGTTATTCTGATAGGTATTCCGATGGACATTCCGATGGAAATTTTGTTTGAGTAATTTTTAGAATTAGCCACTATCTAGACTAGTCCCGGAACATAGTTTAAAAAAAAAGAGTTTTTTGGCAGGAAAACTCTAGAAAATTTTATTTTTTCCTAGACCATTTTTAGGCCATTTAAGCTTCAATTTCAAATGTTGGCGAAGCGAAAATTTTTTCGACCAAAAATTCGAATTTTCGGACCAAAATTCAAATTTTTAGGCCATTTTAGGTTTTAATTTTTGTCAAAATTTTTTATTTTTCAAAATTTTCCCCACTAGTTGTTGGCTATTTCTAACTCGATTTTAAAATTTGGTGATTCAAATTTTTTTTCGGCTTACCGTTTTGTCGGACTGAGGAATTTATTGTCTGACTGAAAAAAAAAATATATTTTGAATTTTCGGAATTTCAACCACAATCAAATCACAACACATCCACTAAGATCCGTAATCCATACACATCATATCTTCTTCGAGACATCCGTTCAATAGACATCTTCGTGAATTCAACAACAACAACGTCCATGGCTGAGATGAATAAAGAGAAGATGCAGAATCCAAAGGTTCAGACAAACATTGAGACTCCAATCAGTAAACCCACTAACAAGGATTCTACAACCAAAACCGTTCATGCAATCAAATACAAGATGTCGAAAGCAAAAGAAAGATGGATGGAACACTTTAAGTTGCTTCAGTCACACCTTCAGGTTCTTTCAAGAGAAGACCTAAAAGGCACTCGTCTTGAAACTGGATTCAAACGGGTATTCGTTCTACTATTTGGTCAAGATGTTGAGACATTCATCAAAACGATTCTATTTAATGTGGACCATCTTCAACTCGAACTTAACAGAGAAGATCTTCACGAGACTCTATCAATGGACATCATTTTATCTCTCAACATTCAGTTCCAGCAATTCATTGACTCAAGTGGCTTATCAAACAACGATCGAGAGTTCGCGAGTACATACTTTACCAAATATACTCTCGTAGATCCTCAAGCATTTAAAGAGAAACTTCTTCAACATTTGAGTAATCTAAAGAAGTCAATTACTGAAAGAATACACCATCAAAGGCAATTTCAACGAAGGGTGAATCAAAGACTGATGCAAACGACAGACAACAACGTCGATAAGGGTCAAGCATTGGATGCTTCTTCGGTTGATACAGAGAGCAGCGGGATAGAATCAGAAATGCAGCATATCAGTACCAGCTCAGGGAATGATCAAACAACCAATGATGCGGATATTAGACCCATTTATGATGATCAGCCAATGGCTATGGTACATTTAAATGCTGAATACGATGTTACTCAACATACTGAGCAATCTGAACCCATTCTTGACACGTATTTAGTAGAAAAGGTTGATAGCAATACCACATCTGATTCATCAGATATGAGTACTAATGGAGGAGAGACTTCTCAGGATGTTGATTCTAAGATTTACGAGCTTGAAAGTCTGCTAGCTCAGAAGACTAAAGATTTTGAGGATGCCAAACTCGAATTTTCAAAGAAAAATAACAAATTTGAGGCTTACTTTGAAAAACTTGAGAAAGCAAATGTTGTTCTTGAACAAAAATTGGATCGTAAGATTCAAGATTTTAATGCGGAAAAAGAACATTTTGTGAAACAAATAAATTTGTTAGAATCAAAGTTGGCTTCTCAAAATCCAAGTCCTCCACCTGCTTCATTAACTGAATTATCTGTGCATCCTATCGACACTGTAGACAGTAATGACGCGAATTCTGAGAACGACATATTTGACAATATGAATATTAAGTTAGAACAACGTGTCGCTCAATTACTTTTACAAAACGAGCAATTAAAGGCTCAGATTCAGGAAAAGGTTTTTGCACTGACAGCGCTGAAAAATGAATTAAGGAAACTAAAAGGAAATAGTGTGGATACTAAGTTAGCAAAACAGTCAGTCTTGGGGAAACCTCCTTCTCAACCAGTCAGAAATCTCTCAGTTGCTAGACAATCGAATGCGTTTAAATCTGAACGACTCAAAACATCGAGTCTAAGGTTTGCATCCCAAGTTGACGTGCGTAGCAATGTTCCTAAACCAATCACTCCACAATCTAGACCCTCCTTAAGAAAATCCGCTTCTGCAAAGCCCGATCACATGAATGCTTCAACCAACTCTAGAAATAGCTCCAAGAACTTGCCTAGGCGTAGTTCAAATGACGCGGGTCACAAAAGCTATCTAGAGGATGCTAAAAACAAGACACAAGTAAGAGATAGGACCAAACCACAACCTAGGAGCGTTGTTCACACATCTAGGAATTCTAGACCCTTCAATGATGTGCACAATTCTGCCAACCCTAGGAACTCTAGAGCCTTCTCAGATGCTAAGCACTTTTTTTGCAAGAAATGTAACAAATGCGTGTTTAATGCCATTCATGATGATTGTAACACCCCATTTTGATAATGGAAAATGTCACATGCAATTATGGCGTGTCATCAAAGCATACAAGGAAAAATGTCTAAACATTACTTGACCATAAAAGGAAAATACCGGAATCAAACATCGATAGTCCAAAAGTAAAGCTCATCACACACAGACATAGTATAATAAAGGAAAGGACTAAACAATGTCCATAGAAAAAGTATCAAGAAAGGAAATACATAAAGTAAAGAAGGCTAGACAGCTTCCAGTCCATATGCACGTACTCTTAGTGTCTACGAGCGTCTCTGAGTACCTTCCGTTTTGGGAACATAGAAAAGGAAAATGGCTGAGCAAATACGCTCAGTGCACGGATGTACAATAAAGCATGAATAGGATAATCATATAACATATAACATCGGAAGAAAACTAAGTCCCGAGTAACCTAGTTAAGTCTTGATAAAACTGGTTTTATAGTTTGAAAAGTCTTATGTTTATCTTGTAAAAACTGCTTATCATATTTTACGATTAGCCAATATAGGTCATGAAAATCCACCGTGCATGAATACTTGCAGGGGTGACCTCATCATGCAAATTAGAGGGGCTGCCTCTAATTTAATATACTGGTTTTTGGGTAGGAGAGATCAGCTCCTTGTGAAGGATGCAAGGCACACACCACATTCACCATGAAATCCTGACTGAAAACATGTAACTAGGATGCACCCATACGCCCCACATGATAAATATAATAATATGGCCAAAAGCTAAAGGGACACCACGAGCAATCACTCCGCCGTGGTGAAGTCATAACATCAGTGCCTCTAATGTTATGGTTATGGTACCTCCATAACTAGGTGAAACTGGTCATGCATGTATATGGCTATAGGTATTCTTAATTAAACATAAGCAAATCAAACACGTAACTTATACTACGGGAAAACATTTGGCTGCATACGGGGAATCCTAATAAGGAAAGAATGTCCATACTGAAAGGACGGGAATCCGTACCTTATGTCCAGTGAACGAAGAAGATGAACTGAGAGGAATCCTACTTCCGTATCACTAGTGCTACATAAATACATACATGGATAAGTATCTGCTTACTAAATACGTAGCTGGTTTTATGTCATGTCTTAGCTTTTTTATGTGTTCTTACCATGTTTTACTATTTTAAAGCCTTAAACCGTGTTTATCTTATATTCTGTTTATCTTACCGTGTTTATCTTATACTTATTGTGTAATAATAAGTAACTTTCCAAAAAATAGCAGGTTCCCTAAAATAGAAAGTTTCCAAAAAAGAAAGTTTCCAAAAATAGAAAGTTTCCAAAAATTGAAAGTTTTCAAAAATAGAAAGTTTCCAAAAATTGAAAGTTACCAAAAATAGAAAGTTTCCAAAAATAGAAGGTTTCCAAAAATAGAAAGTTTCCAAAAATAGAAAGTTTCCAAAAATAGAATTACTGCTTAAAATAGATAAGTTTCTAAAAATAGAAAGTTTCCATAAATAGATCAGCTGTCTTAATTAAATAAGTTTCCATATATAGATTAGCTGCCTGAAATAAATAAGTTTCTAAAAATAGAAGGTTTCCATAAATAGATTAGCTGCCTTATTTAATTAAGTTTCTAAAAATAGAAAGTTTCCATAATTAGAATTAAACTGGTTAAATAAGCTAAGTATATAAGCCTAAGTGTTTTCATGATTATTTTCTAAGTCATATGATATAATGTATAGTTTAATAATTATTTCATGTAATTCAATTAAATTATAGGTTAAAATATTTAATTAAAGTATAACATGTTTTTAATTAAATAAAGTTAAATACTTAGGTTAAAACATGTATTATTATTTATTAATAATATATCCTAAGTCATGTTAATTAATTAATTATAATCATGGTTTTTAAATAATTAATTAATTATAAGTCTAAAATATAAAAATACTTAGGTTAATTAATTTCATGATTATTAATAATTAAAATAACCTAAGTCATGTTATTAAATTAATCATGTCATTTATTAATTTAATTTTTAACATAAGATCATAAAAAATAAAAACTAAACATACACCATGAACCGGATCTAGACCAAAAACCATGAACCGAACATGAAATCAACACCGTACCCCGAACCAAATCGGGGTACCCCTTGTCTTGATGCTGCCGTGGGACCCACACCAACCAACCAGGACCATATGGTCTCGGTGGTGGTCGGATGGCCAAACCAAAACCCCCCTTGGGTTCGGTGTAGGCTGCGGCCAAAACAAACACCCCTTAAAACATTACTTTTGATTTTATTTAATCCCAAATCACGTTAGATCTATGATTTTAATTAGGTTTTTATAAAAACATAACATGTTCTTAATTAATAAAAGATCAAATCAAAAGAAAAAGGTTTAAAAAGGATTTACCGAATACGTGGATCAAAGGAACGAAGAACAAACACGAACATCAACTAAAATTCCAAGATCCAAGATCAACAAACACCCCCTTGTGGTGTTTTGAGGGTGGCGGCCAAAAAAGAAGAAAAGAGGAGGGTTTTTAGGTTTTCTGTAAATCTTCTGTAAAGTAATTTTGAGTAGTGTAAAAATCCCTTAACCCCCTTTTAGAAAAAATACAAATGGGCTTGGCCCATTTGCTCCTTGTAGCCGCGGATAGGGGGCCCCACATGGGGTACCCGTACCTTTTTCCGTGACTCGACGTTTAGTTATTCGTTCATGATTGTTTGTGTTCGCGTTTTAAGTGTTCTCGTTACGTAATTATCGTGATCTAATATATTTATTTACGCTCGTAATAAATATATATACGTAATTATTAATAGTTCGTGTTTTAATTACGTTCATGATTTCATGATCGCATGTTCGTGATTAATTATTGTCAAATAATTATTACGTGCTCGTGCGTAGTAAATACTTATCGTGTTCTAACACGTACGTAATACGTAAAATCCTAACACGTAATCGTAATCATGCTATATTAGGCAAGTTTTAATCAAGTACGCACAATCTTAAGGGTACTATTCATGGTAAAAGCATGCGGGTTTTACAACTCTTCCCCCCTAAAAAGAATAATTCGTCCCTGAATGATAGATAAAGTAAACTGGAAAAAAAGAACATACCCGAATTCAAAATATGAAATGAGGGTAAGAAGCCCGAATAGACTCCTCTGTTTCCCAAGTGGCTTCCCGCTCGGTATGATCCCTCCATAGAATTTTGACGAATGGTATCGTCTTCTTTCTCATGACTCGTTCTTGTCTGTCAAGAACTCGTTCGGGTTCTTCTATAAAAGTGAGATCTTCACGTATCTGTTCCAGTGGATACTGAACCATGTGAAGGAGATGATACTGGTACCCTCTGAGTAAGGACACATGAAACATATTGTGCACATGCGAAAGCTGCGGAGGTAACGCCAATCGGTAAGATACTTCACCGACTCGTTCAATGATATCAAACGGTCCGATGAAACGAGGACTGAGCTTTCCTTTAATCTCGAAGCGTCTAACACCACGTGCCGGCGAAACCTTAAGGAAGACGTGATCTCCTACGTTAAAGTGTATGTCCCAACGATGCTTATCGGCGTAACGTTTCTGACGTGACCGTGCCTCCTGAATTTTCTACTTAGCTACTGTGATCTTCTCATTGGTCATCTCTATGATTTCTGGTCCTTCGAGTGTTCGCTCACCAACCTGATCCCAGCAGATTGGGGCGCGACACTTTCTACCATACAACATCTCAAACGGAGCACACTTGATGCTTGTGTGCCAGCTGTTGTTGTATGCAAACTCCACCAAACAGATGTAATCGTCCCAATCACCCGTCCATTCCAACGCACATGACCTCAACATATCTTCCAATGTCTGAATGGTTCGCTCCGACTGTCCATCAGTTTGAGGATGAAAAGCCGTGCTAAGCTTAAGTTGTGTACCCCAAGCTTTCTGCAGACTTTCCAAAAGCGCGAAGTGAATCGAGGATCTCTGTCTGAGACGATGCTGGATGGTGCACCGTGGAATCTCATGATCTCTCTTCTGTACGTATCTGCAAGTTTACTTACCGGATCTTCCTTGCGGATCGGTAAGAAATGAGCTGATTTGGTAAGTCGATCTATGATAACCCAAATTGCATCGTGCTTCCTCTTGGTAGGTGGAAGACAAGTAACAAAATCCATGGTGATTTTGTCCCACTTCCACTATGGAATATCTAACGGTTGAAGGAGACCGCCAGACCACTGATGCTCGATCTTAACCTGCTGTCAGGTAAGACATTTAGAGACGTAAGTGGCCACATCCTGTTTCATACCACTCCACCAAAAGTACTGCTTGATGTCATGGTACATCTTAGTCGAACCAGGATGTATAGAGAATGGGGAGCTATGAGCTTCAGCTAACAAAACTTCCTGGAGTTCTTGGTTATCAGGAACACAAAGTCTCGTGCCCTGCCATACGATACCATCTGCATCTACTCTGAATTCTGTCTGTTTCTCCAAATTTTGTACTATCGCCCAGATTTCTCTGTCATCCCTCTGAGCTTCCTTGATCTTAGAGAGTAACTCGGGTTCTACTCTAAGATTAGCCCAGTAACCGTGCTGTCCACGTACCATGATCTCGATGTCTAGTCGCTCCAAATCTCTTATGATTTCCTCTTTGATTTTAATGCCGTTGATCATTCCGGACTTCCTGCTAAGAGCATCTGCTACTACATTTGCCTTTCCGGGATGATACTGTAGATTAATGTCATAATCCTTCAACAACTCTAACCATCTCCTCTGCCTCATGTTCAATTCACGTTGAGTGAAGATATACTTCAAGCTCTCGTGGTCCGTGAAAATGTCACATGATTCTCCATACAAGTAGTGCCTCCATATCTTCAAAGCAAACATCACAGCTGCAAGTTCCAGGTCATGCGTGGGGTAATTTTCCTCATAAGGCTTAAGCTGCCGTGAAGCGTACGCGATCACTTTCCCATATTGCATGAGAACACAGCCAAGTCCCTTCCCCGATGCATCGCTGTAGATTTGAAATCCACCTGTACCAGATGGTAGAGTAAGAATAGGTGTAGATACTAGCTTCTGCCTCAGGTCTTCAAAGCTCTTCTCTCGATCTTCCGTCCAGACGAATTTCTCCCCTTTCCGCATCAGTTTGGTCAATGGTAGTGCTAGGCGGGAAACGTTCTCCACGAACCTACGGTAATATCCAGCTAAGCCTAAGAAACTGCGGACTTCCGTCGCTGATGTCGGCCTTGGACACTTAGTAATGGCCTCAACCTTCGCTGGATCCATAGTGATTGTAACACCCCATTTTGATAATGAAAATGTCACATGCAATTATGGCGTGTCATCAAAGCATACAAGGAAAAATGTCTAAACATTTCTTGACCATAAAAGGGAAATACCGGAATCAAACATCGGTAGTCCAAAAGTAAAGCTCATCACACACAAACATAGTATAATAAAGGAAAGGACTAAACAATTTCCATAGCAAAAGTATCATAAGAAAGGAAATGCATAAAGTAAAGAAGGCTAGACAGCTTCCAGTCCATATGCATGTACTCTTAGTGTCTACGAGCGTCCCTGAGTACCTACCGTTTTAGAAATATAGAAAAGGAAAACGGCTGAGCAAATACGCTCAGTGCACGGATGTACAATAAAGCATGAATAGGATAAGCATATAACATATAACAGCGGAAGAAAACTAAGCCCCGAGTAACCTGGTTAAGTCTTGATAAAACTGGTTTTATAGTTTGAAAAGTCTTATGTTTATCTTGTAAAAACTGTTTATCATATTTTACCATTAGCCAATATAGGTCATGAAAAATCCACCGTGCATGAATACTTGGAGGGGTGACCTCATCATGCAAATTAAAGGGGCTGCCTCTAATTTAATATACTGGTTTTTGGTTAGGAGGGATCAGCTCCTTGTGAAGGATGCAAGGCACACACCACATTCACCATGAAATCCTGACTGAAAACATGTAACTAGGATGCACCTCTACGCCCCACATGATAAATATATATAAATGGCCAAAAGCTGAAGGGACGCCACGAGTAATCACTCTGCCGTGGTGAAGTCATAACATCAGTGCCTCTAATGTTATGGTTATGGTACCTCCATAACTAGGTGAAACTGGTCATGCATGTATATGGCTATAGGTATTCTTAAATTAAACATAAGCAATCAAACACGTACTTATACTACGGGAAAACATTTGGCTGCATACGGGGAATCCTAATAAGGAAAGAATGTCCATACTGAAAGAACGGGAATCCGTACCTTATGTCCAGTGAACGAAGAAGATGAACTTAGAGGAATCCTACTTCCGTATCACTAGTGCTACATAAATACATACATGGATAAGTATCTGCTTACTAAATACGTAGCTGGTTTTATGGCATGTCTTAGCTTATTTTAGGTGTTCTTACCAATGTTTTACTGTTTTAAAGCCTTAAACCGTGTTTATCTTATATTCTGTTTAATTTGATTAAGTATTTCTGGTATTTCATGTATTATTATACTTACTTTGTAATAATAAGTAACTTTCCAAAAATAGCAGGTTTCCTAAAATAGAAAGTTTCCAAAAATAGAAAGTTTCCAAAAAACAGAAAGTTTCCAAAAATAGAAAGTTTCCAAAAATAGAAAGTTACCAAAAATAGAAAGTTTCCAAAAATAGAAAGTCTCCAAAAATAGAAAGTTTCCAAAAATAGAAAGTTTCCAAAAATAGAATTACTGCTTAAAATAGATAAGTTTCTAAAAATAGAAAGTTTCCATAAATAGATCAGCTTCCTTAATTAAATAAGTTTCCATAAACAGATTAGCTGCCTGAAATAAATAAGTTTCTAAAAATAGAAGGTTTCCATAAATAGATTAGCTGCCTTATTTAATTAAGTTTCTAAAAATAGAAAGTTTCTATAATTAGAAATAAGCTGGTTAAATAAGCTAAGTATATAAGCCTAAGTGTTTTCATGATTATTTCCTAAGTCATATGATATAATGTATAGTTTAATAATTATTTCATGTAATTCTATTAAACAATAGGTTAAAATATTTAATTAAAGTATAACATGTTTCTAATTAAATAAAGTTAAATACTTAGGTTAAAACATGTATTATTATTTATTAATTATATATCCTAAGTCATGTTAATTAATTAATTAAAACCATGTTTTTTTAAATAATTAATTAATTATAAGTCTAAAATATAGAAATACTTAGGTTAATTAATTTCATGATTATTAATAATTAAAATAACCTAAGTCATGTTATTAAATTAATCATGTCCTTTATTAATTTAATTTTTAACATAAGATCATATAAAAAAATAAAACTAAACATACACCATGAACCGGATCTAGACCAAAAACCATGAACCGGACATGAAATCAAGACCGTACCCCGAACCAAATCGGGGTACCCCTTGCCTTGATGCTGCCGTGGGACCCACACCAACCAACCGGGACCATATGGTCTCGGTGGTGGTCGGATGGCCAAACCGAAACCCCCCTTGGGTTCGGTGTAGGCTGCGGCCAAAACAAACACCCCTTAAAACATTACTTTTGATTTTATTAAAACCCAAATCACGTTAGATCTATGATTTTAATTAGGTTTTTATAAAAACATAACATGTTCTTAATTAATAAAAGATCAAATCAAAAGAAAAAGGTTTAAAAAGGATTTACCGAATACGTGGATCAAAGGAACGAAGAACAAACACGAACACCAACTAGAATTCCAAGATCCAAGATCAACAAACACCCCTTTGTGGTGTTTTGAGGGTGGCGGCAAAAAGGAAGAAGAGAGGAGGGTTTTTAGGTTTTCTGTAAATCTTCTGTAAAGTAATTTTGAGTAGTGTAAAAATCCCTTAACCCCCTTTTAGTAAAAATACAAATGGGCTTGGCCATTTGCTCCTTGTAGCCGCGGGTAGGGGGCCCCACATGGGGTAATCATACCTTTTTCCGTGTCTCGACGTTTAGTTATTCGTTCGTGATTATTTGTGTTCGCGTTTTAACTGTTCTCGTTACGTAATTATCGTGATCTAATATATTTATTTACGCTCGTAATAAATATATATACGTAATTATTAATAGTTCATGTTTTAATTACGTTCATGATTTCATGATCGCATGTTCGTGATTAATTATTGTCAAATAATTGTTACGTGCTCGTGCGTAGTAAATACTTATCGTGTTCTAACACGTACGTAATACGTAAAATCCTAACACGTAATCATAATCATGCTATATTAGGCAAGTTTTAATCTAGTAGCACGATCTTAAGGGTACTATTCATGGTAAAAGCATGCGGGTTTTACCACTCTTCCCCCCTAAAAAGAATAATTCGTCCCCGAATTATAGATAAAGTAAACTGGAAAAGAAGAACATACCCGAATTCAAGTGGCTTCCCGCTCGGTATGATCCCTCTATAGAATTTTGACGAATGGAATCGTCTTCTTTCTCATGACTCGTTCTTGTCTGTCAAGAACTCGTTCGGGTTCTTCTATAAAAGTGAGATCTTCACGTATCTGTTCCAGTGGATACTGAACCATGTGAAGGGGATGATACTGGTACCCTCTGAGTAAGGACACATGAAACACATTGTGCACATGCGAAAGCTGCGGAGGTAACGCCAATCGGTAAGATACTTCACCGACTCGTTCAATGATATCAAACGGTCCGATGAAACGAGGACTGAGCTTTCCTTTAATCCCGAAGCGTCTAACACCACGTGCCGGCGAAACCTTAAGGAAGACGTGATCTCCTACGTTAAAGTGTATGTTCCTACGATGCTTATCGGCGTAACTTTTCTGACGTGACCGTGCCTCCTGAATTTTCTGCTTAGCTACTGCGATCTTCTCATTGGTCATCTCTATGATTTCTGGTCCTTCGAGTGTTCGCTCACCAACCTGATCCCAGCTGATTGGGGCGCGACACTTTCTATCATACAACATCTCAAACGGAGCACACTTGATGCTTGCGTGCCAGCTGTTGTTGTATGCAAACTCCACCAAACAGATGTAATCGTCCCAATCACCCGTCCATTCCAACGCACATGACCTCAACATATCTTCCAATGTCTGAATAGTTCGCTCTGACTGTCCATCAGTTTGAGGATGAAAAGTTGTGCTAGGCTTAAGTTGTGTACCCCAAGCTTTCTGCAGACACTTCCAAAAGTGCGAAGTGAATCGAGGATCTCTGTCTGAGACGATGCTGGATGGTGCACCGTGAAGTCTCATGATCTCACTTCTGTACGTATCTGCGAGTTTACTTACCAGATCTTCCTTGCGGATCGGTAAGAAATGAGCTGATTTGGTAAGTCGATCTACGATAATCCCAATTGCATCGTGCTTCCTCTTGGTAGGTGGAAGACCAGTAACAAAATCCATGGTGATTTTGTCCCACTTCCACTCTGGAATATCTAACGGTTGAAGGAGACCGCCAGACCGGTGATGCTCGATCTTAACCTGCTGGCAGGTAAGACATTTGGCGACGTAAGTGGCCACATCCTGTTTCATACCACTCCACCAAAAGTACTGCTTGATGTTATGGTACATCTTAGTCGAACCAGGATGTATAGAGAATGGGGAGCTATGAGCTTCAGCTAACAAAGCTTCCCGGAGTTCTTGGTTATCAGGAACACAAAGTCTCGTGCCCTGCCATACAATACCATCTGCATCTACTCTGAATTCTGTCTGTTTCTCCAAATTCTGTACTATCGCCCAGATTTCTCCGTCATCCTTCTGAGCTTCCTTGATCTTAGAGAGTAGCTCGGGTTCTCCTCTAAGATTAGCCCAGTAACCGTGCTGTCCACGTACCATGATCTCGATGTCTAGTCGCTCCAAATCTCTTATGATTTCCTCTTCGATTTTAATGCCGTTAATCATACCGGACTTCCTGCTAAGAGCATCTGCTACTACATTTGCCTTTCCGGGATGATACTGTAGATTAATGTCATAATCCTCCAACAACTCTAACCATCTCCTCCGCCTCATGTTCAATTCACGTTGAGTGAAGATATACTTCAAGCTCTTGTGGTCCATGAAAATGTCACATGATTCTCCATACAAGTAGTGCCTCCATATCTTCAAAGCAAACACCACAACTGCAAGTTCCAGGTCATGCATGGGGTAATTTTCCTCATAAGGCTTAAGCTGCCGTGAAGCGTACGCGATCACTTTCCCATGTTGCATGAGAACACAGCCAAGTCCCTTCCCCGATGCATCGCTGTAGATTTGAAATCCACCCGTACCAGATGGTAGAGTAAGAATAGGTGCAGATACTAGCTTCTGCTTCAGGTCTTCAAAGCTCTTCTCTCGATCTTCTGTCCAGACGAATTTCTCCCCTTTCCGCATCAGTTTGGTCAATGGTAGTGCTAGGCGGGAAAAGTTCTCCACGAACCTACGGTAATATCCAGCTAAGCCTAAGAAACTGCGGACTTCCGTCGCTGATGTCGGCCTTGGCCACTTAGTAATGTTCTCAACCTTCGCTGGATCCATGGTGATTCCTTCTGCTGATACAATGTTACCTAAGAATGCCACCTTGTCTGACCAAAACTCACACTTAGAGAATTTAGCATACAGCTGCTTCTGGCGAAGAATCTGTAGTACTGTACGAAGATGGTCTTCGTGTTCCTCCTTGGACTTTGAGAAAATCAGGATGTCATCGATGAAAATAATGACGAACTTGTCCAGAAATTCATGGAAGATTCTGTTCATCAAATCCAGAACACTGCTGGAGCATTTGTCAGGCCAAATGGCATAACTACAAACTCGTAGTGGCCATAGCGGGTACGAAAGGCAGTCTTCACGATATCCTGCTCCTTGACCCGTAGCTGATGATAGCCTGACCTAAGATCAATCTTGGAAAAGTGTTTGGCCCCTTGGAGTTGGTCAAACAGATCATCAATACGTGGTAGTGTATATCTTTTCCGAATGGTAATCTTGTTGAGCTCGCGATAGTCTATGCAAAGACGCATACTGCCATCCTTCTTCTTAACGAACAAGACCGGTGCGCCTCATGGAGATGCGCTCGGTCGAATGAAACCTCGTTCAAGAAGTTCTTGCAGTTGATCCTTCAGCTCCTTCAGCTCTATGGGAGCCATGCGATAAGGAGCCTTGGAGATTGGTTCAGCTCCTGGAATAAGCTCGATACTGAAAAATGTTGGGTCAAATTATTGAGTTGATAAGTCAAAACACAACAAAATAAGAAGACAAGGGCTAAAAAGTACAAGTTGCAAAAGAACAAGCCGTTGGAGTCTTTTTATTACTTTAGCTTTCTTTGTAAGCTATGTTTTCTAGTATATAAAGAAAACATAGGTCGTAGGTTTTATATCATATCTTTTCATTAACAATGTAAACCTAAAGTGTGTGTCGCACTAGACGTGGGATTCAATGTATACACGTCTAGTGGATGTTTGTTATTAATATAATGAACATCCCAATTGTGTTTTAATTCATGTGTCTTGTGTCTAAACACCTTGTCATGATCATTGTTCTTTTCCGCTATGTTATCATATGAATGATGATCAACCTAGATATATGGTTCATAACCATTGAGTCGAACGATCTATAGGTTCCACAATTGGTATCAGAGCCTAAGGCTCTTGATATCTAGGTCCGACGAGGTGTTCGTGTATGGTGAAGAGAAGAAAAATTCGTATGAGTTTTTCTGGACGTTTTTGTGTGCGCAGCAGTATTCAGAAGGTCATAACTTTTGATCTAACCGTTGGATCGTCACGAAATTTTAGATGTGTGTTCTACATACATAGATCTAAACATCCACCGGAGGGATTGTCGAGTTTTATCCCCAGGCAAAAGTTATTAAGCGTCGAAGTTGGCTGATGGCAGATTTTCAGTTTTTCTGCTTTCACATGAAATCATGAACTAGGGTTCTTCAAACCCTAGATCTATTTAAAAGCAGGAAGAATTGATGTTCGTGGCTGTTAAAACGTGTGAAGATACACGATCTTAGGTTATTCATAAACCCTAATTAGGGTTTTGATGCATAATGTTAAAAAAACCCTAGATCGATCTTGTAAACAAACGTGTTTCGTGTTACTGTAATGAGTTGATGATCATGGCTGCTATCATACATATACATATGGTCCTTACTGCTCGATCTTGTTTTGTGGTATGGTCATCATGTGCTATTGGTTATGCACGTTAGAGACGTGGGATCACAAAGACAAAAGGAGTGCAAGCATGACGTGAATGTGTTGTGATACTTTGAGTTCACACGAAGTTTAAAGATCCTTATTGTTACATTCAGTCCACGGTAAATTCTCTGTGTTCACACGGCTTAAGTTTTGCATTCACACGGTTCGGCCAATAGAAAACCCTAATTTGTTATAAGTTTGATACACTACATGCTAGTGTATTGTATTAACCGTGAGTCCTCATTCTAATTGGTCCTTAAATAGTGTGTTCACACGGTAGATAAACTGTGATTGGTTATTCACTTGTGTTCACATGGATCTAAGTTTCTGATTGGCTATTGACATTGAGTTCACACGAAGGAGCAAGAGTAACAAGTTATATGCGTTCACACGGTTTGAAAATCTTCATTGGTTGATCAAAGTAAGTTAGACGTGAAGATCAACCTTGTGTTCACATGGTGCTTCTCATATGATTGGCCAAAATCATATGTTTACACGGTTTATTTACACGAAACAAGGAAAAGATAACGTTGATACGTTTTAATTCAACGTTGACAAGTGCAAAAGACGTGAACGCTGACAAGAGTTTGGTTTAACGCTGACAAATGGACGCTGATAGGATTTTATGGTTGGCGCTGACAAGAGTAATGTTAACGCTGACAGGAAGGGTTTCGACGCTGACAGGAATAAGTCAACACTGATAGGTTGACAGTGTTGTCCGAGATATGTGTTTCAACGCTGATACGTGTTGTCCGATATCGGGCAATACACATAGAAGATATTGGACAAAGGAGGATCTCGGGTAACACAAAGTTTGCTGCTGTATGAGAAAACTAGTACGTTTTAAGCACACAAAAAGAAGGGAAATACACACAAAGGTACATGGAATCTCCGTTTTAATATAGAATATCATGATGATATTTATGGCTCGGATATATTGAAAGGGATTAATGATTTTAAAGCGAGTTAGCAATTATTCGTGGGAATTTGATGGATATTTAAACTATGTAATCGGGATAGCCTTGCAAAAGAGTTATTCAGCATAACACTTTTACATATGGTATGAAGATGTTATTTCATTCAAATTCGTCATGAAGAGGTGTTAGCTTAAGGGGAAGAATTCTTATGGGAAGTTTGATGTTTGAAGAAGATTTTCACAAGTTTGTGTTCTATCATATCTTAAAGTCGTGGTGTTTCCTGTGGCACTCACACTTTAAAGGTAACTTGTTCGTGCTTTACATGGATGGTGATGAAGACTTGTCATAACACTTGAAGGAGTTACATTGTCGTGCTCAGTGTCTCACATAGGATGAGAATATTGACAAGGGATCGAGGTCTACTTATATTTTTTTTCAATTTGGTATAAGTTCTTCATCACATGGTTAAACAAGACATGGAACATAAGATTGGGTTATCTACTTCAACATCAAGAATACTTTATTTATTTTTCTTCAGGATCATTACATAGAGCTACTTTTGGAGAATCTTCAAGATTGCATACTTTCACATATTCCCTATTGATATGTCAAAAAGGGGAAGAATATGTGCTATACTTAAGGGGAAGCTTCTTGGAGATCATGTACTACATACAAAGGATTCATGCTTAAGAGGAGTGTTTTGACATCATCAACTAGGGGAAGATTGTTGGGTCAAATTATTGAGTTGATAAGTCAAAACACAACAAAATAAGAAGACAAGGGCTAAAAAGTACAAGTTGCAAAAGAACAAGCCGTTGGAGTCTTTTTATTACTTTAGCTTTCTTTGTAAGCTATGTTTTCTAGTATATAAAGAAAACATAGGTCGTAGGTTTTATATCATATCTTTTCATTAACAATGTAAACCTAAAGTGTGTGTCGCACTAGACGTGGGATTCAATGTATACACGTCTAGTGGATGTTTGTTATTAATATAATGAACATCCCAATTGTGTTTTAATTCATGTGTCTTGTGTCTAAACACCTTGTCATGATCATTGTTCTTTTCCGCTATGTTATCATATGAATGATGATCAACCTAGATATATGGTTCATAACCATTGAGTCGAACGATCTATAGGTTTTCAATTATACTGTTGTTCCACCACCATCTGGGGATTTCTATGGTGTCCAATCAAAGGACTTATCTTGGACTGGCTTGCCAGAATGCCAAGAGGAGGAGTTCATTCCTCCACCTAGAGTGACTTCCCCAGTTGAGGAATATCAGCAAAAGCTGACTGACCTAGAAGAGTGGAAGAAAGCTAACCACACTTTGTTTGTTAAGGGAGGGTTATTGTGTGAAAGTCCAAATGAGCCCACACCAATCACAAAACCAATTGATGATCCTAAACCTATTAAGATCACACACCCTACCACTGGCAAACCTGTTGACCTTGGCCCACAAAATGTTAGAAAACCTAGTGTTAAATATGCAGAAATGTATAGAAATTCTAGGTCACCAAAAAGCCAAGTTAGTAACCATGGAACAGGTTTCTTTGCTTCTAGACCTAAGACTATGTCTAGAAAAGCTTGTTACTCATGTGGGAGCTTTTCACATTTGGCCTACAAATGTGTCAACGCTTCCAATGTCAACGCTGATAGGAACCATTTCAGCGCTGACAAAAGTCAACATAGGTCAAACACTGTCAGACCCAATACCTTTGTGAACAAGAGTTCACAAGTCGTTAGACCAGCCCTATTCTTTTCTAGAGGGTCTAACACACAAGGCCTAAGACCTTTTCAAAAGTCAAATACTTGGTCAAATAGGCAATGGGTTCCTGTAGCAAACCCTAGGTTCAACGTTGATAAGAGCAATCGGGGCGCTGACAGGAGTAATTTCAGCGCTGACAGACACACTGCTAAACCTAGGTATTTGCAACCACAGGGAAATAGGTCTAAAGCTTCTACTAGCTTAACATGGAGACCAAAACAAGACCAGAACCCTAATAATCCTGGTATTTCTATGACATGCAACAGGTTTCATTATATTTCAAAGGCATTGTCAACACCAATTGGGGTTAACTGGGAATTTCATTCAAACAGGGATGAAAATGGGGTTGTTATGAGAACCAAGTCTGTTCTTGTTGAACAACCAAATGAATCCAAGTCTTCCAAGGCTTGGGTTCCCAAAGAAAACTAATGTGTTTTCTTTATGTGCAGGGCATTCAGAAGAAGATCAATGACTATGGATACTGGGATAGTGGATGCTCAAGGCACATGACTGGAAAGGAAGACTATCTGACCAATTTCTCTCCTATTCAAGATGGTGATAAGGTATACTTTGGAGGTGGCTACGGCACAATCACAGGAAAAGGAACCCTTGTCACCAACAATCTAAGGTTTGATAATGTCTTCTTGGTGAAAGACCTGGATTATAATTTGTTTAGTGTATCACAAGTGTGTGATAACAAAAATAAGGTTCTTTTCACAGATACTGAGTGCTTGGTGTTAAGCAAAGATTATAAGCTCCCTGAGGAGAAATACATAGATTTTAGAACACCAAGGCATAAAGACATATATAATGTGAATCTTAATGGGATTAAGGTAAATAATAAAATGTCATGTCTGTATGCTAAAGCCTCAGTAGATGAAAGTAATCTTTGGCACAGGAGACTAGGGCACATAAACTTTAAGAATATTAATAGGCTTGTGAGGCTTGGTTTGGTTGATGGTTTTCCTGAAAAGGCTTTCCACAATGACCACTCTTGTGTTGCATGCCTTAAGGGCAAGCAGCACAAGGTCTCATTCAGGTCTAAACAGGTGCACTCTAGTTCTAAACCCCTTCACTTATTGCATATGGACCTCTTTGGTCCAACTAATATAGAAAGTTTGAAGGGTAAATCATATTGTTTTGTCATTACTGATGATTACTCCAGGTTCACATGGACTTTCTTTTTAGCCAAGAAAAGTGAAACTGCCCTAAGTCTGATTAATTTCATTACCCAAATTGAAAAGAAAAATGGTAATGAGGTCAAAATTATTAGAAGTGACAATGGGGGTGAGTTTAGAAATCAGTTGTTAGATGATTTTTGTGCCAAGAAAGGGATTACTAGGCAGTTTAGCATAGCAAGAACCCCCCCAGCAAAATGGGGTTGCTGAAAGAAAGAATAGGACCCTTATTGAAGCAGCCAGAACCATGTTGGCTGATGCCCACTTTCCTATAGCCTTTTGGGCTGAAGCTGTTAACACAGCTTGTTATGTTCAAAATAGGGCATTGGTCAACAAGATACATAATAAGACACCTTATGAATTACTTTGGGGAAGGAAGCCAAATATTGGTTTTCTGAAGCCTTTTGGATGTCATGTAGTTGTTCTAGAAACTAGTGAGGCCCTAGGTAAATTTGATTCAAAAGGTGATGAAGGCTACTTCATGGGTTATTCAGTGCAGAGTAAAGGATATAGGGTTTACATTAAAAAGGAAAAACGTATACTTGAAAAAGTACATGTTAGGTTTTTAGAAAGTAAACCTAGTGATCCTGAGAGTGGTCCAAATTGGTTGTTTGACTTAGAACCTTTATCTAGAGCTTTAAATTATATGCCTGTTACTGATCCAGACATTGTGAAGGTAACTTCAAGTGTTTTGGAAAAGAGAATTGGTAATGTTTCAGGTATACAGGTTGCTAAGGAGGATGGACCACCAGCAGTTGAATCATCTCCCACACAAGAATATGTTACACTTCCTATATGGACAGATGAGTATTATGCTGCTGCTACTGCTGCAAGGAAAGATAATGGTGGTGTTCAAATACCACCAAATACAAACATGCATGATTCTTCAGACGCTGACAAAGGGAAATCAAGCGCTGACACGACCAATTCAGACGCTGATGGCTCCAACGCTGACAACACCAGTTCAAGCGCTGTTAGCCCAAACGCTGACAGACAAGGATCAGACTTTGGAGACACCTTTACACAGCTTTTCTCTTCCCATTTTGAACAGGGTGGACCTTCCAATATCCATGAAGAGATTCCTGTTGATCAAGAAGAATCTGAAGAAGATATTGGCAACATGGAGCGTGAAATTGAGGACACCAGACTTTTTGAAGGAGGAGTTCTCACTTCCACAGCAAAGGATCACCCCACATCTCAAATCATTGGTGATGTTATGGCTCCAGTTCAGACAAGAAGATCCCATCAAGGTCTTGGTGGATTTATTGCCAATATACACAAGAAGGTTGATACCCCTCTTGTACAAGCATGTTTGTTTGCCTGTTTTCTGTCACAGGAAGAACCCAAGAAGATTTTTGATGCTCTCAAAGAACCAAGTTGGGTGGAAGCAATGCAGGATGAGCTTCACCAATTTGCTATACAGGATGTTTGGGAGCTGGTTGATTGTCCTAGGTATGTGAGACCAATTGGGACAAGATGGGTTCTAAGGAACAAGAAAGATGAAAGAGGCATTGTGGTCAGAAACAAGGCACGTTTGGTAGCTCAGGGTTATACTCAAGAGGAAGGCATAGATTATGAAGAAGTCTTTGCTCCAGTTGCAAGAATTGAAGCTATCAGAATTTTCTTAGCTTATGCTTCTTGCATGAATTTTACTGTTTATCAAATGGATGTGAAGAGTGCTTTCCTCTATGGCACAATTGTTGAGGAGGTTTATGTAATGCAGCCTCCTGGTTTTGAAGATCCTGAGGATCCAGACAAGGTTTATAGAGTAAAGAAGGCAATGTATGGCCTTCATCAAGCCCCAAGAGCATGGTATGGTACATTGTCCACCTACTTGGTGGAAAATGGTTTCAAAAGGGGCACCATAGATCAGACACTATTTACAAAGAAGAAAGGAAAACATGTGTTGCTGGTGCAGGTCTATGTTGATGACATCATTTTTGGGTCTACTGATCCAAAAATGAGTGAGGATTTTTCCAAGCTCATGACAGATAAATTCAAGATGAGTGCAATGGGTGAGATGAACTTCTTTCTAGGTTTACAAGTTCAGCAGAAAGAAGATGGTATCTTCATCTCCCAAGACAAGTATGTAGCAGAAATCTTGAAGAAATATGGTTTTTCTCCACATGAGAAGGAGGCTTCCACTCCTATGGATAGACAATACCCTTGGGGAAAAATTGGAGCTGGAAAGGATGTGGATGTTAGGCACTATAGATCAATGATTGGATCATTGATGTATCTTACAGCCTCAAGACCTGACATCATGTTTGCTGTGTGTGCATGTGCACGCCATCAAGTGACTCCCAAAGAATGTCACCTTTTTGCTGTGAAGAGAATTTTTAGGTACTTAAGATGTTATCCAGATCTTGGATTATGGTACCCAAAAGATTCTCCTTTGGACCTTATTGCATATTCAGACAGTGATTATGGTGGTGACAAGTTTGATAGGAAATCCACAACTGGTGGATGCCAATTTCTTGGGAGCAGATTAATATCTTGGCAATGCAAGAAACAAACAGTGGTGGCAAACTCTACAACTGAAGCAGAATATGTTGCTGCAGCTGCTTGTTGTGGATAAGTCTTATGGATTCAGAACCAGCTGTTGGATTATGGGTATAATTTTATGCATACCAAGATTTTTGTAGACAATAACAGTACTTTATGCATTATTAAAAATCCTGTACATCATTCTAAAACCAAACACATAGAAATTAGACATCATTTTATAAGAGATTGCTTTGAGAAAGGTTTAATACAACCAGATAGGGTAGATACTGAAGATAATGTAGCTGATTTATTAACTAAACCTTTTGATGCTGGAAGATTTCAATATTTGGTAACAAATATTGGAATGGTTAATCTCACTTAATATGTGTTTTGGAACATTTTTGTAAAAGTATGTACAGGATAAAGCATTGTTATTGGTCTTTGTGATGATTTAGATTTTCCACATTATTTTTCTAACACTGACAAAGGTAAATGCAACGCTGTCAAGTGTTATTTTGCCATTGTTGGAGATATTATTGTCTAACGCTGACAAGAGTTCCTTCAACGCTGATAAGTGTTGTCGGGACGCTGTCAACAACAAATGTTAGTTTTGTGGTTTTTCATCTAAATGTGCAGGTAATGGTAGCTTTATGCCATTGGATACAGAGTTGCTTATGGATCTTTGGAGAGCTATTTGGACATGTTTTGTTTATGGATGATGGTTGGAATATTTATATTCCTATCTTGACATAAATTTTTAATGTTCATATATATGTTTTGAGAACTCATGTATCATAGTTTAAGGGGAGGTTTAAGGAACCTTTAGGACTCTTGGGTATTCTTAGAATACTCTCATCACAATTCTAGATTGTGTCCACTGGTGAGTATGGGTTAGTTTTACTAAACCATGAGGCACTGTAGCATGCATAGTATATCAACTTTGCATGCTGCCAAGACATTTTTGACTTAGAATTGGTTATGGTCTGATGGGAGGCTTGGGAATCCTTTTGATATGGGTTTTACCTGGGAGTAACAAGGATTTTATGAGGTAACTTGGTTGTTAAGAATTTTGGTTAGCAAGGGACACTAGAGGACTGTTATGTCTATCTTGCTTATGCATGTGTGCATAACTGGACAGTGCTTGCCGCCCTATGATAATTATCCGCTTTTGGTTATCTTCTCTAGGATAAATTACTTGTTAAGGTCATTTTTCACTTTTTAAAACAATTTTATTTTTGGACGCTGACAAGATTTTTCCAAGCGTTGTTGTGACCAAAATGGACGCTGACATGGCTTTAGGCGAACGTTGACAAGATTATAGCCGTTGGGCGTTGATGGGTTATATTTGATCGTTGACAAACAATGGGACCTACCCAGTTGTAACTTTTTGACATATTTTCAAGCCGTAATTTTAGGAGTTGTTACTTTCATTTAATGCATGAGATAACTTATAAACTTTTTCAATATTTTCATGATTGATTTTTGAAAATCTTTGCCTATTTTTGGGCCAATCACGTGCATTCATCCACTCCTATAAATTTGGCTCCTATTTTAAACAGGGTATCTATAATTCTTGTCTAACACTTTTCTCTTATCAACCTTCATCTTTTATACATCAACTTAACAGCTTTCATCAATGGCACCAAGATTTAACTCAGCAGAATTGGATTTGGGGTTCAAGTCTCAACACAACATGATTGCTTATCTTGTTGCTGATAATACTTTGTTCCCTGAATACACACAGATGGTGGAGTATTTGAATGCATCCCCATTAAGGTATGCTCTTTCTCATGCACCACTCATTCCAGTCACACACATTAAACAGTTTTGGAACACTGTCAGTTCCTCAACAGTTAATGGAGTGACAACATTGAATTCTATTGTACATGGGAGACCTTGGGTGGTTACTGAGGCCTTGGTACGCCAGGCCTTGCATCTTAATGATGCTGATGGTATAACCATGCTTCCCATATCTGAAATAGAACAAGGGCATAGGGCTTTGGGATACCCTATTCCTGATGAAGGTACTCTAAATAAGTACCATAAGCAGGAATTTCCCCCAGCCTGGAAGTACCTAATTCACATTCTCCTTCAATGTTTGAGTCCCAAATGTACTGCACACAATGAGATCAATAGATCCATTGCATCTGCTATTGTGTGTATTGCAACAGGGCAAAATTATAATTGGTCTAAAATGATTTTTGAAGGAATGTGTAAAAACAAGGGGACAAAAATGACTTTAGCTTATCCCCGTTTTCTGCAAATGGTTTTTGATGCTCAAAGATATTGTTCAAGGGATCACAATGACTTTTATAAGATCCCTGAACAAAAGAAGGCTATTTTTACCAAAATGAATTCACCACCTCATAGAGACCTACCATTAACCCCAGCCATGCTTGCTGTTATTGCAGCAGCACAACCCCAACCAGACCCCCAACCTCATATTGACCCTCAACCATAACTTGAACCTATCCCTGAACCTTTACCCTCACCTGACCAAATGCAAATAGACCAAAATCCCTTTGACGCTGACACATCTAATGTGGGCGTTGATATGCCTATTTCCAACGTTGACACCCAACCATCACAATCCCAAACACCCCTTAACCAACCTACATCTACACCATCTTCTACACCATCTTCCACACCACCAGAATATAGGTTGATGAAACGCCAAAGGACTGCTGGAGTGTTCTCCTCTGGTGGTCCTAGCCATGTAGCAGAGAGAACCACCACCACAAGTGTGGCTGGTGACCTGGATGAGGCTGAGACTATTGGTTCTGGCTTAGAAGCTGGCCAAGACAGTCCCACCATAATTAAGTCCTCATCCTTGCCCAATGAACCTAACTTGGGAGGTCAAATTCCCATTTTGGAAGAGGGCAGACTGGAACCAATGACGCTTTTAGAATTGACGGCTGTCTGCATTAGCTTGCAAAAGCAAAATGCAGACCTAGTACAAATTGTCAGTAACCAAGGCCTTGAACTCAATGAATTGAGGGAGAGGATTGTTGTTTTGGAGAGTGCTCATTCAAGGGGAGGTATGGAGGAGTCTTCCAAAGGGGAGGAAGCAAGAAATCTGAGTGATAAGAGCAGTCAAGATGGTCAATCATTGGACATTGCTGAAGCTCTTACTACATTGAAGGAACAAAAAGGTTTTGATACGTCCTTAATCTCTCCAACAAATTTAAATTTATCATTTACAGATATGCTGAGAGAGGTTACACAAGGCGCTGAGGGAAAATATTTAAGCGTTGATAAGGCAAGTTTGGACGCTGACAGAAGTATTTTGGGCGCTGATAGAGGAAATTTGGGCGTTGACAGATCTGCATATGGAGGTGATGTATTCCAGTCATCATCTATCATCAAAGATGTTCCTACTCAGGTATTATCATCTACCCTACCAACAATTGAACCAACAGATAAGGGTAAGGGTAAGTTGGTAGAAGAAAATGTTCCAAAGAATGCAGCTCAGGTTGAATTTGATAGAAGATTGGCTGAGCAAATGATGGAACAAGGTGAGAAGGAAAAGTCACCATTTGTTGTGACTTCTGAGGAAGAAAGTGATGGAGGCAGCTCAGATTCAAGTGTGATGATTGTTGAACCAGAAAGACTTGAGTATGGTGATGAGCTTGCTAGGGAAAGGCTGAGAGATTTGAAGTTGCAAATTGATTTTGATATGCCAGAGGTAGTTCAAATGTACAATTCTTGGGAAGAAAGCTGTATGGATAATCCAGACTTGACCATTTCAGACCAAATATGGGGTTTGGAAATTCTTCTTAGAGTTCAGCAGGATTGTAAGGTGATGTTGAAGTACAGGGCAAGCAACATTCTCTCTGAATTGAAAAGGGATAGAAGGAAGCTCTATTTTATGTTGCTCAAATGTCATGGAGTTGGATGGACACATCAGAAGCTGAAGGCTTTGACATTTGATGAGTTGGAACATAGGGCTTATCCTATTTGGGTGAAAGTGCAGGAAGAGAACACTTTCAGACTTCTTTCAGATGAAAGAAAGGAGCAACTTGCAGAAGAGATGGCAATCAAGAAAGCTATGATAGTCCCTAGACCAGTGAAGAAGGGATTTGTTCTTGAGTTTCCAAAAGATATGTCTCAACTGTATCCAAGTGAAGCAATCATTAGAAAGAGCCTTAAGCTCTCCCCATTAGAAGCTTCAGATATGGTTCATGTGTTACCATTAGATTCCAGGAATCCAATTGTAAGTTATGAGGAAGATGAATGTGGATTCTGGAAAATTGGAAGATTTGGCAAGGAGGTACACACTTTTACCACTCTCATATCTTTATTTGCAAGTTGTGACAGAGAAGACTTGGTAGACCTTTGGAGGTTGTTAGAGACCAAGTATGAGGCTGAAGCACCAACTTCAGCAAATGGAATAAAACTTTGGACCACATTCAAAAGAATGTGTGGGACAAAAGAAGAAGATCCTGAAATATGGAAGGATCTTGAAGATGACCTCAGTGGTCTTCAATGGAGGTTATATTCAGCTGCAGGTGTATACCATTTGAGTTCCACAAAGTTTGCTGAGTATTTACTTGTAGATGCTCAGTATTTCATATCCAAGGCTGTTTTGGAGAAGATGAAGGACACCCAGTTGGAGATAGACTACACAAGTGACGTGGCAAAGAATTTGATCAGATTTATTTATCATCAATATGACAAGGTTTGTCAGACTCCTCCAAGTTCTTAATGTTTATTCAGAAACTTGATCATAAGAGTGGATATCAAGTTTAGGGGAGGATTGTTGGGAATAAATTTAGGCCAGAACACTTGAACGCTGACAAGAACAACTTAAGCGTTGACAAGAGCAAAGTGAGCGCTGACAGCATAAGCGTTGACAAGATAAAGTCAAGCGTTGACAGATTGAAGACCAGCACTGATGGAAGATGTGAGCTACACGTTTATTATATTCTAGATTACTTCTAGTAAGGATAGAAACGACAATGTATTTTCTATGTTTATCTTTACCTAGAATAGTTGATTCGTAGCTTATTGTACAAGACTTCTTGTTCTATAAAAGAAGATCTTTTAGGTTAATGTTATATATCAGTTTTCATAGTATTCGCAAGTTAAACCTTTCATTGTAATCAACACGATTATTCTAATACAAGTGAAAGTTTGTTTAACATCATTGTGTTTTAGATCAAGTGTTAATTCCGCATAACACTTTGTTACTTTATTCATAAGCAAAGGTTTCTCTACGTGTAGTACTTGATCTAATCTCGTATACACAAAGCTTAATCGATCTAAGTTTGGGATCAACAAGTGTGGCGCCGCTGCCGGGGAGGGTTATTGTGTGAAAATATTTTTACTTTATTTTTCAAAGGCATGTCTTTTGGTACGATAATATTTACGGCCTTAGAAATGTTGATTAATATTGACACGGCGCCATAAATAGAGTTCGTACAAAAGTTGTAAATATTTCATAAAACATGCCTATATGGCTTGTAGTTATTTCTGACTGCAACCCGGTTTTCACATTAAAGTCAGGTATTTCTTATGAAAGCTTTTGCTAACAACGGGAATTAATTTTCTCGGGCAAGGTTTACTTTAAAACCTTGTAAGGGATCAAGTTTACTTTATAACTTGGTCTAACACAAATATATGTACGTTTCAGTGCATTTATTTGTTAAAACAAGAGAAGTCTTGTTTTTATGAAGCTATCATCTCTACAACCATGCTATCTACAATTGGTATCTACATACTCGACGATGCGACTACTCAACCGACGACTACAGCTCTTTCAATAGAACACGGGTCAACAATTGAGGGGGAGCAATTGTCAAGCATTCAGAATCTTCGATGCCAAAAGTGCCAGGTTCACAAGTTGGTGTCAAGACAACAATACCAATCGTACACGTGGTGCCGAGAGATGACTTCAGACGTGACGAGGCAACCAACATATGCTGACAAGAACCATTTGATCTTATCATATGATGTTCTCATCTATCAGGTCCAACCTTGTCAATTCTTTTTTAATATGGTGAATATGTGATCATGCTACAAATCGGTATCATATCTCATAAATCGGATCCGGTGGTCTAATGTAGTGGTATATGGTGGTGGAAGCCATTGTTGGTTTAGAGAGAGAGAGAGAAGAGAGGTTGAATGTAAAGAGAAAATATATTGAAAATAAAACAAATGACAAGCAACACCCCTCCTTGGAAGCTAAGGAGGGGTATATATAGTCACACACACAACCTAAACTTTACAACGAACCTAGTCTAGTCTAAATGTGTGTGACTATGATAACTAATGGGAATTCTTAAATGTCGTCACATAAAGTGAGTTTCCAACAATCTTCCCCCATGGGACGACGTGTAGAATTCCTTACAATATTTTTCCTAACAAGTACATAATGATAAGAACAAGAGCTTTCATGAAGCGTCCAATGCTGATGAAGTCTTCTGAGGCCTTCGTCTTCAAAACGACTCATCTTTAAAGTAACTTGTAGAAGAAATACTGTAACGGCACGAGCTAAGTAACCCATACACTTCTGGTTAAGGAGAAGCTTCTGAATTAGCTTCCCCCTAATTCATGCCACATAAACTTGATGTAGAAGCTTTTTAAATAGCTTCCCCTAAATCGACAATCCTCGTAAGCAACTTCAAAGCTTTCAATAAAGCTTAGAATGATTAAGCGCACAGCGGAATATAACAAGCAAATCCTATCATATAACATGATAATGTTGCTAAGAGGGATTGAAAGTTTGGGGCACACCAAGAAGATCAACAACTTTTCATCTCACACTTGAATAATTCTTCTGTATTTTTCTTCCCCCTGAGAGTTCAAGTTATGCATACCAGAAAGAATCAAGACACTTCTTCCCCCACATAGTTGAAGAAGGTAAATCAATCCCAATTATGAAGCTCAAATACTGAAGTGGACACTTTATCCCATTCATGAAGCTGACATCGTAACACCAGAGTCAATTAAGTCCCGGAAATGCACATGTCTTCTTCCGGAGATGCACCAGAGTCAATTAAGTCCCGGGAATGCATATAGGATAATGATGAAGTTTAATTGCAACAACCAAACAATTAAACCTCGAATCAGTAGTGTACCGTTTGGAGATTGATAACGACACGAGTTAAAACACTGATTTTCTCTGCGGCTATGACAAATGTCATCCCGGAATATCTTCAAATCAAAAGAAGGTATGAAGTTCATCACGTGTACTCGTTGTGCGTTCAATGTGTCTTCTTCTTCCCCTTTGATGGTTTCGAAACTCGGAACCATCAATAAATTGTACGCACATGAACCTGAAATCTCGTGAGAATAATAAATAAGCTGAATTATATATTTTGTGAGAATCAGCTGTTGATCGAAAATCTCTTCTCATAAACTCTCCATGGCCACCTTTACCATCCCACATGAAAGCAATTTGAAGTGACCACTGAAAGAATGAACCGGATACATCAAACGTGAAGCTGAATAAAAATCCTTCGATCTTGTGACTTAAGCTTGCACTATTGTTGAATAAAGAACGGTGGAGAAATCTCTAAGTACTCAATGCATCACTGAAGAAGTCTATAAGCACAACACCTCTTGAAATTATCCACGTCGACTAAGCGTGTGACACTGAGTACAACAATGTAACCCCTTTAAGTGATAGTTATTCGAGTCATCAACCATCCACCCCGAACCCGGAAACCAGATAACCAAGTCTTCATTCTAGGATTAAGCACGAGCAAGTTATCTATTAAAAGATAAAATAAATACACGCCTTCGAAAAATCCGTCTTCAACGTCACGTAATTAATACCCGATCAAACAAAATCTGTAGCCACGAAAAAATCACCCATTTTTTCTTGGTCTCGTCTCAAATAAATTCTCGTCACATTTGTCACGACACGATGTCACATTTAAATCCCGTCAATATCCACAAAATTTTATTCAAAATACTTAATTTTGAAATGAAAACTTGTTTATATTGTGTGTTTAAACACATACGGCCCATTTCAATGTTTTTGAAACAAAATGTGAGTCCATCACATCTATCAGCCCGTGCATTCATGGCCCAAATCACATAATTAAACCCGGTCCAATCTTTTGAGTTAAATAACCCCACAACCCTAATTCAACTCACAGATAACATAACCCTAAATACTTTCATGGAAACTTCCGCCTCTCTCACCAAACACCAACTTCATCTCCTACCAAACTTTATCTCACCCTCCCACCCTTGTAACCTCCGTCCTCCAAATCACCTCTAGTAACATCCGCCCTTCATCAAACTTTCTCTCCCAATCCACTTCGTAACTTCCGTCATCTCCAAATCCTCCCAATAGATGAACAATAATATATCTCACAATATCTATCAAAATCCATCATCAATCAAATCACACACAAATCCATTTACCCTCGTCATCAAACAAAACAAATAAATCAAATCCATGGAAAGAGCAATACACATGTTGTATATCTTGATCCATGATGCATATGGATGAAACCCCCTTTTGATTAAACGCTTTTGGCTTCAAGGTCAATTTATAATTGATCTCAGGTAGGTTCGATACTAGTTCGTTTGACTTTTAGACGAATTAAGGAAATATTTTAACAAACTTGTTAAAGATCTTCTTTGAATTCGTAAATAAAGACAGATATGAATTTGCATGTTGTTTGATTGTCTTTTAATCGAAAAAATGAGATGATTATAACATGATTGTTATTAATCTTTCATGATTCTCGAATATTGAAATGGATAATTTCTCATAGTGATCTATGATGGAAGTTTTGATTTTTAAAGATCTAAATAAGATCTTGATATATCTTTGAAATATATAAATCGAAACATAAACTGAGATCTTTATTTTATTTTATATTTTTTTTGGTTCGAGTCTAGATGGGATTAGGAGACGAAGGGATTAGGATTAGTTATGGTGTTGAGGTGATAAAAGGTTGGAAGTGAGTCAGACTCAGTGAGTTTAACTGAGTCAACTCGGTAATTACCAAGTTGACTCGGTTGAGATGGTTGATGGTTATGGTCACAAATTTAGTTCACAAGTTTTAAAAAACAGAGTCCATCGGAATGTCAAAAAAACAATCCAATCGAAATGTTTAAGCTTCCATCGGAATGTCTTTTAATTTGGTCTCATCGGAATGATTAAGAATATGGTGTTATCGGAATGTTTTTGTGAATATGGTCTCATCGGAATCAAACATACACCCCCATCGGAATAACCAATCTGAATGTTCAATCTGAATATCCAATCAGAAAGGCTGTCGGAAACCCAATCTGAAAAGGGTTTTGAAGGACCGAAAATGGTGGATCTGAACACTTTTTCCTTATCTATTTGCATAAATAAGAAAAAAATAGAAACCCAGAAATAGTGACCAGATTTGTATACTTAGACCATGATATGATGAAATTGAGACCCCAAAACATTTGACAGTTTGTATGGACAAAAATTAAGACGTGACAAAAAGTTTGTGACAAAATGGACAGAAATAAATATAACGAGACACAAAGAAAGAATTAGACCACCAAATCGAATATACGAACACGATCCAAGGATAGAACCGAGGCTCTGATACCAAATGTAGAAATGCTAAATCGGATCCGGTGGTCTAATGTGGTGGTATATGGTGGTGGAAGCCATTGTTGGTTTAGAGAGAGAGAGAAGAGAGGTTGAATGTAAAGAGAAAATGTATTGAAAATAAAACAAATGACAAGCAACACCCCTCCTTGGAAGCTAAGGAGGGTATATATAGTCACACACACAACCTAAACTTTACAACGAACCTAGTCTAGTCTAAATGTGCGTGACTATGATAACTAATGGGAATTCTTAAATGTCGTCACATAAAGTGAGTTTCCAACAAATTCCACTTCTCGTGCAGGTGGTATGCCCGGAAGTTCTGCTGGAAAAACATCTTGGAATTCCGAAACTATAGGTTGATCCTGAATTGATGAGGATTCAGCATCCATTTCGTGAACCGTAGCTAGATAACCCTCGCAGCCATGTGACAGTAGTGCATGCGCTTGTAGGGTAGATATGATTTGTACAGACCGTCCGGGTATGAACCCATTATGAATGTACTCTGGTGCATTAACATTACCGAAGATAACTCGATATGAATGGCAGTCTATGGTAGCATGATGCTTGGATAGCCAATCCATGCCCAAAATCATGTCGAAGTCATTCATGTCCAGTGGAAGTGCGTCAACAGGTCGAACCTTATCGTCAAATTCTAGGGGAAGACTCTTGTATACATGGGTGATTAATACAAAGTCCCTCAAAGGCATGGAAATAGTAAGCCTATTTTCTAGTGGCATGGGGAGCATCCTAATGTTCTTAGCATAAGCAGTAGAAATAACCGAGTGAGTAGAACCCGTATCGAAAAGAACACATGCAGCTTGACCATACATATACAAGATTCCAGTAATGGTACTTGTAGACTTATTGGACTGGTCTCGAGATGTCGTGTAGACACGCCCGGTAGTAGGAGGCGGCTTGGTATCAGCATGTCCCGATGTACCCTCCATCTCGCCCTTACGGCAATCCTTCATAATATGGCCAGGAAGACCACACTTGAAGCACGCGTCAGTATTACGGCGACATGGTCCTGGGTGCCTACGATGGCAAGTAGAGCAAAGAGGATGAGTGAATCCTCCAGCAGGTGCTCTGGCTGGCTGGGAACCTGATAAAACATTTTACATAAGACATGATAATTGGGCATAAAGGACGAAGCGGGAAATCGTAAGATTGAACACCAGTGATAGCTGGACGGCTAGGCTACGAACCTCTCTGGTTCTGGTCCCTACCGTTTCCATGGTTCCTGGTAGAAGTTTTGCTAAAGTGTCAAAATATGAGTTATAACATGAAATCATAAAGAAATGCGTAAGTATTAGGACCTGCTGCTGTTGGAGTGCCCGACATTGTTACGGTAATTATCATTACCGCCACGCCTATCCGTAGCAGGACGGTCGTTAGTCTGACCGTTTCCCTTGGGCTGATGTGGCTGCTGCTGAGTAGCCGGCTGAGACCGGTCCCCAGTTTTCTGCCTGGAAGATACATTTAAAGAGATGAATAATTGACATGTATGGAAAGTATACAGATTGATCACCGCTTGAATACGAATGTTTACCTCTTGTCGGGTCTTTCAGCTCCCCCGAACTCATCTCTCTCCTACAACATCTCCAGCTTACGTGCTGCATCGGCCACTTGTGCTATCCTGTTAAACGTAGCACACACTAGATTGTTTGCGATCGATGTGCGAAGAGCCCATCTAAAGTGATGTGTCTGCTCTTCAGGAGTTCCTGCTGCCGCACCAAGGAAACCAGCTAGACGAAGAAAGCGCTGCATAAACTCATTGCTATTCTCCCTAGCTCTCTGTCGGATCCCATGGTACTCTCTCTTGAGCTTGTCCTGCTCAGCCTTGGGAAAGAACTGCTCTATCACCCTGTCCTTGAACTGAGCCCAAGTCAAACCAGCAACCCACTCGTCACCACCTTCGGACTGCATCAACGCTAACCACCAGTTTAACACATCGCCTTCGAATCGATAGCATGCCAACCTCGCCTTGTATGCGGGGTCACAGCCCATAGAATTGAAAATCTTCTTGATGTGAGCCAACCAGCTTTCAGCATCGCTGGGGCTATCTGTCTTCTCAAAATCTCGAGGGCGGAGCTTGTTGAATCTCTCCAGTCATACTGCTAATGTCACTGGAGGAGGAGGAGGTGCCTAATTATGCTGCTGATTGTTGGCAGCTTGAACTTCAGCCCTGATGTCATTCCTCAGTTGAGGAAGCAAATCTTGCATCGCAACTTGAATTGCAGCATTAAGATGTTCCTGTTCGCGTGTGAGAACCATCTAACAGTATAACATAAAACATATGATTAAACAGATAAAAAAAAATATATATATACATGAAACAAATTTATACTAAAATTTCACGAGAAAAATTTTATGCAAGAAATTTTTTGTGTATGAATGCATGATGTAGTTTTATGAAAACTTTTGTATGCTCGAGAGTGAACGCCTCTGATCAGTGCACCCAAAACAAAAGACATAGCGAGGGGACGCCTATGGGTCGGTCCCAAATTTAAAAGTTTCGAAAAAACGCATGCGACTAAATAGGGCCAGTCCTGTACCAACCGTTACTTAGTCAAAAATCTGCGACAATGACATGTATATGTATGCTTAAAAATGATGAATGCATGAAAACAACTGTCAGTTCTAGGAAGACCGTAGTGACTACCCACTAATCACAGGTCATATTTGAGAGCCTACAGATCGAAGCCTTGGCTCTGATACCATAATTGTAACACCCCATTTTGATAATGGAAATGTCACATGCAATTATGGCGTGTCATCAAAGCATACAAGGAAAAATGTTTAAACATTTCTTGACCATAAAAGGGAAATACCGGAATCAAACATCGGTAGTCCAAAAGTAAAGCTCATCACACACAAACATAGTATAATAAAGGAAAGGACTAAACAATGTCCATAGCAAAAGTATCATAAGAAAGGAAATGCATAAAGTAAAGAAGGCTAGACAGCTTCCAGTCCATATGCACGTACTCTTAGTGTCTACGAGCGTCCCTGAGTACCTGCCGTTTTGGGAACATAGAAAAGGAAAACGGCTGAGCAAATACGCTCAGTGCACGGATGTACAATAAAGCATGAATAGGATAAGCATATAACATATAACAGCGGAAGAAAACTAAGTCCTGAGTAACCTAGTTAAGTCTTGATAAAACTGGTTTTATAGTTTAAAAAGTCTTATGTTTATCTTGTAAAAACTGTTTATCATATTTTACCATTAGCCAATATAGGTCATGAAAAATCCACCGTGCATGAATACTTGGAGGAGTGACCTCATCATGCAAATTAGAGGGGCTGCCTCTAATTTAATATACCGGTTTTTGGGTAGGAGGGATCAGCTCCTTGTGAAGGATGCAAGGCACACACCACATTCACCATGAAATACTGAATGAAAACATGTAACTAGGATGCACCCATACGTCCCACATGATAAATATATATAAATGGCCAAAAGCTGAAGGGACGCCACGAGCAATCACTCCGTCGTGGTGAAGTCATAACATCAGTGCCTCTAATGTTATGGTTATGGTACCTCCATAACTAGGTGAAACTGGTCATGCATGTATATGGCTATATGTATTCTTAAATTAAACATAAGCAATCAAACACGTACTTATACTACGAGAAAACATTTGGCTGCATACGGGGAATCCTAATAAGGAAAGAATGTCCATACTGAAAGGACGGGAATTCGTACCTTATGTCCAGTGAACGAAGAAGATGAACTAAGAGGAATCCTACTTCCGTATAACTAGTGCTACATAAATACATACATGGATAAGTATCTGCTTACTAAATACGTAGCTGGTTTTATGTCATGTCTTAGCTTATTTTAGGTGTTCTTACTATGTTTTACTGTTTTAAATCCTTAAACTGTGTTTATCTTATATTCTGTTTAATCTGATTAAGATTTCTGGTATTTCATGTATTATTATACTTACTGTGTAATAATAAGTAACTTTCCAAAAATAGCAGGTTTCCTAAAATAGAAAGTTTCCAAAAATAGAAAGTTTCCAAAAATAGAAAGTTTCCGAAAATAGAAAGTTTTTAAAAAATAGAAAGTTACCAAAAATAGAAAGTTTCCAAAAATAGAAAGTTTCCAAAAATAGAAAGTTTCCTAAAATAGAATTACTGCTTAAAATAGATAAGTTTCTAAAAATAGAAAGTTTCCATAAATAGATCAGCTGCCTTAATTAAATAAGTTTCCATAAACAGATTAGCTGCCTGAAATAAATAAGTTTCTAAAAATAGAAGGTTTCGATAAATAGATTAGCTACCTTATTTAAGTAAGTTTCTAAAAATAGAAAGTTTCCATAATATGAATAAGCTGGTTAAATAAGCTAAGTATATAAGCCTAAGTGTTTTCATGATTATTTCCTAAGTCATATAATATAATGTATAGTTTAATAATTATTTCATGTAATTCAATTAAACTATAGGTTAAAATATTTAATTAAAGTATAACATGTTTTTAATTATATAAAGTTAAATACTTAGGTTAAAACATGTATTATTATTTATTAATAATATATCCTAAGTCATGTTAATTAGTTAATTATAACCATGGTTTTTTTAAATAATTAATTAATTATAAGTCTAAAATATAGAAATACTTAGGTTAATTAATTTCATGATTATTAATAATTAAAATAACCTAAGTCATGTTATTAAATTAATCATGTCATTTATTAATTTAATTTTTAACATAAGATCATAAAAAAAACTAAACATACACCATGAACCGGATCTAGACCAAAAACCATGAACCAGACATGAAATCAACACCGTACCCCGAACCAAATCGGGGTACCCCTTGTCTTGATGCTGCCGTGGGACCCACACCAACCAACCGGGACCATATGGTCTCGGTGGTGGTCGGATGGCCAAACCGAAACCCCCCTTGGGTTCGGTGTAGGCTGCGGCCAAAACAAACACCCCTTAAAACATTACTTTTGATTTTATTAAAACCCAAATCATGTTAGATCTATGCTTTTAATTAGGTTTTTATAAAAACATAACATGTTCTTAATTAATAAAAGATCAAATCAAAAGAAAAAGGTTTAAAAAGGATTTACCGAATACGTGGATCAAAGGAACGAAGAACAAACACGAACACCAACTAGAATTCCAAGATCCAAGATCAACAAACACCCCTTTGTGGTGTTTTGAAGGTGGCGGCCAAAAAAGAAGAAGAGAGGAGGGTTTTTAGGTTTTCTGTAAATCTTCTGTAAAGTAATTTTGAGTAGTGTAAAAATCCCTTAACCCCCTTTTAGTAAAAATACAAATGGGCTTGGCCCATTTGCTCCTTGTAGCCGCGGGTAGGGGGCCCCACATGGGGTACCCGTAACTTTTTCTGTGTCTCGACGTTTAGTTATTCGTTCGTGATTATTTGTGTTCGCGTTTTAAGTGTTCTCGTTACGTAATTATCGTGATCTAATATATTTATTTACGCTCGTAATAAATATATATACGTAATTATTAATAGTTCGTGTTTTAATTACGTTCATGATTTCATGATCGCATGTTCGTGATTAATTATTGTCAAATAATTATTACGTGCTCGTGCGTAGTAAATACTTATCGTGTTCTAACACGTACGTAATACGTAAAATCCTAACACGTAATCGTAATCATGCTATATTAGGCAAGTTTTAATCTGGTACGCACGATCTTAATGGTACTATTCATGGTAAAAGCATGCGGGTTTTGCCGTGATTCCTTCTGCTGATACAATGTGACCTAAGAATGCCACCTTGTCTAACCAGAATTCACACTTAGAGAATTTAGCATACAACTGCTTCTGGCGAAGAATCTGTAGTACTGTACGAAGATGGTCTTCGTGTTCCTCCTTGGACTTTGAGAAAATCAGGATGTCATCGATGAAAACAATGACGAACTTGTCCAAAAGTTCATGGAAGATTCTGTTCATCAAATCCATGAACACTGCTGGAGCATTTGTCAGGCCAAATGGCATAACTACAAACTCGTAGTGGCCATAGCGGGTACGAAAGGCAGTCTTAGCGATGTCCTGCTCCTTGACCCGTAGCTGATGATAGCCTGATCTAAGATCAATCTTGGAAAAGTGTTTGGCCCCTTGGAGTTTGTTAAACAGATCGTCAATACGTGGCAGTGGATATCTATTCCGAATGGAAATCTTGTTGAGCTCGAGATAGTCTATGCAAAGATGCCTACTGCCGTCCTTCTTCTTAATGAACAAGACCGGTGCGCCCCATGGAGATGCGCTCGGTCGAATGAAACCTCGTTCAAGAAGTTCTTGCAGTTGATCCTTCAGCTCCTTCAGCTCTATGGGAGCCATGCGATAAGGAGCCTTGGAGATTGGTTCAGCTCCTGGAATAAGCTCGATACTGAATTCCACTTCTCGTGCAGGTGGTATGCCCAGAAGTTCTGCTAGAAAAACATCTTGGAATTTCGACACTATAGGTTGATCCTGAATTGATGGGGATTCAGCATCCATGTCGTGAACCGTAGCTAGATAACCCTCGCAGCCATGTGACAGTAGTGCACGCGCTTGCAGGGTAGATATGATTTGTACAGACCGTCCGGGTATGAACCCATTATGAATGTACTCTGGTGCATTAACATTACCGAAGATAACTCGATAAGAATGTCAGTCTATGGTAGCATGATCCTTGGATAGCCAATCCATGCCCAAAATCATGTCGAAGTCATTCATGTCCAGCGGAAGTACGTCAACAGGTCGAACCTTATCGTCAAATTCTAGGGAAAGAGTCTTGTATACATGGGTGATTAATACAGAGTCCCTCAAAGGCGTGGAAATAGTAAGCCTATTTTCTAGTGGCATGGGGAGCATCCTAATGTTCTTAGCATAAGCAGTAGAAATAACCGAGTGAGTAGCACCCGTATCGAAAAGAACACATGCAGCTTGACCATACATATACAAGATTCCAGTAATGGTACCTGTAGACTTGTTGGCCTGGTCTCGAGATGTCGTGTAGACACGCCCGGTAATAGGAGGCAGCTTGGTATCAGCATGTCCCGATGTACCCTCCATCTCGCCCTTACGGCAATCCTTCATAATATGGCCAGGAAGACCACACTTGAAGCACGCGTCAGTATTACGGCGACATGGTCCTGGGTGCCTACGGTGGCAAGTAGAGCAAAGAGGATGAGTGAATCCTCCAGCAGGTGCTCTGGCTGGCTGGGAACCTGATAAAACAATTTACATAAGACATGATAATTGGGTACAAAGGACGAAGCGGGAAATCGTAAGATTGAATACCAGTGATAGCTGGACGGCTAGGCTTCGAACCTCTCTGGTTCTGGTCCCTACCGTTTCCATGGTTCCTGGTAGAAGTTTTGCTAAATTGTCAGAATATGAGTTATAACATGAAATCATAAGGAATTGCGTAAGTATTAGGACCTGCTGCTGTTGGAGTGCCCAGCGTTGTTACGGTAATTATCATTACCGCCACGCCTATCCGTAGCAGAACGGTCGTTAGTCTGACCGTTTCCCTTGGGCTGATGTGGCTGCTGCTGAGTAGCCGGCTGAGACCGGTCCCCAGTTTTCTGCCTGGAAGATACATTTAAAGAGATGAATGATTGACATGTATGGAAAGTATACGGATTGATCACCGCTTGAATACGAATGTTTACCTCTTGTCGGGTCTTTCAGGTTCCCCGAACTCATCTCTCTCCTGCAGCATCTCCAGCTTACGTGCTGCATCGGCCACTTGTGCTACCGTGTTGAATGTAGCACACACCAGATTGTTTGCGACCGATGTGCGAAGAGCCCATCTAAAGTGATGTGCCTGCTCTTCAGGAGTTCCTGCTGCCGCACCAAGGAAACCAGCTAGAGGAAGAAAGCGCTGCATAAACTCATTGCTATTCTCTCCAGCTCTCTGTCGGATCCCATGGTACTCTCTCTTGAGCTTGTCCTGCTTAGCCTTGGGAAAGAACTGCTCCATCACCCTGTACTTGAACTGAGCCCAAGTCAAACCAGCAACCCACTCGTCACCACCTTCAGACTGCATCAACGCTAACCACCAGTTTAGCACATCGCCTTCGAATCGATAGCATGCCAACCTCGCCTTGTATGCGGGGTCACAACCCATAGCATTGAAAATCTTCTCGATGTGAGCCAACCAGCTTTCAGCATCGCTGGGGCTATCTGTCTTCTCAAAAGCTCGAGGGCGGAGCTTGTTGAATCTCTCCAGCCATACTGCTAATGTCACTGGAGGAGGAGGAGGAGGTGCCTGATTATGCTGCTGATTGTTGGCAGCTTGAACTTCAGCCCTGATGTCATTCCTTAGTTGAGGAAGCAAAGCTTGCATCGCAGCATTGAGCTTTTCCTGTTCGCGTGTGAGAACCATCTGACAGTATAACATAAAACATATGATTAAACAGATCAAAACATAATATATATATATATATATATATATATACATGAAAAAAATTTATACTAAAATTTCACGAGAAAAATTTTATGCAAGAAAATTTTGTGTATGAATGCATGATGTAGTTTTATGAAAACTTTTGTATGCTCGAGAGTGATCGCCTCTGGTCAGTTCACCCAAAACAAAAGACATAGCGAGGGGACGCCTATGGGTCAGTCCCAAATTTTAAAGTTTTGATAAAACACATGCGTCTAAATAGGGTCAGTCCTGTACCAACCATTACTTAGTCAAAATCTGTGACAATGACATGTATATGTATGCTTAAAAATGATGAATGCATGAAAACAACTGTCAGTTCTAGGAAGACCGTAATGACTACCCACTAATCACAGGTCATATTTGAGAGCCTACAGGTCAAAGCCTTGGCTCTGATACCATAATTGTAACACCCCATTTTGATAATGGAAAATGTCACATGCAATTATGGCGTGTCATCAAAGCATACAAGGAAAAATGTCTAAACATTACTTGACCATAAAAGGAAAATACCGGAATCAAACATCGGTAGTCCAAAATTAAAGCTCATCACACACAAACATAATATAATAAAGGAAAGGACTAAACAATGTCCATAGCAAAAGTATCAAGAAAGGAAATGCATAAAGTAAAGAAGGCTAGACAGCTTCCAGTCCATATGCACGTACTCTTAGTGTCTACGAGCGTCCCTGAGTACCTGCCATTTTGGGAACATAGAAAAGGAAAACAGCTGAGCAAATACGCTCGGTGCACGGATGTACAATAAAGCATGAATAGGATAATCATATAACATATAACAGTGGAAGAAAACTAAGTCCCGAGTAACCTGGTTAAGTCTTGATAAAACTGGTTTTATAGTTTGAAAAGTCTTATGTTTATCTTGTAAAAACTGTTTATCATATTTTACCATTAGCCAATATAGGTCATGAAAATCCACCGTGCATGAATACTTGAAAGAGTGACCTCATCATGCAAATTAGAGGGGCTGCCTCTAATTTAATATACTGGTTTTTGGGTAGGAGGGATAAGCTCCTTGTGAAGGATGCAAGGCACACACCACATTCACCATGAAATCCTGACTGAAAACATGTAACTAGGATGCACCCATACGCCCCACATGATAAATATAATAATATGGCCAAAAGCTGAAGGGACGCCACGAGCAATCACTCCGCCGTGGTGAAGTCATAACATCAGTGCCTCTAATGTTATGGTTATGGTACCTCCATAACTAGGTGAAACTGGTCATGCATGTATATGGCTATAGGTATTCTTAATTAAACATAAGCAAATCAAACACGTAACTTATACTACGGGAAAACATTTGGCTGCATACGGGGAATCCTAATAGGGAAAGAATGTCCATACTGAAAGGATGGGAATCCGTACCTTATGTCCAGTGAACGAAGAAGATGAACTGAGAGGAATCCTACTTCCGTATCACTAGTGCTACATAAATACATACATGGATAAGTATCTGCTTACTAAATACGTAGCTGGTTTTATGTCATGTCTTAGCTTATTTTATTTGTTCTTACCATGTTTTACTGTTTTAAAGCCTTAAACCGTGTTTATCTTATATTCTGTTTAATCTGATTAAGTATTTATGGTATTTCATGTATTATTATACTTACTGTGTAATAATAAGTAACTTTCCAAAAAATAGCAGGTTCCCTAAAATAGAAAGTTTCTAAAAATAGAAAGTTTCCAAAACCAGGAAGTTTCCAAAAATAGAAAGTTTCCAAAAATAGAAAGTTACCAAAAATAGAAAGTTTCCAAAAATAGAAAGTTTCCAAAAATAGAAAGTTTCCAAAAATAGAAAGTTTCCAAAAATAGAATTACTGCTTAAAATAGATAAGTTTCTAAAAATAGAAAGTTTCCATAAATAGACCAGCTGCCTTAATTAAATAAGTTTCCATAAATAGATTAGCTGCCTGAAATAAATAAGTTTCTAAAAATAGAAGGTTTCCATAAATAGATTAGCCGCCTTATTTAATTAAGTTTCTAAAAATAGAAAGTTTCCATAATTAGAATTAAGCTGGTTAAATAAGCTAAGTATATAAGCCTAGTGTTTTCATGATTATTTTCTAAGTCATATGATATAATGTATATAATTATTTCATGTAATTCAATTAAACTATAGGTTAAAATATTTAATTAAAGTATAACATGTTTTTAATTAAATAAAGTTAAATACTTAGGTTAAAACATATATTATTATTTATTAATAATGTATCCTAAGTCATGTTAATTAATTAATTATAACCATGGTTTTTAAATAATTAATTAATTATAAGTCTAAAATATAAAAATACTTAGGTTAATTAATTTCATGATTATTAATAATTAAAACAACCTAAGTCATGTTATTAAATTAATCATGTCATTTATTAATTTAATTTTTAACATAAGATCATAAAAAAATAAAAACTAAACATACACCATGAACCAGATCTAGACCAAAAACCATGAACCGGACATGAAATCAACACCGTACCCCGAACCAAATCGGGGTACCCCTTGTCTTAATGCTGCCGTGGGACCCACACCAACAAACCGGGACCATATGGTCTCGGTGGTGGTCGGATGGCCAAACCAAAACCCCCCTTTGGGTTCGGTGTAGGCTGCGGCCAAAACAAACACCCCTTAAAACATTACTTTTGATTTTATTTAATCCCAAATCACGTTAGATCTATGATTTTAATTAGGTTTGAAAGTCCCTAATCAATACAAGAAACCCTAATCTTAACTTAATCAACACAAGGTATTACTTTTCAAACGTAATCTTATTATTGTATAATAAAGAATTACAAGTGTTATGGATAACACCGTTTGATGACAATGTGTTGTGCACACTTTGAACAACAATAAACCTTAACTTATGAATACAGTCGTAGCTGTTTGATTCACTAAGTTATACGCACTAATGTTCTTAATATCTCAAAGTGTTAAACATTAATGCATGGATACACATCCTATTTATAGTGTTACGAGTTTGACTTAAATAGTACTTGATGTCGACTACACAAGCTTTTACAAGTTCCCACATCAGTCACATGATGTCCTTCTATTCTTGGTAGTCTTCCATTATGCTTTAAGGAACAGTTGTCAAAAACAGTTTCCTTATTCTTCATATTCTCGAACACACAAATGGCATGTCCAAAGTGTGCTGAGAGTTATCAGGGTATTGCCACCCCTGTTAACTCTCAACCCCTCAGACTCCCTAATACATCTTGGCTGTTATCCATCACAGCCAAGGAGTATGTCTTCAGGTAATCTTCGACTTCCCTGACAATGTCTCTGACATGGACTCCTCTGAGGTTGCTCACAGAGACTCGGGTCTCTGTGAGTCTTGCGAAACTTGCCTGCCTCCTAGGCACAGGCAATGGACTATTTATCAGCCTAATTATGTTTAAATCAATGATCAGGGAATCTAACAAGTTTAGATTCCCAACAATCTCCCCCTATTTAAACATAAATAATGCTAGATCTAACTAAGTTAAGGTAAGTGAGTTTAACAGCTTCTTCTTACACATAACAGATCTAAACAAACATACCTCATGATTTTATTAAGACTTAAGGAAAATTACAAGTTCATTACATAAGTAAAATAAAAGATGAAGGTAAAAAGGGCTGACACCATCTTCAATAGTCATCATTTTTGATTCTTTCTTCAGCTTCGGCCACATCTAATCTGTTATCAATTTCATCCTGCAAAGTCTTTGCAAACTTCTTGGAATACTCTGTGTTGATCTTGAGACACTTCTTGTGACAGAGTAGCTGAATAGTTGAAGCCAGGCACAGCTCATCTTCCCTCTGAAAAGCATACTGGCAAGCCTTGTTCATAAATGCCATTCCTCTTTCAGGCACTGAGTATGTCTGACCATCAATAGGGCCAACAATACCATTTGGAAGGATCAAATCCCTGTGCATACCATCCACACGAACATCTTCAGTAACAAAAGTTTCATCAACAATTTGTGAAATTCTTCTTCTTTTGTTGCCTGTCTTTGGGGGTTCTTGTTCGAAAAGCTGTGGTGGGGGATCAATCTTGAGTTTGGCAGCGGTTTCCTTGATCCAGTTAAACTTTGCCTTAAGAGTTTTAAGCAGAAGGAAATTTGCCTGTCCAGACTTTTTGGCAGCTAAGGCTTCGAGTTCAAACCATTCTGATAACCCAAGTGTCTTTAACCTGAAGTTGTCAAACACATCCATATTCCTCTGTTGGTTTTCCCTCCATAAGATCATCTGTGGGGTGTTTGTGGATTTGTGAATGGTGTGTTTAAACTTGGTTATCTTGCCAGCAGCATACCTGTTGTTCACGCAGGCATCATAGTCAGCTTTGACTTTCTTTAAGGCCTCAGTGCGTTTCAGTTCCATTTCCCTCAACCTTTGTTTTTGTTTTTCCCTTTCAGGTGGTGTCATCTTCCTCAGAGTAGCTTCATTTAATTCTTTGGCTGTCTTGAGCTCATTTAGTCTTTTGAATTCTTCAGCCTGTTGCTCTATTTCTTCAGGAGTTAAAGGACTCTCATCGGAAGGTGTAAAGGTTGAAAAGTGGGAAAGGTCTGTGGTGGATCCTCCTGTCTCTAGCATCGCAGCTATCTTCTTAAGTTTGGTGTCAGTATCAACCAAAACTATCTCCTTACCTTTCTTCGAGACAGAGGACTCCACACTTATGTTTTTCAAATCATCAGCTCTTTTGAGAAACGCTGTCTGAGCCTGATTTTGAATAGATTTTGGGAGAGAGCTCACAGTGAATTTTAGTTTCTTGGCCGCTGGCTCATCCTCATCCTCAGGCTTGCTGATGTTAACTAAGATCATGGATTTAGATGAGTCAGCTCCATCTTGTGTTTGTTGCTCCCCCTGAGTATCATCCTCATCATCAGGTACTATAACTGGTGTGATGACTTGTAGAGGAACAGGTGTTGTTGAGGGATTTGTTGATGGTGAGCCTTGTTCAGCAGATGCAAGGCTGAGTATATTATTCTTCTCCCCCTCACGTTCATCCTTACTTCCCTGATGCTTGGATGAACGTGCCTGAAATCGTCTTGCAATCTGCTCCACAGAGGCAGCCATAGCACGTTGTCGTTTTCTTGAAGCCCTGGCAATCTTCAGCAAGAGGTTGGCATTGGCATTAGTGTTTGCCTGAACACGCCTGACAATAAAGCCAGCATGGTTGTATTGCCTGTTGCGAACCGCATTGAAGTGCCTGTTCATGTTGTTTTCTTGTTCATGGAACATAGCAGGGACAACTGAGTCAATGGCATCCTTGATTCGTGTCGAGAGATGACTTAGTCCCTGGGACACACCTTTTCTTGCACCCTCCTGAATTGGCTCAGTGACAGCCTCAGTCACAGCCTTCTTTATAATGCCTGGAAAAGTGACAGTAAAATTGTGCATCTCTGACTTGATCACGTCCAGCTTCCTTGATAAGCGCTCAATATCAGATTGATGATGTACGGGCTGAAGATTCTTGATATTGAGGCTTTGCTGAGCAAAATCATCCCCCCTTGGAATCAAGTCGAAGTTGGTCTGGGTAGGATGATCAAACATGAGGAATTCAACTGTTGGATCATATGTTGGTCTTTGGAAGACTGTTGTTACAGATGTAGCAGAGTTTGGAGTGTCAACAGCTTCCTTGAGAGGAGAAGTCTTGTCATCTTCTTTAGGAGGAGAGGCTGACAGCTGGTCATCCTCATCTTCTTCATCCTCTTCATCAAACATTCCCTCAGGGAATTCATCTTCAGGCATGGGTTCAAACTCAGAGACATAATCTTCTACTAAGAGCATTTCTTCATCAGCATTGAGCACAGGTTCTTCTTCATTTGGAATGTCCTGAGTTATTGTTTCAGCCTCCTTTTCATGTACCTGAGATTCTTTGACTGGCTGTACAATTTCAGCCTGCAAGTTTGTTGTAATTAGTAACAGGGAAAAATATAAGGTGAATGGTCGCCATTTCGCTGTCCCAGAGAGGCTGAGGGTGATTACTCAGCCACTCCAAAGGATAAATCCTTGGGATTCTTTTAAGTGTGAATGAAGTGTGGTTAATGGTCGCCATTCGCTGCCCCTAGGAAAGCTGAGTGTGATTATTCAGCCCCCCCAAAAGGTAAAAAACCTTTGGGACTCTTTTGATTGTGAAACATATGTTGTTTAATGATCGCCAGTCGCTGCCCCTAGGAAAGCTGAGTGTGATTATTCAGCCCCCCCAAAAGGTAAAACCTTTGGGACTCTTTTAAGAGTGAAACATATGTTGTTGTAGGTCGCCTGTTACGCTGCCCCTAGGAAAGTTGAGGGTGATGATTCAGCTCCCCCTGAAAGGATAAATCCTTTGGGACTCTTTTAAGGAGGGAACCAAGAGGCTGTGTGAAGTACAGCTGATCAAGGTTGAGACATTAATGTATTCAGGTTATTGTTAGCCTGAATACTGTCTAGAGGGTTCAGGGTCATCGGGGTGCTTTATAAACACAAATGAATCATTCCCTGGTGCAAAGACAGGGTGTACAGAAGTCTTAAAGTATTCTAAGTGTAATGACAGACTTCTATGGGTCGAGGATTACCCTAACTTCACCACTCTCTCCTACAGACATAATGAGAGTGGTTGCTTGTGAACCTCTAAAAATGTACACTGATTACCTGTGAGATATCAGCTTGGTTTGGCTGGTTTCCTGTTGTCTCTGCTGACCTAGAGACACTAGACGCCTGTTGTTTGTCAGCCAAAGGTTCTGAATCCACAAGAGTATCTGGACCAGAGGCGGTGTCAATCTTCTTTTCCTTGGCCTTACTAACAGCTTTGGATTGGGAAGAAGAGGGGATTTTCTTCTTCTTTGGCTGTTGGCCAGATGAAGCCTTGGACTTAGTAGTGTGCTGCCCAGAGGTCAAAGACGTAGACTTGCCAGCGACACTAGAAGTATTCACCTTCTCAGAGGAAGGGAGCAAGGGCTTCTCAGCGTTGGGTACCTGGTTGGCAACGTTCAGCATGTGGGCGGTGACAGGGGTATCCTCAGCTCCTATCTCCTTGTAGATGGCGCCTGTGATGCGATAGGGCTTCAGAGCTGTCAAGGCCTTGTTGTGGTAATTCTCTCCCAGCAAACTCTCAAAGATCATGGACAGGTAGCGCACATAACAGATGTTCTTTTCCCTGACCTGATTCCTTCCCTTCAGTTGTTCTACCAGGTTTGAGAAAAGGATGCTTCCAAAGTCGACATCAGCTCCCCAGATAAGTCCATACGCAATAGCCTGATGATTGGACGACATATGATCCTATGATCCCTGCATTCCTCCCAGGGACTTCACAATGTGGGTGAAGAGGACACGCCACATAGGAGTGAAATACTTAATCTTCAGAGGGGCTTTGGCGAGGACCTCAGCTGGTGTAAGGGCAGGGTTAACATCATGGCAAGGGTTGAGTGTGGCCAGGGCTTCCTTGACAGCCTTTTTGTCAACAGTCTTCAAGCATTCATCTCCATGTTTGAGTCCGGCCACACTAGAAAAATCTTTAAGGGAAAAGGCAAAAGGATGTTCATTGCATGAAAGGCTAAATGTAATGGTGTCTTCAACTACTTCAGCAGAATACCAGAATTCCCTAAGGTATTCTTGGTAAAAGGTGGATGGAGATTTGGTGAAGGCTTCATTTAGGTCACAATTCTGCATGAAATTTACCAGATCTGAATAGGTGCTGTTTGGTGCCTTGATCCATCCAATGGCGTTGTTGGAGGCGATGATGCTCTCGTTGATCTCGAAGTTCACATTGGAGGCTTTTGGTACGGGAAACGCCATTGATTTAAGGTTGAAGGAGAATGAAAATGGCGGATGGTTGAGAGAGATAAGAGTTTAGAGAGAGAAGTTGATTTTAGAATGGTGGTGGGTGAGAAGAGAAAGAAGACAATATATATTCAAACTTAAGTGAACAGTTATTCAACCGTATTAAATGCAAGGGCGAAAATGACTGCTCAAGTGGGTCCCCTTGACCTTTCAAAAAGTTTGTCTCCTTGTTATCCGAAAAATAAATGATTAAAAATGTGAGAATGTTTTTTGCATTTACTTGGAAAGTAACTACCTAGTTTCATGTGAAAAACATTTAATAAAACATTTAATATAGAATCAATCATTTAATGAACACATTTAATATCAAGCCACAGGCTTTGAGATATTGAGCATCCCTAGCTCAGCAACTAGCCTGTTGAACGAAGGTTCAGCCAAAGGCTTTGTAAAGATATCAGCTAGTTGCGGCTCTGTGGGAACAAAATGCAGCTCAATATCTCCCTTCATTATATGATCCCTGATAAAATGATACCTGATATCAATGTGTTTGGTACGAGAGTGAAGAACAGGGTTGTTGGATATGGCAATGGCGCTGGTGTTGTCACAAAAGATTGGCACTTTGTCATACAAGATTTCATAGTCAGCCAATTGACTTTTCATCCAGAGCACCTGAGCACAACAGCTGGCTGCAGCAACATATTCTGCTTCAGCTGAAGACATAGCCATAGAGTTTTGCTTCTTAGCACTCCATCCAACCAATTTTCCTCCTAGGATTTGACAGCTGCCTGAAGTGCTTTTCCTGTCAATACAGCATCCAGCATAATCTGAATCTAAATAGGCCTTGAGATCAAAGCCTGATTCCTTTGGATACCATAGACCTAGGGATGGTGTTCCTTTGAGATACCTGAAAATTCTCTTAACAGCCACTAGATGGGATTCTTTTGGGTTAGCTTGGTACCTTGCACAGAGACATGTGGAGAATTGGATATCTGGACGACTGGCTGTTAGATACATCAGTGACCCAATCATGCCTCTATATGAAGTCTCATTGACAGAGACCCCTGACTCATCAGGGCCCAAGTTGTTGGGTGGAAGCATGGGGCATTTCACTGATGCACAATCAGCTAAGTCATATTTTTTAAGTAAATCCTTAACATACTTTTCTTGACAAATAGAAATTCCCTTAGGACATTGTTTAATTTGAAAGCCCAAAAAGTAAGTTAATTCACCCATCATACTCATCTCATATTTCTTGGTCATTAATTTAGCAAAACGTTTACTAAGATTGACATTTGTTGACCCAAAGATGATATCATCCACATAAATCGGCACAATGATGAAATCACTCTTGTCCTTGAAGGTAAAGAGTGTTTTATCAATAGAACCCCTGATAAATTTATTTTCAGATAAGAAATTTGAAAGAGTTTCATACCATGCTCTTGGAGCTTGTTTCAGACCATACATTGCCTTGTGAAGTCTGTACACATGGTTGGGAAACTCGCTGTTCTCAAATCCTTCAGGTTGTGCAACATAGACTTCCTCAGCCAAATCACCATTGAGGAAGGCACTCTTTACATCCATCTGATACACAGTGATGTTCATATAGGCAGCATAAGCAAGAAAGATTCTGATGGCCTCAAGTCGAGCAACAGGTGCAAAAGTTTCATCATAATCAATTCCTTCAGTCTGAGAGAACCCCTGTGCTACCAGTCTTGCCTTGTTCCTGATGATGTTCCCAATTTCATCCATCTTATTTCTATAGATCCATCTAGTGCCTGTGATATTCTTTCCAGGTGGAGCTGGCACTAGTGTCCATACTTTGTTCCTTTTGAACTGATTGATTTCTTCTAGCATAGCAGCTACCCATCCTTCTTCTACCAGAGCCTCAGCAACTCTTTTAGGTTCAATTTGAGAAAGAAATTCAGCAAATAGACATTCATTGGCTGAGGCTGACTCGGAGTCTTGGATTCGCTGTCTGGTTGTGACCCCTGCATTTGGTTCCCCAATAATGTTGACAAGAAGAATGTGTTGATCTCTTGACCACTTATTTTGAGGAGCTGGGGATTCAAGAACAGGGGTACTTGAGGGCACAGCTGGTACAATTTGAGTCTCATCCTGCTGACTAGGAGGGCTTTCTTCAAAGACTACTTCAGTGTCAGAGTCTTCTTCAGCCATATCGAGGGAAGCTATTTCATTATCAGCAGGAGAATCTTCAGAGATTTGAAGAATTGGTGAGTCATCAATATCATGAGAAGGACCATCAAAGATTTGAGGTTCTTCTTCATCAAGTTCCTGAGAGGTAGGAACTTCTATGTTGTGAGTAGACAGAGGGTCAAAAGCAGGAACATAAGGAGTGAGAGTGTTGGAGTGGTGATGACAGGTAGGTCTGGGTTCTGTGAACTCATCACTTGGGAAAGAAATATTTTCATTGAAATCTACTTCATCACCCTCTGTTCCTGTCCTCTGTATGACTTCATCATCTTCATTGAATCTGACATGGAAAGTTTCTTCTACTTCTTGTCTTCTGATGTTGAATACTCTGAAGGCTTTGGCTGTTGGAGAGTATCCCAAAAAGAATCCATCATCAGCTTTTTCATCAAACTTTCCAAGTTTATCCCTGTAGTTATAAATAAACACAGGGCATCCAAACACATGAAAATAGCTGACGTCTGGAGATCTTTTTCTGAAAACTTCATAGGAGGTTTTGCCATGTCTTTTGACAATGATTGATCTGTTTTGAGTGTAGCAGGCAGTGTGTACAGCTTCTCCCCAAAATTGCTTTGGTAAGGCTGCACCATTTAACATAGTTCTTGCTGCTTCAATCAGAGTCCTGTTTCTTCTTTCAGCCACACCATTTTGTTCAGGAGTGCCAGCTGAAGAGAAGTTATGAGAAATCCCTTTTTCATCACAAAAAGATTCAAGTTGATGATTCTTGAATTCTGTACCATTATCACTTCTTAGAGCTTTGACTCTAACATCATTCATGTTTTCTACCTGTCTGATGAAGGACATGATGGTTTCAGCTGCATCACTTTTCCTTCTGAGGAAGAACACCCATGTATATCTTGAAAACTCATCAACTATGACCAAGGTGTATTTGTTGTGATTAATGGTTTGAGGTTTGACAGGCCCAAACAAGTCCATGTGAAGGAGATGTAAGCACTTGTCAATAGAGAATGATTGCCTAGTCTTGAATGAAGACCTGTGATGTTTTCCTTTGACACAGGCAGAACAAGTTTTGTCTTTGGAAAACATTACTGAAGGTAGACCAGCAACCAAGTTTTGAGTGGCTATCTTATTGATGTTCTTGAAGTTGAGATGAGACAGTCTTTTGTGCCACAGCCAGTTGACACTTTCAGAGGCTTTGGCAAGAAAACAATTTGAACTGTCTTCAGAGCACATAGCCATGTTGATTACATAAACATCTCTCCTTCTAGGTGCAACCAGCACAACATCATTGTTTTTGTTGAATATGGTTCCCTGAGTCTTAGTAAACAACACCTTATAGTCAGCATCACATAATTGGCTGATGCTAATAAGAATGTGTTTAAGACCATTCACATATGCAACCCTGGTAAATGTGATCCCATTGCAATTCACTGAGCCATATCCTTCTGTGTCACCTGAAGAGTTATCTCCAAACACCACTTTGGGACCTAGCTCCTTTGAGTATCTGTGCAGGTATTGTTGAATCCCTGTCATGTGTCTAGAACAGCCACTATCTAGATACCATACCGATTCCTTGAGATATTTCTGCACAGATACATAGAAACAGATTAGTTCCTATGGTGAACCCACTTTCCAGTGGGTTCCCTGAATTGCTTGTTAGCAACTCTTGTGTTCCTGAAAAACTTTTGGCGTTGGGATGGACAGTTCATTGTTTCATGGTTATAACTCCCACAGATATCACACCCAGGGAAGTCACCACACTCGTCTGAGTGATGGTCTGTGAACCCACAGAATTTACAGGGAGGATAAGATTTGTAATTTCCCTGTTGTCTTTTGGAACTCCGTGGTCTGTCCCTAGAGGGTGTCTGTGCTCTTTTAGCTGCCATGTGTCTGTCATGATCTAAGGTCGAATGGTGAGAATTTTTACAAACATTGCAATAAGGTTTGATTAACCTTTCCCCTTTGGGTTCACCTAGGACTGACTTAGGTTCATGAGAAGTAGAGCATTCAGCGGAAGGCTTAATGTGTTGTTTCAAGAGTTCTACTTCTTTCATAAGAGACAACAGGCGATCTTCAGTGGTGGGGTCAACCTTATTCACAGCTTTAGTAGTAACAGGCTTAAAAGCTACTTGTTTACCAGTTTGTTTAGCAGGCACACGAAAAAATTTGGCTGGAGGATTCTCAATATCTGTCCTAAGTTCGTCCTTAGCAGATCTAGAAGAACTGCTAGGTTCAACTCCAGAGAGTTTGGGCAAAGGTGGTAGCTCAGCCACATCTTCAGAGACAGGGTCATTAGTCAAAGAGGTATCTGACATATGAATAGTCTCTGTAGATTTAAAGACAATGTCTTTGGGTTTGGTGAGAATCCTCAGCTTTTTATTCTTAGCAGTTATATCCCTGTTTAAGTCAGCAGGCACTTCATCCCTAAGCAATTCATCAATAGTAAACCTAACACACATCCATTTTTCAATAATCTTGTTCAATTCAGTGACTTGATCATTTAAAGCTATGTTTTTCAAGGTTAATCTAGCTACTTCATTTTGCAGGGATATTTTCTCTAAGTTAACCCGCCTGAGAGTTTCACATTCAGCCTTAGCATTTAACATTTCAGTTTTAACAGAGTGAAACTTATCAAGTAGGTTCTTTCTTTGTTCCTCAACAAAGTGCAAATCAACAATGGTGTAATCAAGGACATGCTTACGTTCATCACTATCAGACATAGATAAAAGCCTGTGTACCTTTTTCATTGTGATGTCAACCCATTGTCCTGATCTTGCATCACCTTTTCCAACAGCTGGTTCATCCTCAGCTATCACCATAAAAGCCCTGACTCTTGTGGTGTCTTCTTCATCTGAAGTCAATGGTTCATCATTCCAATCATAAGTTTCAGCAACCAACCCTTTCTCTGTCTTTTTCTCACCACCTTTCTTTTTGGACATAGCTTCAATCTTCAAGTTCATTTGTTCTAACTCAGCTTTAAGTGCCTTGTACTTATTTTTGTAATCTTTCTTCTCAGTGTCTGAAGAATTGGATTGAGATGAGTTGTTATGTTGTTTGACCTTGTAGGGTTTGGATGAAGATGATGGATAAGAGGGTGAGGATGTCTTGGTGGAAGGACATTCTTTTTGAAAATGTCCAAGCTTTCCACAGGCAAAACATGTTTCTTTTGACCTGTCAGTTGGTTTGCTAGCTGATCCTACTCTTCCAGATCTTTTTTAGTATATTCTTTGGTTGGCTAGCAGTGCTCTTTCATGGAATTCTGCATTGAGGTCTGACAAGAACTCTTGGCTGCTACGGGTATCTTCTTCAATATCAGAATCGCTGTCAAGAGGATGTGTTGCAGAGATCAAAGCTTTGGAAGATGCTCCTTGGACAACAAATCTTTCAGTCTCTGATTTGTAGATAGTATCGATCAGCCCTTCTTCATAATTGTACTTACCATAGAGCTGAGCAAGGGTATCATTTTTAATTGAGTTGTTAGCTCTCTGAGTCTGATTCATGCTCAGCCACTTTCTTGGAAGGCTGTTGACAAAAGTAGCATTGATCTCAGCTTGACCAATAGTGACATCATTCATAGCGAGGTCATTTAGAAGAATCTTCAGCCTAGTATAGGTTTGCTGAACTTTTTCACCTTCAAGTGACTTAAAGGCATTAAACTGAAGTCTGAGTGACTGAATCTTTGTCTCTCTTGTTTCAGAGGGTCCTTCATGGCCAAGAATGAGGTCTGTCCACATTTGTTTAGCTGTGGGACACTGAATGACAGACTTCATGATATGCTTGGGAAGACAGGAAATTATGATGCTTTTGAGACGTTTATCTTGGTTTGCTATATTCCTATCAGCTGCGGTCCATTGTTTGACAGGTTTGGGAAGAGGGTTTTCTTCAATAGATGTAAGCGCCATGGGAATATATGGACCATTTTCTAAAATTTCTAAGAGAAAAGGTTCAAGTCCATCAAGGTATACAAGAAATTGACTCTTCCAACTGGCAAAGTCTTCTTCATCAAAGACTGGTACACTGGTTACGTGTGATCCACCTCTTGAGTCAAGAAGTTGGGGTAGATCATCGTCATTTGCTGGAGGGTTAAGTCTTGGTGAAGATGGGTTCGTGGAAGGTGAGTGTGGGCTAGAAGTTTCCGGCATGGTGGATCTTGATTATAAAACTGAGAACGATGTTTCTTGAAGGTTTTAATATCAAACACCGCTCTGATACCAATTGAAAGTCCCTAATCAATGCAAGAAACCCTAATCTTAACTTAATCAACACAAGGTATTACTTTTCAAACGTAATCTTATTATTGTATAATAAAGAATTACAAGTGTTATGGATAACACCGTTTGATGACAATGTGTTGTGCACACTTTGAACAACAATAAACCTTAACTTATGAATACAGTCGTAGCTGTTTGATTCACTAAGTTATACGCACTAATGTTCTTAATATCTCAAAGTGTTAAACATTAATGCATGGATACACATCCTATTTATTGTGTTACGAGTTTGACTTAAACAGTACTTGATGTCGACTACACAAGCTTTTACAAGTTCCCACATCAGTCACATGATGTCCTTCTATTCTTGGTAGTCTTCCATTATGCTTTAAGGAACAGTTGTCAAAAACAGTTTCCTTATTCTTCATATTCTCGAACACACAAATGGCATGTCCAAAGTGTGCTGAGAGTTATCAGGGTATTGCCACCCCTGTTAACTCTCAACCCCTCAGAGTCCCTAATACATCTTGGCTGTTATCCATCACAGCCAAGGAGTATGTCTTCAGGTAATCCTCGACTTCCCTGACAATGTCTCTGACATGGACTCCTCTGAGGTTGCTCACAGAGACTCGGGTCTCTGTGAGTCTTGCGAAACTTGCCTGCCTCCTAGGCACAGGCAAGGGACTATTTATCAGCCTAATTATGTTTAAATCAATGATCAGGGAATCTAACAAGTTTAGATTCCCAACAAGGTTTTTATAAAAACATAACATGTTCTTAATTAATAAAAGATAAAATCAAAAGAAAAAGGTTTAAAAAGGATTTACCGAATACGTGGATCAAAGGAACAAAGAACAAACACGAACACCAACTAGAATTCCAAGATCCAAGATCAACAAACACCCCCTTGTGGTGTTTTGAGGGTGGCGGCCAAAAAAGAAGAAAAGAGGAGGGTTTTTAGGTTTTCTGTAAATCTTCTGTAAAGTAATTTTGAGTAGTGTAAAAATCCCTTAATCCCCTTTTAGTAAAAATACAAATGGGCTTGGCCCATTTGCTCCTTGTAGCCGCGGGTAAGGGGGCCCCACATGGGGTACCCGTACCTTTTTCCGTGACTCGACGTTTAGTTATTCGTTCGTGATTATTTGTGTTCGTGTTTTAAGTGTTCTCGTTACGTAATTATCGTGATCTAATATATTTATTTACGCTCGTAATAAATATATATACGTAATTATTAATAGTTCGTGCTTTAATTACGTTCATGATTTCATGATCGCATGTTCGTGATTAATTATTGTCAAATAATTATTATGTGCTCGTGCGTAGTAAATACTTATCGTGTTCTAACACGTACGTAATACGTAAAATCCTAACACGTAATCGTAATCATGCTATATTAGGCAAGTTTTAATCTAGTACGCACGATCTTAAGGGTACTATTCATGGTAAAAGCATGCGGGTTTTACAATGATTGTATCACTAAAGTCCCGAACAAGGTGAACCAAAAAGCTAGAGCACCTCAGAGACGGAACCCTAAAGGAAATAGGTTTTCTCCAACTAAGTCTTCCGCTTTGCATGAGAAAACTATGTCTCCTCGACCTTGTCTTAGGTGGATACCAACGGGTAGAACCTTAAAAACAATAGGTCTTAGGTGGGTTCCTACTGGAAATATATTTCCCTCTAGCTCGACAAAGGTTCAAGGTGAACCCCCACATGATTCTCATCAAGATATCGCTAACCCACATGCAAGCATACAAACTACTGATGAAAGTGCATGTAATAAAGTAAAGGTTCAACAAGAACACAAAGGTTTTCCATATTCATACCGCTCAACAAAAGACACTCTCAGAGTTTGGTTGCTGAAGAAGCAGATATCAGAGAAACAAGCGTCTTAGGGGATTCAAAATTAAGCTTCTACAATGACTTACAGTTACATATCAGACTGTAACTCGAATGTTAAAGAAAGGGAACTTTATCTCTTGAACGATAAGTTACCCTCAAAAAGATAAATTAATATTTCTTGGACACGAGCTTCTCTTAAAACTATTCAAAAGTTTTTAGCTCGTGTACAAGGCTTATAGTCAAATTACAGACTGCAACCCGGGCTCACAAGACAGGAAAGTTCATCCCGAGTATGACTTATCCTCAAAACGAGAAATTCGATTTTTCTCGGACACGAGCTTACATTAAAACTATTCGAAAGTTTTAAGCTCGTGTAAATGACTTCTAAGCGCATCACAGCTTAGGACTCGGACCTCAACTAAGGAAAGTTTATCTCGGACGATAACTTATCCTTCTCAACGGGAAATTTATTTTTCTCGGTCATGAGCTAGTTACAAAACAATCAAAGTTTTGACCTCATGAAAAACAGACCCGAAAGGGAAGTGTACGTTTCAATGCGCTTTCCCTAAGCAATAGAAGAGAAGTCTTCTATCCTGATTATTTTAAAACCGTTGAACACAATTTTTCAAGAATTTCTCAAAAGGTTTTTCTAAATCTTTCAAAATTGTGTGTTCAACACTCCCTTCCTCATATGTGGTTTTTATATCTCTAAATTGTCATATGTTATTTTGATCAATCTTTGAGGGAGAGCGTTTTAAAATCAAGCCTTTAATGTTGTTGGATACATCTCAGAAATTGTCATATTTTATGTATCCAACACATTCCGAAAATGATATGAAATTGTCAAATGTAATATATTATATCGAAAAAGGCATCTCATCTCTATACCTCAACATATTTTGTGGTGTCCTTTCTCCAAAATTTTGTCAAATTTTGTCTCAAGACATACATATATTGTTGAGGGGGAGCATCCCGACTAAAAAAGTTCCATGATTCATGCGTGCACACATGTTTCTCTCCTAATCGGTTTTCAGAAATTGTCATATTTTAATCAATTGGTATCTCTAATATGATGTTTTTATATTAGAGATAGGGGAGAAAATGTGATTAAAATGTAATATATCGCAACATGTGATCTTAAAGACTCAAGTGCAACTCTTTCCTTCACATGCTAATCTATTTCGTATATTGATGCATGTGTGTAGGGGGAGCTTTTCGGAAATGTAAAACTTTCAAAGTGTTAAAATTTTTGATTTTTATCAAACACTTTGAATGGTTTTCAATGATTGTATGGTTACGATCTATACCCAAAACAACCTACTATCCATGATGGAACGTTGGAGTCAAAAGGTGGTTTAGGATAGGAAACTAAGTCCTATGATCCAACCAGAACTGGAGGGATCTACCGAAGGACATTCCATAACTAGAAATAGTTGTCCTTAGGAAAGATGGAGATGAATGAAGCTGAATGCGGACCAATTACTTAAGTTAGCACTGGAACAATCACAACAAGGTGCTAGTGATGACGTATTGGTAAGCATTGAAGGAGTTGAATATTCTATGCAACTTAGGTAGAAACCAGGTCAATACATCTATTGAAGACAAGTCATCATAGACCCAGTGATGCAATGCACAACCCTTCCCAGCTATTCGAGTTTCTCTCAATAGAAACTTGTCTCATTCTCACGGAGATCAACACGTATCTATTGACTTTCTTACTCCGAGTTAGTTAATATTGAAAAGGTAGAAGTCTGCTCCAGCCTCTGATTACCAAAATGCACTTATTGAGTCTAGAGCCAAATGAGATCTTTCTATCATCTCATTAGGACACAATCGAGTCCTACGCATTATCCTTGTGATATTGCCAGAACATCTGAGTGATACGATTCACAATGAAGATGGAAATCCTGCTTGAGCCAGCATCAAACAAGCTCATGATAGGTAACTTGTGCGATTCTACACAAATCAAACTTGTGAGAACTGGAAAGCAACTAAGTTTGGATTCTTAATTGATTCAAACTTGATTCCAGGTTTCTTCGCAAAATCCGTGTGATCTTGCCAGAACATTCAGAGTGACACTCCTTAGTGCTCACAGTGACGAATAGAAATCCTTCTAGTGTCAACATCAAATAGCACTGCGGTAGGTGACTCGCAAGATTCTCTATGAATCAAGCTTGTGACAAACTGGAAAGCAACAATGGTGCGATTCTTTTAGAATCAAACTTGTTCCAGGAAATATGAATTGACGACTCTAATCAGACGGATAATTTATCCTTATAATTCACTCTTTACGTTCGCAGTCTGCTTTGAGACGGTCGAGTAAAGAGAACTGGCTACTACCGCCTGGAAACTCTGTCAAGGAGATTCTTAATCGAATCTACCCGATCACAGGTACGGTATCTAATACCGTCTAAACGGTCTTCACCGATCGGAGGTAAAACGCTACCGAGTTAGGATGAAATGTTCAAAGCCATTTTATCCATGTCTATATAGGTTGCTGCATATCAAGAAGGTGGCGTAGCTGTGTAACCGATGTCGATTCAGAAGTCACAAGAGCACAAGATGGCGATAATCAAGATACCTAAGAATGTAAGAATGTAATAGGTCATCTTAGTCACAAGGTGCACAAACGAAGATCTCAAGCACTCAAAGTCAAATGACAAAGGCTCAAGATAAAGATCACGAAAGCATGAAGGAACAAAGCTGTTTCAAACAAGATCAAGACCAAGATACAAGACCAAAGCAGGAAGATCTCCTCTACAAGAATGTATTCACTCAATCATCTTATGCTTTTTAAGCTTTTTAAGATGACCGATACATTAGGGGAGATTGTTAGCCCTATATTTTATATAGTCGAACAAGAATGTAATAGGTCATCTTAGTCGTTAAAGGTCTTGTATTGTAATAGGTTAGTCTGGAAAACCGGGCTTGGACTTTAAGCTAATATTGTATAAGTTAGGGGCGTAAGCCCAAGACAAAGCCAAGATCGGCCCAAGTCACTTAAACCCACGACCCAAAAGCCAAGGGTATATATACCCTCTTCCATGTGTGGAAGAGGGTGTTGGTTCTCATTCTTTCTCACTCTAGCAATCAACCATTCTTTCTAGTTTATCTTTCTTGTTTCTCTCTCTACTTTTCTTCTCTTTCTTTCTCTAAATATCTCTTCTAAATCTTGTGTTATGGATTGATATGGGATTAACACTATGGCCTACTTTTTCAATTATATTAATGTAAATTAACTATTAATTATTATTACCCTGAATTCCCTTAGTTTATTTCAGCTCCTAAAGCCTCCGAAACCTCAAAACCGCAAAACTAGTCAAATTTAAGCGTATACCGAAAAAGACGTAAAAACATACAGTTTTTAATAAAAACTCTAATATATAAACTATATAACTAAGTACTAAATGATTTAAAACCATCCCGTAAATTATTCGCGTGACTAAATACCTCTTCCGAGACCCCTAAATGCAAAACCCTAAACCGTAAAAATACGATTTTGTATAATACATATACGTATACGTAAAACCACTAAACAACACCATCTCATTTCATAGTGACTACATTGTGAGCTCATGAACATGAAATCATCACACATCGTTTCACTCACAAGGTACCCAGTACCCGAAACGATATCCAAACCACAACCTATACACACCAATTAGCACATAAACACGTAAAGACACGTAACTTGCACAAAATAAAACTAAGTAACGAACCTCAAAACCACGGTTGTCACATCACTCCCTCCTAATATAAATCTCGTCCCAAGATTTACTCATTAGGATCAAACACACAAACAACAAATCACATGAGGATACTTGTTCAAAATGAACTCTTCTCATTTCCATGTGTACCTTAGTTCATGACTCAATATACCACATATACTAACCAACAATGTTGAAATTCATTCCCAAACTCTTGACCTCACAGCCAATAAATCTCACAAATGACTCTTTGATAGAACGAAGACTCTTATTAACACAAATCTCGAATAACCATACATGCAAATACGCATTCTCAAACAACATTTACCAATCTTAATACATGAAATATATCATGTATACCATTTAATTACCTAGGTAATTCTATACCCATAAGATACTGGTCCAATCTTTCCAAATATCATAAATGGACCTACAAAACTCGTCATCAACTTTTCCCCTTTACCAAAACATGCCACCCATTACTATAGGTGAAACTTCCTACATAACTTTGTCACTAAACTCTAGTGATTTCCTCTTTTTCAACATATCATCTCTTGTTACTCTCATCCTTTCCACAAACACCATTTCCACATTAGTAGTCTCTTTCACGAATATTAGTCCACCATAAGAACAACTCACCCTATCCTTCCATATAGTGCCTCAAATGGCATTCATCGACTTCTAGTATGATAACTATCATTATATGAAAACTCAGACATCGCTAACGAGTTTCCCACATCCCTCTAAATCAGTCACCCAAGCTCTCAACACGATCCTATACTTGTATCAATTTCCCACTTCGTCCATCATTTTCCAATTAACTGGATATACTCATATCCAATCATGTTCATCAACTCCCTTTAGTCCATACCGCAAATTACTTAAAAATTCCAATTTCCTTGCACAAGTGACCTATGACAGTATTTCACATATTTATTAGTTTATCACAATGAGGCTCTTCCAATCCAAATCAACTTATGATCTATACACATCACCAAAAGGACGGTTATCTCCGTTAGTCTATAAAATGCCATCCAAACCCATGCTACAACTACTTACATAAAATTTGGATAGATCATTAGTAGCACCTATACACTTCTTTCTCACTTTTTTTGTTAGAAATACGTTTTAACGTATATTAGAAGTGTCGGTCGCTCCACAATATGATTTATGTTGTAATAGCTCGTAGTTAGTAATTAGTTATTATTTGCTTATTAACTTAAGTAAGAACCGGTCCATGGGCTTGTCATGGACCGGCCCAAGCCCAATGTTTGGCTTGAACTATAAATACCCCTTTCCACTAAGGAAAGGGGTTGGTTGTTGTTTCATTCACTTTTCATATTAATAAAATCTTCCATATATTTCTCTCACTTTCTCTCTCTAGTTTCTCTCACTAGAAAAACATCAACCCACTTCATAGATTCATAGGTTATCAATTTCTACATTTGGTATCAAGAGCTATGGGGTGATTTAAGGTAAGGATTGTGTTATTTTTTTAGTTTTTGAATCTATTAGTGATCTTTAGGAAAAATCAATCTTGAATCTTGTTATTTTTGGTGTTTTTGTTATTGGGATTGATTGATAAGGATTGGGTTTAGCTTATTTTGGTAAAAATCATAAAACTTTTTGTGGTTTTGGATCAAAAATCGGGGTAAAAAGCTTCTTTTTAAGTCTCGGAAACAATTTCTTCCAGTTTTTCCGAATAGAGAATTTTTTTCCGAATAGAAGAAATTTTCCGAATAGAGAATCTTTTCCGAATAGAAGAAATTGTTCCGAATAGAGAATTTTTTTCCGAATAGAAGAAATTTTCCGAATAGAGAATTTTTTTCCGAATAGAAGAAATTTTCCGAATAGAGAATATTTTCCGAATAGAAGAAATTGTTCCGAATAGAGAATTTTTTTCCGAATAGAAGAAATTTTCCGAATAGAGAATCTTTTCCGAATAGAAGAAATTGTTCCGAATAGAGAAGGTTTTTCCGAATAGAGAAGTTTTTTTCCGAATAGAGAAGTTTTTTCCGAATAGAAGATCTTTCCGAATAGAAGTTTTTTCCGAATAGCCAATCTTTCCGCATAGACACCAATTTTCCGAATAGCCAACTTTTCCGAATAGACACCATTTTTCCGAATAGCCAAAATTAGGAAATATTCCGAATAGACCAGTTTTTCCGAATAAGCCAAATTGCCAAAATATTCCGAATTGAAGAAAACATTCCGAATAGGGGTTTTTCCGCATAAGGGTTATTCTGCATAGGGTTTATTCCGAATAGGGTATTTTTCAGCATAGGATTATTCCGAATAGGCATTATTCCGAATAAGGGTTTATTCTGAGTTTGGGTTATTCCGTATAAGCAAGTTCAAGGGGTATTTGAGTTTTTTTCGACGATCTTTAGTGGATTTAATCTTGAGTTCAACCAACACAACACAAATTCTCAACCTTTCTTCACTGCTCGATCAAACGATAATCTTTGAGTCTGTTAAGTGATCACAATGAATCCAAGTTCATTAATGCCTCAGATGACATCTCTTACGGATATCTCGATCATAACGGGGACTGATAGTCGTCCACCGATGCTTATTAAAGAGGTGTTTGAGGCATGGCAAGGTCGAATGATGCAATATCTAAAGGGGAAACCAACATACGGAAGGCTTATGGTCAAATCGATTTTGAATGGTCCACTCGACTATGGCACCATTACGGTTGACAACGTGACAAGACCACGAGAATTTGAAGAACTCACTCCAGCTCAACAACTTGTTGCAGATGCAGATGAAAAAGCTCTTCAAACAATTCTTCAAGCTCTTCCCCATGATATTTATAGGATGGTAAGCAAGTATACGGTAGCAAAAGACTTATGGGAACGTCTTAAGGTGTTGCTACAAGGTACATCTCTCACAAAACAGGAAAGGGAATGTCAGTTGTATGACCTGTTTGATAGATTCACCTACAACCCAGGGGAAACACTTCACGATTATTACTTTAGATTCACCACACTCATGAATGATCTGAATGTATACAATCTTGAGATTGCTCCATTCCAGGTTAACACCAAATTCTTGAATACTCTACCTCAAGCTGAATGGGGTGAGTATATTACCGATGTCAAGTTAACCAGGGATCTGCACAAGTGCAATTTGGATCAAATATATGCCTTCCTTCAGCAGCATGAGAAGCATGTGATTATGCACCGTTCTTCTCGAGGTATGTATCCAGATTCCTTAGCTTTGATGGCGAATCAACCAAGTTTGTCACACAACAACACACCCTATATCTTGGGACATCAAGCCTATCATGCATCACCTTACATGACACCAACTTTTCCCCAATACTCGATCTTACCACAACCCCCCACCTCACATCAGCAACAATATCGGTTCAGTGCACCCACATCACAGTATGGTTCACAACTTCATCCAGCAAATGTTGCACCTTATGCTCAGCCTTCATATTCGTCTTATCAAGAGAATGCAGCATTTCAAACAAGCTACCCTGATCAAATGAGTATTCCTTCTACTGATTATGCAGCTCATCCAGATCAGGCATTGTATTGTGATGATGAAGAAGTCCCTGTTCCTGTTTTCCAACAAGGAGCTGACCCAGTTGAAGTGCTAACTACTATGTCTGCATATCTCACAAGAACTTTAAGCAAACGAGGATTCAGAGGATCAGCTCCTACCAACAATCAGTTGAGGAATTCATCCAATTCTCGCCAACAAGCTACAATTGAGAATGGCAGGGTCATGGTTCAGCCAATTCAACCATATCAGGGGAGATCTTCCACTTCAACCAATGCTCGCACAATCACTCCTGCTCCTGCTCCAATGGTTAACAATCCTCCACGGGCTAATACAGGCAAATTGAGAATGATTACCTGCTACAACTGCAAAGAAGAGGGTCATATGTCCAGGGATTGTAAAAAACCCAAGAGGAGAAGGGATGGACAGTGGTTTGCAGAAAAGATCTATCTGGTAAATGCTCAGGCTCAAGGAAGGGAACTTGATGAAGAGGAGCTTGCATTTCTTGCTGACCCAGGGATTGCTGAACAAGACGTTGTCACCACGCAAAATGCAGCTTACCAAGCCGATGATCTTGATGCGTATGATTCCGACTGTGATGACTTTCAAACTGCAAAGGCTGCTTTCATGGCAACATTCTCCAGCTTAGGGCCAGATAAGAAATCTGAGGTACTTATTAATAACACTGATAATGCCACTGATGCTAGTATTCAACCACATCAAGTTGGGCAAGAGAGTGCTAATTCGAATGAATCTTCGGTGGTGAGTCTTTCAAACGAGGAGACAAACAATGATAGCAATATCAATGTGAATCCCCAGACTTTGAGTGAATCACAACCGGGAACCAGTTCGCATATGCCTACTCCTGCTCAACAAGATTTGGTCATGGTTCCTGCTACACTACTTAGCCAAATGAATGCTGCACTCTTAGAAACCTTAGCTAAGAATAAGAATTTGTCTGATGAGCTTGCCTTAAGCAATGAGAAAGTACAAACTTTGGAATTAGTGCCTTCGTCTAGTATTCTCACAAATCTCGAATATGATCATTTTAGAAACAAACAAATGAGTCACTTGCAAGAAATCGAAAACTTAAGAGCAAATCTGTCTAGTGAACTTAAAGAAAAGGAGTTAGTGGTCACTAATTTTCAAAAACTTCAAACTGATTTTGAATTACTCGAATCTAAGAAGACTGAAATGGAGATTAATGCTACTAATAAGATTAGAAGTCTAGACTACTTGCTGTTAAGACAATATGCTGCTTCACAACTAGTTCACTTATTTGATGCTTCATTTAAAGAGTTTAACTTATCACGTCTAAAAGGCCTTCCCCCTAATCCACGGTATGCAAAACAAGCTTTAAGACATAGTCCTAGACTTTATAATGCAACTCAATTAGGATTGGCTTTAGACCCGATTGTTTTTCCCAATGATCGAACAAGTAAGGATCTAGTTGATGAGGATCGGTCATACAATTCTGCAAAATATCCCGAGTGTGATTATTTTAAAATGAATAAGGAGCTTGCTAAAACTGATTTTAGAGTTCGATTCCATATGGATAAAGATCTCATCACAGCACCGACCTACATGTTAGAGGAAGAACGCCCTAGTACATTTCCTACACTTGTCAACATGGAGGATCCTAAGGAAATTCCAAAGAATCTTCCACCAGTTAGCACTGTATGGTTAAACTTGAAAGAGATTAACCGATACTTTATTACCTTTGACAAGGTCATTTTGGAATGTACGACTTCAAATGGCTTAAACGCCGGAGAATGGGCTTTCGAACACATGAACGAGGTGTTTAAGACTAAGATCAATCCGTTTGTCGAAAGTCTAAAAGAAAGTTTTGCATCTCTTAAGGAAAATCTTCAGTTTGAAATTGGGGAAGTTCAAAAAGTGTTTTATGAAATGGACACCGCTTACGAACTGCAACTAATTGAAAAGGAAAAGATTTTAACCGAATATGACCGATTCTTGTCTGAAGTAATCTCGTGTGATGTGCTTACCACTGTAAATGTTAATTATTCGAATGAGCTTACATCCACTATGATTAATTGTGATGCTGTGAATATTTGTGATGATGTTTGTGATATTTCTATAAATGTTGCTGAAACTGTAAATGAGGTAGATAATCATTCTTGTCACGAATCTAACGCTGAGTTTTTAAAGCTACAAGATTCTTATAATTTACTTTCTCAACGCTTTAATCAACTAGAACAACATTGTATATCTTTAGAATTAAAACAACAAGCTCAAAATGAAAATCTTTTGATATCAAATGTTTGTGAAAACGGTGTTGAGACAAGTGACAAGATGATTGCAATTGTTAAGACATTAGAGGAAGAAATCATGAGATTAAAGAGAGAGATATCATCAAAGGAAACATTAAGAATGGAACTAGAGGCCGCAGAGTCTAAAAACCAAGTCTTAGAAATTAGACTATCAACTGTTCTAGGGGAGATGGATCGGACAAGGCAGGGACTATCCGCTCTTTATGGTTCACTAGAAGATCGATTCGCTTTTAATGCGACACAGCAACAATATTATATTGAACAACTGAACCAAAAGTGCGAAGAAATCTCTGACTTGAACATCCTGCTCATAGACAAAAATATGGTTTTGGCTGAGTTAAAGGAGACACTTCTTCTCACCAGACAAGAAGTTGTTGATAACTTAGCTACCGACTCTGCACCGTCCACTAGTGCTCCAACAACCAAGAAAGTAGTGCTTTATAAGAATCCGCTTCATAAGAGAAACCCGGCTGTATACGATGATTATATGAGGAATGCCATTAAGCATGTCGATCTTCTTAGGGATATTTTAGACGATCTTTATGCCTTAGATCCCTCAAGTAGCGACTATTATTCGGCTCATGAATATGTTAAGCGAGTTCAATATTGCTTGGCTTATTTACAATACATAGGTACACCAGGTTCAGCACTACTTAACAATAGGCCCATTGCTGTTACTCCATTTAATAAGACTCCAGGAGCGAAACCGTCATTGGTACAATCAAGTAAGACACCTTTAAAATCTGCTGCTAATGTTCCCAATTTGCCTTCTACAGGATTAAAAGTGACTACTAAGGCTAAAGGATCGCCACTCAAGAAAGCTAAGATCAAGCCCGCCACTAGTAGTGCCACAAAGAAGAAAGTAGAAGTCCACAATAGGAATGCTAGTTCAGTTTTAAATAAAACGAATCATGTTAAGACTAAAAGCTCTGCGCCTGTGCAGCAGCCTAAACCATTCGTGAATTCTGATTTAAATTGCTGGAATTGTAATGAATGTATGTTTTCACAGCGTCATGATTTGTGTCTGATTGATCACGTTAATGAAATGAATGCTATTAAGAATGGTCTTGAATGGAAGCCAACGGGTAGAACTCGTGCCCAAGTTGGCTGGCAATGGCGTCCCACTGGTAGGACCTTTACTCTCGATGGTAAAATGTGCCCTTTAACTAGGAATGCATCCATTGAGGATAGGTCTGAGCGTCCTTTAGTTAGGAACACTCGCACTCAAGTAAGGAAACAGCGCCCTTTAATTAGGTCTGCCCCCACTATAGTGCCTATCAGTGTAGAAATACCTCAGGATTTGAGCCAATTAGAATCTACACCACCAATTAAGAAGAAGAAGGCTAGGAAATCTAAGAAACCTAGAGTTAGCAAATCTAAGATTAATAAATCTGTACCTGCTAATAACAAGGAACACTCAGATTCCGATACCTCTACATTGTCTTTGTGTGGTGATATTTTCAGGTGGTCCAAATCATCCTGTGGTATTTGGACTCCGGTTGTTCAAAACATATGACCGGAAATCGCTCGATGCTCCGAAATTTCGTCAGCAAGTTTCTTGGTACGGTTAAATTTGGGAATGATCATATAGCAAAGATTATGGGGTATGGTGAATATCAGATTGGAAACGTGACGATTTCTAGGGTATACTATGTTGAAGGTCTTGGTCATAACTTATTCTCAGTAGGACAGTTTTGTGATTCCAATCTTGAGGTTGCTTTTCGACAACACACTTGTTTCATCCGCAACTTGGAAGGAAAAGATTTGTTGAAGGGATCTCGTGGTGCAAATCTTTACACTTTGTCCTTACAAGACATGATGGCCGCTTCTCCAGTATGTCTTCTCTCTAAAGCTTCTAAGACCAAGTCATGGTTATGGCATCGCAGATTATCTCATCTTAATTTTGATGCTATTAATCATCTGGCTAAAAACGAGTTAGTTCGTGGTCTTCCCAAGCTTAAATTTCACAAGGATCATTTATGTTCCGCGTGCTCAAGGGGGAAAAGCACCAAGAAATCTTACAAACCCAAAGCTGAAGACACTAATCAAGAAAAACTTCATCTTTTGCATATGGATCTTTGTGGACCGATGAGAACTGAAAGTGTGAGCGGTAAGAAATTCATTCTCGTCATTGTGGATGATTTCTCAAGGTTTACATGGGTTAGATTTCTACGTACAAAGGATGAAGCTCCAAAAGCTATCATCACTTTTCTGAAGTTCATTCAGGTACGTTTGAATACCACTGTCCGCCGTATTCGTACAGACAATGGTACAGAGTTCGTCAACCAGACTCTTCGTGATTATTATGAAGGAGTTGGTATATCACATGAAACATCCGCTGCACGCACTCCACAACAAAACGGTGTCGTTGAAAGACGAAATCGCACACTTATGGAAGCTGCTAGGACCATGCTTATTTATGCGAACGCTCCATTGTTCTTGTGGGCAGAGGCTATTTCTACTGCATGTTTCACCCAAAACCGTTCAATCATTCGGAAACGCCATGGAAAAACACCTTATGAGCTTCTACATGACCGCAAACCCGATGTTTCATTTTTCCATGTGTTTGGTGCTCTGTGTTATCCAAACATCAATAGTGAGAACTTGGGTAAGCTTCAACCAAAAGCTGACATAGGTATTTTCATTGGTTACTCACCGTCCAAAAGAGCATACCGAATCTATAACCGTCGTCTTGGCAAGATTGTAGAAACTATGGACGCTGATTTCGACGAGCTGACAGCGATGGCTTCTGAGCAACACAGCTCTGAACCCGCGCTTCATGAGATGGGACCCGGTGCTATAAGTTCCGGATTAGTTCCCAACAATCCTACTTCTACATCATTTTTACCACCAACTAGGCCTGAGTGGGATAAATTGTTTCAACCGTTGTTTGATGAATTCTTCGATCCCCCGACTGATGAAGTTCCAATACCTGTAGTAATTGCTCCAATACCTGAAGTGGTTGCTCAAGTTAATGAACCTTTATCTAATGCATCTACAATTCACAATGAACCGGATGCACCTTCACCAAGTGATTCTCAAACTTCACCTGAATCATCACCCCTACTTGTGCCTAATGATGTGGAAGAGGATTCTACTGATCACGACCTGGAATATGCTCACCTGCCAGAGCTTCCTTTCTTTGGTGTAGCGATACCTGAAAACCCTTCAGCCGCATCTACCTCAGAAGAAGCTCCATCTATTGTTCACTCCAGACCACCAAGGATTGAAAAACATAGTACTAAATGGACAAAAGATCACCCAATTAGGAATGTTATTGGAGATCTAGATCGACCAGTCTCTACTCGCCATCAATTACAAGAGAGTGCACTTTATTGCTACTTTGATGCATTTCTCTCTGAAGTTGAACCCAAAAATTGGCAGCAGGCTATGACCCAATCATCTTGGATCGAAGCTATGCAGGAGGAACTCAATGAATTCAAAAGACTAGAAGTATGGGAATTGGTTCCTCGCCCTGACAAAGTTAACATCCTTACTTTGTTATGGGTTTATAAGGTTAAACTTGATGAGATGGGTTCGGTATTGAAGAATAAGGCAAGATTGGTCGCTAGAGGATATAAACAGGCCTTGGGTATAGACTTTGAGGAATCTTTTGCTCCTGTGGCTAGATTGGAGGCGATTAGACTATTCCTTGCGTTTGCTGCTCATATGAACATGATCGTCTATCAAATGGATGTGAAGACGGCATTTTTGAACGGTGAACTAAGGGAAGAGGTTTATGTTAGTCAACCGGATGGGTTCGTGAGTACGGAGTCTCCTAACCATGTGTACAAGCTTAAGAAGGCTCTCTATGGGTTGAAACAAGCTCCACGCGCGTGGTATGATCTCCTGTCAACATATCTCATGTCGGAAGGCTTCTCCAAAGGCAAAGTGGACCCCACTCTATTCACTCTCAAGGACGGCAACGACATGCTTCTGGTACAAATTTATGTTGATGATATAATTTTTGCTGCCACTAACATAGAATTGTCTAAACAATTTGAGAAGATAATGTCCACACGCTTTCAGATGTCGATGATGGGAAAAATTTCATTTTTCTTAGGATTACAGATTTCTCAGAATCCCAGAGGCATCTTTATCAATCAATCCAAATATGCTCTAGAATCTCTTAAGAAATATAATTTTGAGAATTGTGACCCCGTAGACACTCCAATGGTTGAGAAAACCAAGTTAGATGAAGATAGGGATGGGATTATTGTCGATCCGAAACTTTACCGTGGAATGATTGGCACCCTTCTCTATCTGACTGCTAGCAGGCCTGATTTGCAATTTGCTGTATGCATGTGTGCCCGGTATCAGGCTCGGCCTACCGAAAAGCACTTACATGTAGTTAAAAGGATCTTTCGGTATCTAAAAGGAACACTTCATCGTGGTCTATGGTATCCGAAAGATTCCTCGATTGCTTTAATATCATACGCAGATGCCGATCATGCTGGATGTCAAGATACGAGGCGTAGCACTTCTGGATCTGTGCAACTCCTAGGAGATAGATTGATAAGTTGGTCTTCAAAAAGGCAGAAAAGCGCTGCAATTTCAAGCACGGAGGCTGAATACATCGCCATGTCCGGTTGTTGTGCTCAAGTCCTTTGGATGAGATCACAATTAACTGACTACGGTCTTGGATTTAACAAAATCCCGATGTATTGTGACAACAAGAGCGCCATTGCCCTTTGCTGCAACTATGTTCAACACTCCCGAGCCAAGCACATAGACATTCGCTACCATTTCATCAAGGAGCAGGTGGAGAACGGAGTGATCGAGCTGTATTTTGTCACTACTGAGTATCAGCTGGCGGACATGTTCACCAAAGCCTTAGATCGAGGACGAATCGAGTTTTTGATCGACAAGCTTGGCATGAAATCATTCACTCCAGCGACCCTCAAAGAGTTGGCAGAAGAATCAGCTGAATAGTCGTGGTAAACTATTCAGAGTATCCTTTGGTTGTGATCATGTATATTATCGTAAATATATAAACCACAAAACAAAAATACAAAAATATAAAACCAAGAAAAACCATAAAAAATATAAAACCTATAAAAACCATAAAAATTATAAATTCCAGAAAAACCAAAAATATTTTTTTGTTTTTAAATCGGGCATGTCTTTTAGTACGGTAATATTTACGGCCTTAGAAATGTCGATCAATATTGACACGGTGCCATAAATAGAGTCCGTATAAAAGTTGTACATTTTTAAAACATGCCCATAATGGCTTGTAGTTATTTCAGACTGCAACCCAGTTTTCATATTAAAGTCACGTATTTCCTTGGAAAACGTTGGCTCAGAACGGGAATTAATTTTCTCGGGCGTGATTTACAAGCCAAATCATGCAAAGGGATCAAGTTTACTTTATAACTTGGTCTGACACGAATTAGTGTACGTCTCAGTGCATTAATTTGTTAAAATAAGAGAAATCTTATTGACACCACGAATCAAACTTTTTCAAGATATCAATTGGGAAATGTTTTTCATCATCATGTGCCTCGTTAAACAATGACTACAGCTCTTTAAATAGAAAACGGGTCATCGTTTAAGGGGGAGAAAATGTTTCATCATCTTTCACATCAACAAGATCTTCAAAAGTTTTCAAGGAAATCCACAAAGCTTAATGGTTAATGGTTGGATTGCTTTGGCATTTGTAGTGTTGTTGCTTATAAGCTTGTCGTGGATAGTTTGGTGCTTGTGTTAAGTTAATTTAATCACTAAGGCTCGATTAGTTAACATAAGATAGGGTCAAAATGGCTAGTATCAAAACTTGGAATGATTGTTTGAAGCAAAAAAAAAAAAAAAAAAAAAAATTGAGGGGGCAAAGTTGACAACTTGTCAAACTTATGGAAAACTTTGACCTAGTCAAATGTTATCCCCCCCGTTTTGTGTCTAATCATTCACTGTTTACATTATACTTGCCGCCATTAATATCTTTTCTCTCAAACTCACGAAATCAAATCAAACTCGACTCAAATCCATTATTCTCTTGATCAGATCTTCACAAAAGGTATTAATCGGTTAAATTTTCATGCATAAACAAGTTGATTAACTGTTTAATTGGAAAATCAATCGACTCATATTAATGATTAATTAGGGTTTGATTAATTGGGGGTTTGGCTTGGGTTGGGTTCGGAAAAGGTTTACTTGCACTATTTTTGCCTTTAGATCGAGTGAAACAAACGGATTAAGTGCCTAATTAGAAAAAAATGTACCTGTTGCAAAACTTTCCGCGTAAGAACTTCTTTCCGCATGGTGAAAATTTTTCCGAATAGAAAAGTTTTCCGCATAAGGCAAAAGTTCCGCATAAGGGAAAAAAGTTCCGCATAGAATAATGTTCCGCATAGGGTAAATTTTTCCGCATAGGGCAAAATGTTCCGCATAAGGCAAAAGTTCCGCATAAGGGAAAAAGTTCCGCATAGAAAAATGTTCCGCATAGGGTAAATTTTTCCGCATAGGGCAAAATGTTCCGCATAAGGCAAAAGTTCCGCATAAGGGAAAAAGTTCCGCATAGGAAAATGTTCCGCATAGGGTAAATTTTCCGCATAAGGAAAAATGTTCCGAATAGGAAAATGTTCCGAATAGGAAAATGTTCCGAATAGGAAAATGTTCCGAATAGGAAAATGTTCCGAATAGGAAATGTTCCGAATAGGAAAATGTTCCGCATAAGCCTAAATGTTCCGAATGGAGGAATTTTTTCCGCATAGCCCAAATGTTCCGAATGAAGGAATTTTTTCCGCATAGCCTAATGTTCCGAATATAGCTGTTATTCTGCATAGACAAATGTTCCGAATAGAGCTGTTATTCAGAATAGGGATTTTATTCCACATAGGCTAATTATTCCGAATAGAAGATGTTTGAATGATTTCAAAGCTTAGGGGATTATGTCATATGTACAATGCTTAGGTTTAAAGTCATAATGATATTTATACTTGTTTGTATCAACCTTTGTGTTTTATCTTAAGCAGAAACGATGACTAACCCTACCGTACAACAACTACAAGACAACAGAGCCGCCGCCATTGCTGAAGCCAAAACTCTTAAGTTTGTTCCAAACAACTACCGTCTGAAGGAGGTATCTCACTCTACCCATAATGGCTTTAAGGTAGCTACAGCCATGCTTGATAAATCTCACTTCAAGTATGCGCTAAGGAGAAGTGCTTCGGTGCCCTATGACTACCTTTACGAGTTCTGGGCTACCAAAGAGAGGACGTCGAACAAGATCACTTTTTCCTTGGACAACAAGCAGCAGACGCTTACTGTGTCAGACTTCAGGAAGATCTTTGGCTTTCGACCGATTCTCAAAGGTCTAGCAGCATACTCTCCCAACCCAACCAAGGACCAGATGATGGAGATGTTCACTGCTATTGGATGTCTTGACATTCGAACCCCGTCTGAGTTTACTACTGCCAAAATTGGTCAACCATGGAAAGCTATCTTTGGGATCCTTAGCCGATGCTTGACACCCAAGACAACTGGGTATGATGCTGTTCGTCCACCGATCATCAAAATGTTTTATGGTATGTTCAAAGGTATGGGTATTGATTATGCATCACTGCTGTGGGAGGAGTTTACTTTTCAACTCTTCACTAACACTAAGGGTAAAATCAAAACTTACCAGTACCCTAGGTTTATTAAGTTGATCATACATTACTTTATGGAAAACGATGCATCCATTAACAAGCTTGCAGGTAGTCGTCACCACATGATAGATGATGATGATTTGGTAGACTTAAGGCAGGAGACTCATTCGAATACGGTTATTCCTGGTCCCATTCCCAGTCATCTTCTGACCGATGAGATTATTGCATCCGATGCCTACACGAACTTGCTCACGGAAATTGAGAAACAACGAGCAAGCCTTCTAGCAGGTGAAGACTCATCTACTACGGTTAAAAGCAAAGGTAAAAGGAAGCAAGCAGATTTACCTGAGCCCAAAACCAAGAAGAAGAAGACAGAGGGTAAGAAGGGAAAGGGTAAGGACTTGATGCGTCTGCGTGACGAAGAAAATATTGATGATCCTGATATTGAGAAAACTGAGAAACAAATGATGAAGACAGCCATTCAAAGGAGCAGGAAAGATACTGGTGGTAGTGGTTCAGGTGTAAGAATAGACGTTGAGGATGAGTATATTGAACCTCATGATGTTGATGAGTTTGGGTCACCTGAAAATTATTCCACTTCGAAGGAGCAATCAATCCATGTTTCTACACCACCTCCTCCACCTACTCAACCTTTAACAACTCAACCTCCACCAACTCAACCCTTACCAACCAAACAGGTTTCTACACCACTTCCTCCACCACCACCAAAGCCCATCCTTAGCACCGCAGTCACAACCGAGCCTATTCCATCAACATCTACAACATCTGCAACATCTGCAATGGCAGCAATAGTGTTGGGCGAAATGTTGGATAAACATGTGGATGCTCACAAGAGAGAAATGAATGAACTTCGCCAAGAGTTAAATAAAAGAGCTCAAAGTGAAGAAGCATCAAGGAAAGCTCAAGAAGAGTTGATTGCCAAGTTCGCTGCAGACATGGAAGCTACACGTAAAGCTCATGCAGAGGAACTTGCTCAGGTAAAAAGGGATGAAGCTAATAGGCATAAAGCACGAATTGCAAGACTTAAAGCTATTAAGGATGATCTTAAAGAGCAAAACGACGCTCTTGAAGCTACTATTGAGCAGAAAGTAAAAGACTCAGTTGAATCCTTAATGCCTAAACTGCGTGATGACTTGAAGACGCTTGCTGCTGATAACTTGATGATCAAGTCATCCAATCCTTCAGAAGCCGCCTACAAGATCGCATATGACTTGACGGATTTTGAACTGAAGAAGATCCTTAAGGCTCGAATGAAAGAACTTGGTTCGTTTGATAAATCAAGGAAACAACGAGCTCTCTTCAAATCCCTGAATGACGCTATCATGGAGGATGATAGGTTGTTTAAGACGTTTGGAAGTGTGGTACCCTACCACATTCTCCCTGAAGAAGAACGGGAAGAGAGTGAGGAAGACGAGGGTACTGGTGGAGAGGAGGAAGAAGAAGAAGAAGATAAGAACGAGGAGGAGGATGAGGATGAGAATAATGATGAGGATGATGAGAATGATGAGGATGATGATAATGATAAGGATGATGAAGATGATGATGAGGATGATGAGGATGATGATGATGAGGATGGAGATGATGATAATGATGGTAATGATGGTGGTGATGGTCACCAGGAGAGTGTTAAGGGGAGCAATGCGGACAAAGGTGAACAGAGTGAGAAAGGGGATAAAGGCGCCAGCTCAAAGAAAGTGGTTAAGTCTGGCACCAAGTCAAAGAAGGATGCAGCACCAAAGGAGAAGTCTACATCCACGGAATCCAGACGATCGAAGTGGCGCCATGACGTGAATGCCACTACAGGGTCATCTATTCCTGGTACATTTATCCATAAATCAATACATGTTACCACTAACCCCGTTAGTTCTTGTGTTGTTACTCCTGTGATTGCAGAATCGGTTACAGAACCAGAAGCTGCTCAACACTCACCCATCCATGACACTGCTGAAATGCCTGAATCTGAAGCAGATGTTCACATCTCGACTCCTCTGCAACAAAACCCACAATCCACTGTTCCTGAACCAAGCACAAGGAACTGGGAGGACACGTTGGAAATCGACGAGACTGCTCCACCACAGGCTTGGATCATGACAGCGGTGCAGTATGATCCGATCACCGACGCCGACAAAGATGTCTTGTACCTTCGTATCCGAAGTCCGATTGACTTATGTGCATTTCTTGCTCATGAGTATAAGACTTCGGTTACTCCATCATTGGTAAAGAAAGTACTGAAGGATAAAAGACTTCGCGCCAAAACCCGGTTGCCCCAAATGGAGTTCGAATATTATGCCGAGGAGATCCTAAAGGCTCTGAATACCGTTCAACGGCCAGGTCTTCATGAATCAGAAAGAGCTCCACCTCCAATGGATCAAGATAATCAGATTGCTCTTGACTTCTTTGTCACCAATGATCTGGTGTATCTACTGAAGGGGTCATCAAAGTACGCAACATCCCTGACATTGCTGAAAGCTGCCAACTGGGGGACAATACCCTTCATCGAGGAAAAGGTAAACCGACTCTGGGTCCCTAAGATAAATCGTAATTATGATATGTATGCTGTCATAGGTGCATCTCATTGGGACGAACGAGTCAGAAGGGCGTACAGGTGTTGCTGCTTAGTCAATTCTGGACGCTCAGTTAGATCCGATATCCGCATCTCCAGCATTTTAGGGATGAAAACAGAAGCCAAGAATGGCTACTATCATGTGACGGAGATTCGCTTGAAAAGGGAGGATGACAGGGAATACAGAATCCAGCAGGGAGATTTTTCCATCATTCGCCTTGAGGATATCGAAGATATGCTGCTTCTGATGACCAGAGATCAACTGACACATATTCCTCGTGAAGACCTGATTGCGTTGAATACAGCACTTCGCATGTTCACACGAAGCGTTGTCATCAAAACACGAGTTGAAGATCTTCAATTGGGAGTCGAAAGCTATCAGAGGAAGGTCAATTTAACCCGTCCTGTGAACCAAGTGTTACCTCAACATGTAGCAAGATGTCCCTATACCGGCATTTCTGTTCCGAACTCCGGCATCTTCTACTTGAACAGTCGAGGATTGATGAAGTTTATGAGGGTGGGGGAGCTCCACAAGTATAGTGATGGCACTCTTATACAAGTCAGAGACAAATTGGAGCATCTGAACTCGGGTGGGATTTTGCCAGAAATGACGGAGGATTGGCATCGAGGTTACCGGCAGATGGCGAAGTATGTCATCAAGAAGATCGATCAGAAGCTCCGTGAACGTAGATTGATGAGGAGCTTGGAAAGATTTGTGGGTGGTAGACCATATGGAGTGCACTACAGGACACTGCAACGATCCATCTGAAGGGTCGTACATTTCAGGTCACTCTATATTGGTATTATTTGTGAATATGTATATTTGTGAAAAATGTGCGTTAATGGCTTGCTGTAGTGTTAAAGTATGATAATTTTTCAAGAATTTCTCACGAGATTCTAAATCTTTCAAAATATATCATATTAAAGCACTACAACTACCCCTTATTAACTTAAGGGGGAGCAATCAGTTGTTCTATGGCCAAACAACAATTTCATTTTTACCCAAAGACCGGTTAATCCATTCAATATCCCAAATATTAATGGTTAACATTTTGGATAAGGGGAGAAAATGGGATTAAGGAGACGTAAATGATACTTGGCTAAAAGATGAAAAAGACTTAAAGATTATCCAACTTAATATGTGTTAAGCACGTGTTAAGGGGGAGCGTTTTTGATGAACAAAACACCTAAGGTACAAAACTTTTGATTTCAATATCACAAGTACTTTAGGTGATTTTCAATGATTTTTCATGGTGGCAATTCCTTCCCAAAACACGCTTAATTCACGACGGATGTGGTGACAAAAGGGTGGTAGGAATAGGTTTAGTCCAATGATTCATCAGAGCCGATGGAATCTTCCCAAGGACAATTCCCTAGTTAGAATTAGAAGTCTTAGGAAAGATGGAGAAAGAATGTGAACGTAGCTGAATGCCGACCAAGTACTTAAGCTAGCACTGGAACAATCACAACAAGGTGCTAGTGATGACGTATTGGTAAGCATTGAAGGGGTTGAAGAATGAAAAAGAAATGTAAAGATAAAGGGTGTAAAGAAAGAAGCCCTCCTTACAACTTTAGGCAGAAACCGGGTCAATACATATGCTATTGAGGTCATTTTTGCTAATGATTCTCGGTATTGAAGAAAGACATCATGGACCCAGTGATGCAATGCACAACCCTTCCCCAGCTAACTCAAATATCTCTCAAAAGGTATTTGTTTTAATCACACGGAGATCAACACGTTATCTACTGGTTTATTCACTCCGAATAGACTGGTATTGAAAAGGTGGCACTCCTCTCCAGCCATCGCTCACTAAATCAAAACGCACAATCGAGTCTAGAGCCAAGAGATCATCAAAAGTCTCATTAGGACACTTTCCATTTATTCCTTGCTTTCTCACACACTGTGAAAAGTAAGAGATTTTCATGAGTCCTACGCAGTATTCCTGTAATATTGCCAGAGCATCCGAGTAATACGCAAGTATTACAATGAAGATGGAAATCCTGCTTGAGCCAACATTAAACAAGCTCATGGTAGGTTACACGTGCGGTTCTTTTAGAACCAATCTTGTGAAAAACTGGAAGGTAACAGTGGTTTAATTCTTAATTGAACTTAAACTCGTTCCAGGCCTCTTCGCATTATCATAAGATCTTGCCAGAACACTCAGAGTGACTCTTTATTGACCACAGTGACGAGTGGAAATCCTTCTAGTGTCAACATCAAACAGCACTTGGTAGGTAACGCGCAAGATTCTTTATGAATTGAGCTCGTGACAACTGGAAAGCAACGATGGTGAAAATCTTAATTGAAATTCACTTGTTCCAGGTTTCATGAATTGACGGCTTTTTAATCACAAGGATAATTTATCCAAGTGATTCACTCTTTATGTTCGCAGTCAGCTTTGGACGGTCGAATAAAGAGAACGGGTTCACCCGCGAAATCCTGTCAGGAAGTTACTTAATTGAAACTATCCGTCACGGGTACGATATCTAATATCGTCCAACGGTCTTCACCGACCGGAGGTAAAATGCTACCGAATTAGAATAAAATGTTCAAAGCCATTTTATTCGTGTCGTTGCTGTGTACCTGCTAAAGACGGTGGCGTTGCTGAGTAACTGTTGAAGACGGTGGCGTTGCTGTGTACCAGTGAAGACGGTGGTGTTGCGGTGTACCTGTAAAAGTCGTTCCCACATGCTTATGTCTTTTGCAACAAAAATTCAAGAAAGTACAAGATGAAGTCTTCCGCTGTACCAAATTCTGAAGCTTTTAAGAATCCAACAAAAAGACGTAAGTGTGTGGAACATGAAGTCACGAGGAGGCAAAGTTCACAAGAAAGGCAAAGATCGCACGTGAAAGGCCAAAGAACAATGCTCTCAAGTCAAAGCCAAAAAGATCAAATCAACATATTCACAACAAAAGAAAGAAAAGAAGAAAAGACTACGAGCTAAAGAACGAAGACTTAGTATAGTATGCTAGGTTTAGAACTTTGTAACGTGGAGTGACCTCCCTTAGGGGGAGATTGTTAGAAATACGTTTTAACGTATATTAGAAGTGTCGGTCGCTCCACAATATGATTTATGTTGTAATAGCTCGTAGTTAGTAATTAGTTATTATTTGCTTATTAACTTAAGTAAGAACCGGTCCATGGGCTTGTCATGGACCGGCCCAAGCCCAATGTTTGGCTTGAACTATAAATACCCCTTTCCACTAAGGAAAGGGGTTGGTTGTTGTTTCATTCACTTTTCATATTAATAAAATCTTCCATATATTTCTCTCACTTTCTCTCTCTAGTTTCTCTCACTAGAAAAACATCAACCCACTTCATAGATTCATAGGTTATCAATTTCTACATTTTTCCATGAAAGATTTTTTCCTTGATACTCAACACTTCCTTTATACCTACACAATGTCTTACATTCAAGGTCATAGTTAGACCAAGCCCTTCGTCTCTCATGACACATCACATCTATAAGTCCTCAACCATTCGATTATCGATACTAAGCCTTCCAATCAAACAGTATAGGTAAGTACCATTTCCTTTCCACGCTACAACAATTCTAGCATGCTTAGTGCCTTAGTCTACTCATTAGGCTATACCAAAGTTTTACCTTCGGTTCCTATCTCGACCTATTTCATTCATGATTCGCATCTATCCACACTTCCTTCTTCTTCCTCAGCTTATGACATACATCACAATGTTATGCTTCCCATCTTTCAAGTCATCTATACCTCAAAATTTTTCCAAGTAGCTTCACTGGTTTTTCCTCACGACCAGTTCTCCTACTCTCTCCTAATAGGGACAGACTAGAGTTTTATGTGATCCTATGCGGATCACACTCTCATCTTATACCCATATTAGTTTCCATTTGTCTAAACTAAGCCATATTTTAAATTCTTATTCAAATCTCATACTTCTATTTTGATCTTGCACCCAACATGAGGTACTTTCACACATCATCTTCTAGGACTACTTGGTTCTCTCCTTCCATGGTTCTCCCTAATTCCTACACTATCCCGTCCAACAGAAATTCCATACTACATTCATCAAACCTATGGAAATCGCTAGTGCATTGGATAATGCATAACTGTCTCTTCCAAAGATCTTTCATAACACCTTCACAAAACCGACTCTCTAATCACTTCTCCATGAACTTATTCAGCTCAGCTTCACTACTCATCCCTTGATATTGATTGCCACAAAAATGCTATCCGCGTAGTCACTCGACTCCCCTTGTTGTCTCCACAAGTTCTTAATCTCCCATGTTATGTATTCAATTCATCACAGTCCACTAGTTTAGCTCTTTGTAACTCCACTCCAGTACTCGATATGTCCTTCTTCATCACGAACCATACGGAGATTCCCATCATAGTGCTTGTCACCTTTCTAGTCCTTGCAACTTCTGTGACTCCTTCGAAATCTCTTGCTTCCTTCTAGCAGCCGACACGTAGTCCTTTCAGCTCCTTGATTCACGATGTAGCTCTTTATGCACTCCTTCTCGTCTATATGATGTTACCTAGGAACTTCACACTACCCAGTTGCCTCTAACTTCAACTCATCTACCACAATATTTCTAAAGGTACTTCAACCCCTCAATGGCTCACTCTTCCTTACTTGTAATCACCATTAATCAGCCTCCTACCAATCATTCTTTCACATCCATGTTTTCCTTCACGTGTCTACTACTACCCCGCCTCCATAGCTATACCAATTCCCTTGCGTGTTATTTGCCCAATATTTCCATTAGTAGAAAATTTCTACTCTACCCTCACATCCGCTGGTACTTTCATCAATCTCCTAATGGTACTTCAAATAACTTCTCATAGCATGACATCTCGTTCCCATGACCAGTCAACTAACTTTACTTACTCCCTTACTCCCGTAACCAATCTAAGTTTCAAAACTCCAGAAATCTTAATCATTCCTTCAACATAACCTTTAAACCAAAACACATCTCTACATTCTAATATCTAACCATAAGTAATTCTACCCAACTCTATCCTCTCATCCTAACGTTTCCACAAACGCATAACTAAATCAACCATGACGTGTACCAAAAGAATTCCAAACAATCACGTCCCATAATAAATATAGAGTAAACCGAAAGATCAACCATAATGAACCCTAGCCAAAACAACTAAAAATGAAACAATGTAATCCAAAATATTCAATGGAGTGTGCCAACAACGAAAAATTAGACTCGTCACGGTTAGTATTACCAAATTCCGATACCTCATAAAATTTTAAACTTTCGCCCCATTTAGTTACTCCTCATAAGAACCAAACTTCAATACTACTAAAATCAATCATACTCGTTTTGAACAATAAAATCATCTTTTATCTTCATTATTTTATCAAAAATATCAACTAGTTAGTATACTACAATCTTATTCTAACCATTATCTTGTTTACCCATATTAAACTTATTTCACTTGTTATTATGAAACCGATACATGTTTATAAAATATAGTGTTTTTTTTTCATTTTATTCTATATTATTATTATTATTATTATTTTATAAAATCTATTTAGGCTGGTTATAACTAAACTATTACACGTTTACAAGGTGTGGTGTTATTATTATCATTACTATAATAAAATCTCCATTTTTACTCTTTCCGTCTAATTAAATACTTCTAAAATTTTAACTCCACTTAAGAAAATTTTTGTAAAATTTCTTTACCCCTTTAAAATGTATTATCACATGTTACATAGAAAACTAATCCAATTATTTTCAAGACAATATTTTTTTATAGCTTACTACCACAAACTTAAAAAAATATGTAAGTCACGATATCATACTATACACTTACAAATTATTTTCAAAACCGTTTTCCTACAAACTTATTTGTAAGAAACTTTAGTAGTTCTCGTTAATTAAAATACATACCCGAATGTAGAGACACATCAAAAGACTCAAAACGTCGTTGGAACTCCATCAAACTCCAGCACCATAAAACACGAGCAAACACAAGGTACGTTCAAGTTATAATAACTACTGAACGACCATATATCATAACTTAACACATACTAGTATATATACATCTGCATATATATACCTATTAAATCACCAAAAACATACTCGTTACCAATCATGTCATATCAATCAATCACGTCATACACTCGTTTTTCCATACGAGTAATCACCATCTTACCACAAGGCATAAAACCCATCACTAAAACCAGTCCATATCGTGTGACCCCATAATCACACAACATGAGTATGACCTAAAACATATAACACACTCAAAAATAGCCATATGGTAGACATCTGTTACATAAACCCATATATTATACATATACCCAAAAATCCACATCTCATTATATACAAGCATGTACTAACCCTCTTTCATGCAATCATACTTGAGAACCCATTGAAGTTGTGGTACTTGTATAACTATATTGGCCACCATACTTACACAATTACCCTTTCCTCAATGCACTCCCTCCTATGATGACACTTATAAGAATCAATACAACATATAACACATAAATCCATCTACTCACATAAGCTCATAACCACATAAATAATAAGGTCCAAAACTCCATCTATTAAAATAATATAGTCAAACTCTTGGAATACATAAATCCATAGTCTAGCTAAAACAGAATAGACAAACTCCAACACAACATCATAATCAGTTATAAGTCATGTCGCCCATAAGAGTGGAAACAACTTAAAATCCTTCCTATCCACCTACTCCTAGTAACACGAATCACCACATGCTTCTTAGGGAACATGACTTAAACATCAAAAGAAAAATATGATACATTAGGTACACCAAATAACTTACTATGGTGAAAGTAATTTATATATCAAAAGCAAAACAGAAATTAACAAGTGACTAAGTATGGGCAACTACAGTTCAACTCATACTGGTCAAAATTCACAAAAAAAATAAATTTAGGAAAATACAATCAAGACCACACGTAATCTTATGATGCCTATATGCAGGGATCCTTAAGCTATAGACTAGGCTAGGCAACCTAATTCTCTATAACCATTGTCTCTGATACCATTCTGTCACACCCCACCATGGCAGAATATGGGGCGCGACGTATGGATATCATCACAACAATAGCGTGTCTATAGAGATAACTAAATGAAATAGAAATATCATAAATGGTGACACAATGTCATGAAGATATCTCAAATAATGCAGGCTTCTAGTGACATGAGTAAAATCTCATATCAGTAAGTCAACAAATCACCCTAAAACACATAGCAAATACCTAACTTTTATGCCATAAAGCAGTATTATGTGGTATGTTTTGTGTTTGTGCTTATTTAGGTAACAAGGATACAAATTTCAAGCAAGCAAGTGAAATCAAGCTCATTTATGAAGAAAAGACAAGAAGGATGCTACATGACAAGCCATTTGAAGATAAAGGACCTATCTTGACAACATTTAAAAGATGAAGGACTAAAGTACAATTTTGATAAAGTCAAGATCAAAGTCAAACCTGGTCAACTCTCAAGTCAACCAAGTCAAAGGGCTCAAATGATCAAGAATGAAGGTCAAAGGACTAATTCTGCCAAAGAAATGAAGACTAGAGCTCAAATCATAAATCTGCCAAAGTTTAGGGGCTGAAAGTGACAACTTTACATCAAGTTTGGTTCAATCCGTGTGAAGAGGCTAGCAACCAATCAGAACAAAGGATTTAGGTGACACGGATGGCCACATGTGCCCACTACCGCCGCCAAGCAATTAATACCATATCTCAACAGTTAACTCTACTTACCAAATTTCCACCAATGAGAGAAGGCCACTCAATAATCATTTTATCCAATATGGATTATGATCCGTGTGAAACACTTTCCACCAATAAAACTCTTCCACGTATCATCTTCAAAGACTAACGAGCCCAGGATCAATAATTTGCTACAACGCATTTCAAGCAAAGATGTAAACATGAAATCTGCTTCATTTTGAGAGGCAAATTCATTCACCACAGTTAATTAAGCTGAAATCAAGTCAATCAAAAACCCCCAAATATGTTCTTGAGATGGATTTCATAATTGAGCAAATTAGTCCACCTGGCAGCTTGTCATTGGCCTGGACACGTCATCAACTCCAACAAATATTCATCCTCACTCTTTAAATAGATGATAGTTAGCTCATTTGTACAAGTAGATTGAAGGTGTGAAAAACACACAATAAATTTCTTTCTCTTAATTTCCAGTACTTCACTTTCAGTTAGAACTACTCTTAAGTGCCTGACACACACCTAAGAGTCAATTAGTAGTTAGTAACCACTTGTAACAACTTTTCCCTCCATAAATAAAATTCAAAAATTCAGTTTCACTCAATCTCATTCTACTTCATTCGTTACTATAAACCTATTGATACTGTGTATTTCTATTGATCTTCCATGATCAATGGAAGCTTGTTGAGGCTGTGAAGATTTGTATTCAGTTCAGAATCTAGTTGTAGTTCAGTTTCAAACCTTTTGCAGACTTTGTAGCAGGGTGATGATTGTAGCAGTTTTGGTGATGATATGATGGTGTTTTGTGGATGATTAATGGTGGTTTAGAGTTTGTTAGAAGGCTCAGCGCCTCTCTACTCCTTCAATGGTGGTATTAATAAGTGTGTAAACACTTATCCTTTTTGCCACTAAAAACAAGGAAAAACAAGACCTAATCATGTGTTTAATATCATAAAAGTCAGAATTACGCGTGGTTTTGTGTTTTTGTTTAAAATAGGTACAAAAGATCAAAAGGAAAGAGAACACGGGATTTCACGGTCAAATGTTAAAGAAAAGTCCAAGAAAGAGACAAAGACGAAGTCAAAGAACCAAAAGTGTGCCGAAGATCACGAAAACCGACAAATTCGACACGACTTTAAAAGAAAGATCAAGAAATCCAAAATCGAGCTTGTTTTTAGTGAATTTAATCTTATTGGAGTAAATTAGGCCTTGTGGGTCCCACACAAGCTTATTGGGCCTGAAAACCCATGTTACAAGCCCAATTCAAGTAACTAAGAAATGTTTGAAAGATTTGGGCCAAAAGCCCATTTGCAAAAGAAGAAGAAAGGACGGATAGGAGTGTTTTCTTGGCCCAAGCCCATCTACAAAAAAAAAGAGAGTGATGGTAAAAAGGGTTTATTATTTACTTGTAAAACACTCTTGGTCAAAAGCCCACAACACACCTCTTTCCCTAGTCAAACTCACACACGTTTTTTATAAACGTTTATATTTCACCCACCTCACATTTACTTTTCGTTACAAACAAGAAAATCCCTTTTCTCTCTCTCTCTCAATGAAAAACGCAGTCACCCCATTTGTTTTTACTCAAACCCACACCCTTGGTATCAGAGCCTTACGCTCTAACCATCACCATTACCCTTACCTTACTATTAACTTTATACTAAATTCCTAATAGTATGCTCTGTGACTGCAGCCTTAGTGCTGATCTCTCACATCAGAAAATTAGAATTTAGCTTAAAGGTCAGACTTCTATAGCTTTAAGTGTTATAGTTCTCTATCCTTTTATTCTATCAGGGCCGTTGCAGGATATGTAAGTCGACAAAGATGGTCGTAGTTGTTTCCTCCGAGAGAGTATAGAATAAGAAGAAAAAGTCTATAATTCTTAAAACCATGAGTCACGATAACCTTTTCAATCGCTCAACCTCGTCTAGTTTCCACCAATCCTCTGCATCTAAAATAGATCAATTATATGAAATCTCATATAGTTCTGATGATTCCAGGATCCCAATCAGTCAAAATGCCACTCGTAAACCCCTACCATGTTTTCACTAAACCATCCAATTCCATCACAAAAAGAGTCAAACAGCTAATTGGATCTAACCCACATAATCAAATAAAAGAGTTTGTCCAAACATCAAAGTTCGATTTGAATCAGTTTCCAGCATCACAGATAGAACATTTGGTACCTTTGTCATTGCCTTCCGACCTTCCTCGACATTGTCTATCACAAGGGTACACACATATTCATTTCGGAGCAATAAGGTTAGCATTAACCTTCCATGGAAGAAAAGGACTACCTGCATATTCAAGAATAGCCTTGCTTGATACAAGGTTTACAGAATATCAGCATGCTTGTATTGGTACAATACAAACAACGTTGAACGCATGAACAATTTTTGTCACGTTTTACCCAAATTTTAACATGCCTCTCAATGATCCTTCACTATTCACAGCCCTCAAGGCCCAGATCCAGATTGGAGGTACGCCCCAAGTGAACACCTTTCAAGCCACGTTCCATTACCAAATGGCTTATCGAGTTCAAAACCACTCGTTAGACATTTTGGTTCCAGGACAAGACGATGCCGGAAATGCGCTACTCATCGACATAGACGCAAACGCAACTCCAATGTGTACATACATACCGAAGCAGTTGTCTCGAGATGAGTTACTCAAATTACTTCCAGAAAAGTGGATAACAAATTATGAGCAAATCCATCAAGCTCCTGTTCGATCGAACTCAGCTCCAGAATTTGTTAGACATGAGAATGGTCTCGTGGAGATCAAATTCTCGCAACCTAAGGCACCTAATGTGTTTCCAACAGGAATCCACATGATCGCACCAGCAGAACCCAACCAAACCGCGACCAGTGAGCCTGTTCAAGAAATCAGACACATATGGTGGGACTTATGTGATTGCGAAAGTTGTTTAGATGAAGCTCAAAATCTTAAGGATGAAGAAGATGTCCCTAAGAAACGAAGATCTTCACAACAAAGACTCAAAAGGAGGTATGAAGACGGTGACCCAACAGTTGGACTTCTTGGAGAACCCTCAGGAAAATTTGACTAATATGTTTTATACCCAAAGCAAAACCAAAAACCACAACCATCAACGACACCACAACCACCGAAAACACCACAACCACCTAAAACACCGCCACAACCACAAATACTTACACCCTATCACCAAAAGGCTTTATCTATCATTCATCAAACGCCACAACCGAAGAAAGATAAAGAAACAATCCCTTCACCGGTATTCTCGATAACAACACCCTCTTCAATATCATACGAACAAGAGTTCCCAGCCCTTACTGCATTTGAGCATCCTGATAGTCGAACCAAGCACGAATGGAAGATAAAAAATCCAACGACTATTGGTCCCACAGGACTCGCAAATACTGTTAGTCCCGCAGAAGCTACCCTAAACTGGCAAAGTGAAAATGTTGTTGCCCAAAACAAGGTTCTCGCAAAAATACTCTCACAGCAAACCATGCTCGCAAATACCCAACAAAATCTTTCATCAAAAGTCGGATCCCTAGAGAGTATCATCCATGAACTTCGTTTCAAAATCCAAGAACTTCACTGAGAACTTATCCAAATCATCAAAACATCACCCATAACCCAATCTTCCTCTTCTGTCTCTCAAAAGGAAGCAGAAATGAAGAACTTAAAAATCCAACTCCAAGATCTGGAACGACAACATAAGCAAAAACGAATTTCAACCCTTGTTGATGATCCTTGGAGATTTCCATCCACCCCTTTTGTAGGAATATCGTTTGAACCACAACCATTACCACAATCCTACAACCAAACATCTTCACCTTCACTAAACATGTGGGCAACAGAACAAAGAAAGCTAAAAGCCTCCACAAGCAAAAACCAAACTCCTCTACAAGAACCCAACCCTACAACCCATTCTAAAGTTCATGATGTCCTTCCAATTGAGCGGGTGAACCCTTTTTCAACTTTCCTACAATACCTCATACAAACAGAAAGACCTCAGTGCTCCCATTCTGTAGCTCCAGTCATCCACTCCTGACGTGAGGCTGAAGATGTAGATATTGTTGATGGATTTGAACACTTGTTCATGGCAGAACCAGAATATGCAGAATCAACAGTACAGTTTGATCCAGATGACTACAGAGAAAACCAAACACCACAAACAAGTTCCACGAATTTTCTACAGTCTGACATAAAGCAGTACTTCACATTCGATGACCTTCCACCATCAAAATGGCGTGAAAGAAGTATAGAGATGCTAACATGGTGTTCGTCAGAACTACAATATTACACCATTGACATAGTCATCAAGCGGTTTCTTACTCGGATCCAAGGGCGCCTACGAGATTGGTACCTCAGTCTTGGAGAATATCGCCAGCTACAGTTGCAGCAGTCAGCATCCCCGGAAACTTTTATAGGCTCCATATACTCTGAGTTCATCGGCAACCCCTATGAACACACTACCCATGCCAGAGAAGAATTTCTCAAGATGAAATGTTGTTCCTTCCAAAAGAAAGATTTAGAAAAACATTATGATCGTATGTCTCAATGATTTTATTGTTTGAATGGAGTCGACGATGTCAATCTGAAGCACGTTTTCCTGAACTCTTTTCCGGAATCCCTTGCTAATGAAGCATATCAGGCATTGGAAGCAAGAAATGTCACAATAGCTCAGTCATCTCTTGGCGAACTATACCAGTTGATCATGAATGCCTTAGCCAAGCTTTGCAACCAGAAAAAGTTTCTTGCCGAGTTCGAAAGTACAGGAAAACGCCTCGGGTCAGCCTGCGATGACAAGTACTTGAAAATCAAGTGCAAAGACAAGTCATCATGTGAATGTACCCATACAAAAAAGAAATTCCATTCCAAACGTTATTCAACCTTTTCAAGAAAACCTCGATTCTCTCAACGAAGAAGCAAGAAGTGGAAATTCATCAAGAAGAAGAAGCAACGTGGCAAGACTTCAGATAGGTGCTTCATATGCCAAAAGAAAGGTCATTTTGCAAGATCTGTCCAGACAAGAAAAAGTCCCAAGCGCTTTTACAAGCCTTGAACCAGGTTGAACCAATAGATCTTTCTGATCTAGAGTCACTATACTCTTTGGATGATGAACCGGGAGATTCAGTCTTATGCACAATCGCCTATTCAGATTTCTCATCTGATGACGATTCTGACTCAGATTCTTTGACTAGTGATGATGATTTTGGAATTCACATGATAAACCCGATTCCACATGTACTGCCAGTACAAGAAGAACCACCATTATCACTAGCCAAAATCCACCTCCTTACGGATGCGTATGCAAAGCCAATCCCAGTTATTGCTTTTTTCGACATCGGCGCGTCCGTTTCCATCCTGAACCCTGCTATCTTACCAGACCACTATTGGAGACCTCACCATCAAAATTTTATGGCCGCTAATGGAGAGAAATTTGTCATTGACAAAATAAGTGTCCCCATTAACATTCGCCTATTTCCAAAGTGCGTAATCAGAAGAAGGTTGTTGGGTTCGAGCTCGCATGGAAAAGATCTCTTGATCGGTTTTGATATCCTACATAAACTACCAAACTTACGATGGACGGGAACAGGACTTCACTACAAAGCTTTTTCAACCCTTGGACAACCATGCATCGCCTTTTTGTTGCAAGTGTTACTCCACCACTTGCTGATATCAACTGCATCAGACAAAAACTTATTCAAGACTCATGTGCTTCCTCACACACCGAGTTTTTGGCAAAACACCCTTCACCTTTGTGGTTGAATCCCTCATTCTTTGTTTCGCTACCTTTTAAGCAAAACGAAGATGTTAATCCTACCAAAGCTAGTCACCCTGGAATGAACCCAGATCATTACCAGCTTGCTTTAGAAGAATGCAACCAACTGGTTGCTGAAGGAATTGTTGAACCTACCACCTCGCCATGGGCATGTGAGGCATTTTACGTCAACAAAAGAAGCGAACAAGTTCGTGGAAAGCTCAGGTTGGTCATTAACTATCAACCATTGAACCACTTTTTAGCTGATGATAAGTTTCCACTTTCACAAAAGAAGTCGCTATTTCAACACCTGGCAGACGCTAAAGTCCTCTCCAAGTTCGACCTTAAGTCAGGATTTTGGCAACTGGGTATTTAGCCGGAAGATAGACCAAAAACCGGTTTCTGTATACCTGATCATCATTACCAGTGGAAAGTAATGCCGTTTGGTTTAAAAAATGCTCCGTCGGCCTTCCAAAAGGCAATGGTAACCATTTTTGAGCTGATTCTTGAAAACACATTGGTCTACATTGATGATATCCTTTTATTCTCCCCAGATGAACAATCCCATGCAGAGTTACTTTCCAAGTTTTATTCTATTGTCACAAAGTATGGGATAATGCTATCCGAGAAAAAGATGGAGGTTGGCGTAACCAAAATTCACTTTCTTGGCATGGAGATCACAGATGGCAAGTACCAGCCTCAACCGCATGTCGCTCAAGAGTTACTCAAGTTTCCAGATGAGTTAACTTCACAAAAAATGATTCAACAGTTTCTCGGGTTAGTCAACTACATGTCCGATTTCTTGCCCAAGCTATCAAATCACACCGCCCTGTTGTTCCCCATGTTGAAAAAGAATCCCCCACAGTGGACATCACGACAAACAGAAGCAGTAAAAGCTATCAAGTTGCTATCCGAAAAGATGCCCCCACTGAAGATTCCCATCATGACTGAAAGAAGAATTTTGCAGACAGATGCCAGTGATGCGTGTTGGGGAGCTGTCCTACTTGTCCAAGATAGCAATAATAGGAGACATATATGAGGCTACAAGAGCGGCACGTTTAAATCCTCTGAACAACACTATCACTCTACATTCAAAGAGATTCTTGCAGTCAAACGAGGCATTGAAAGATTCCAATTCCATCTAATCAGACACGAATTTCACGTTGAAATGGACATGTCCTCCTTTCCACGTATGCTACAATTTAAACAGAAGATGCTCCCTCATGCACAACTTTTGAGATGGGAAAATTGGTTCTCACAGTGGAAGTTCACAGTAAAACACATCAAAGGAACAGAGAACGTCCTTGCATATTTTCTCTCTCGCCCAACTGCCTATAAATCAGAAGAAAAAACCTCAAAGAAAGTAAGCCAAGTCCAAACACATACTTCTAACTTTCTTTCAATGGTTCTTTCAGTAACTTCCCAAAGTGATCCAACATCTTCCTCCACCCCTACACCACCTCTCCCTGTCCTCAACCTGCCAGAAGAGATAATGGAAACAATCGCAAATTTAACCTTTGAAAAAAGGTCTAAATTAAGTTTCAAAACATTTCTCACTGTCCTCATACAGAAACATGGTTTGTGCATAAATGGTCTCATGTTCCACCAAGACTACCCGTTTCTCAATGTGTTTCATATCCATGACCTATGGAACTTTCCGAAGGAAGCATTGTGCTTTTTCTGGTACCTGTTTGAAAGCTTCACAATAGGCATCTCTTTCAACACAGAAAAACTTTTGTCATACATTGTCAAAAGCCAGTTGAATGATGTCCGCCCTCACTCTAGAAATTTACTAACCATGCTACAATGGTTTGTTCCTCACCACCAATGGACGTGATGGTTGACAGTTACTAGCAAAGGGAAGTATGTACTAGTGATGTTCAGAAGACCAGGATCCTTTCTACCACCCAACGCTGTTAACGATGAAGGATCACTCGTTTATCACTCAGGATCATGTGTCATTCATGACTAATATGAAATTAACCCAGCCAGCACAAAGTGTGAAAGGAAGTACCGAAACCTTTATGCAGATACAAGAAACCTAGTGGCAAGAGAAAATGGTGTTGACCCTGACACAATTCCAACTTTTATAAGGTGGAATATGATGCCATAGGGTGATGACCATCCCGATTCACTGAAATGGGCTGAAGCAAATCACAATTGGCTCAGTGACAACCATAAAAATGACATAGACACAACGACCGATGAAGATGTTAACCCATATTCATCTGACGACGAAGACTCATTCGGTTCAGTCTCATTTGGTTCCGTTGTTGACACACATTTCGACCCCTTCGAAGATGATCCAACCCATCCTGATGAACGTTGGAGTCCATGAAGAAGGCTAAACATTTTATGTTTAGTATAATGTTTTAATAATTATGTTTTAGTATCTTGAGTTTGTTTGATGTTTCTAGTGTTTTCTAGTTTCAATAATGCTATATGATGTAAGCGCTTAGGTCATATGGTAATAATGTGTAAAAGTAAGAATGCTTGTACTATAAGCTTGAAGGTTGTACCCAATCAAGGCTATATATAGCCATGTATCTTGCCATTGTAAGGCATCGGAATTTGAAGTAATACAAGTGTGTGTTTTCTTATATCTCTCTCTACAATCTTCTCTCAAATCTCTCTCTACAATTTCTTATAAACCATATTCACAAAATTACTTAGTAAATTTTGGGGCTTTTAGTGAATTCGTGTGATTCACACACTTGGGGATTAAATCCCCAAGTTTATCGGAAGCCCATGGTGGAATCAAATAGGTGGTCCTCAATCTACATGGCCTTTTTCCCTCTTTTGATTAGCTGTAACAACTCCACAACACCAATCCACCAATCATTGGATGCCACCTCAGTCTTGAAGAAGCACAACTAACACAATAGTTGCCACCCTGGCAATCCGAGTGAAAAGGGAATGATTTTCTGCCGTTGAATGAAGAAAGAAGAAAGAGAAAAGAAAAGGACGACCCTGATTGCAAGACTTGCTCACCAAGTTCTTCAAGAAGGTTTTCTAGGGTTTCCCTATAAAAATCCTCTTCCTGTAATTCATTGGGGTGCACTTTTATTTTTATTTTTAATTTCTACTAAATTAGATTATAGGTTTATTGTAATTTCTCTTTCAAGTATTGTATTTAATTTTTAATTATTAATGAAAAATTTACTTTCAGTTTAAATTCGTTTCTTAATCTTCATTATTTAAAGTTAATTGCAATCTCTTTATTCTGATTTTAATTAATTAAAGTGAAAATAAAGTGGGAAATTAATTTCCCCTACTGGGAAGTTAAATAAATTTGGTTCGTTTGATTTACTGTTCATGGTTCAAGTACTGTTGATGTTTATGGTGTTGGATTCGGTTTAGATCAAAAAGGGTGTTCAACGGCCACCTTCTTCCCAAAGGTTTTCGACACAAGGTTTTACTTTCTCTTAATTTTTGTTAAATTTAATTTCTGTTTAATAAATCTGCTGGTGTAGTTCATGTTATTAGAATCTGCCTATTTTGTTATCTGCTTTTTGTTATTTAATCTATATAGTATTGTTTAAGTTTTTTTATCTTATAGGATCTACTTGTTTAGCTTGTTTATTTGTTATTTAGTAGTTTGGATCTTCTTTATTTTCGAGTATATTTAGTCATTTGGATTATGCTAGTTTAAGTTTTTAGTTTTCAGGTTTCGGTTTTGTTGAATCTGCTTATTTTCAGTAATTTTAAATCTGCTTTTTAGATTATCTGCTTATTGAATTATATGAGGTTTTCTTGGTTTTGCTTATAGTTTATCTGCTTATTTTTGCTAGCTTATTAAATTTGATTGCTTATTTTCAGTTTACGTTTAACTGCTTTTTAGTTTTATATTGCTTATTGGATTTAGTGTTAAAACTGATTTTGCTTATTTTGAGTTGGAATATTATCTGCTTGTATGCTGCTTAAGCTGATTATGCTTATTTGGTTTCTTTTTTTGTTTAAGCTTTGCTGTGCTTATTAGCTTATAGATGTTTAAGCTTATTTTGGTTTATTATTGTGCTGATATTGCTGCATTTGAACAACAGACCCACTTGGTCTGTTTGTTTCTAAATTCCAAAAACAAAATATACTCAAAAACATTTGTTCACGCTGGGATTCGATCCCTTGACCTCCAGTTTAATTGTCCAACGCGTTAACCATTTGTTCTTGCCTTTCTTTTGAGTTTTAATACACGCTCATTAATTAATATAGGTTGGTTAATATTTAGCTGTCAGATTTTAATTATTTAAATTCATGTTTTTGTTAGTTTAATTTTAATATAAAGTATTTTATAAATTCTCTTTTATAAAGTTCAAATAAAAATAAAAAGATAAAAAAAATATTTTATTTAATTTGTTTTTAAAACTAGTTTTTTTTATTAGTTCAAAATTAATATAGTTTTGTTTAAAAATAGTTTTAATAGATTAAAAATTAGTCTTAAATCTTATCTAAATCTAAATTAGTTTTCAATTAGTTTTAATTTTAAATAGTTCACATTAGATTTTTAAATAGTTTTAAATATAGTATAAATTAGTTAAATAGTAAGTTTTTAGTTAGATTTAATTAGTCTTTTATTAAATTTTAGTTTAAAAAAAAACATACCAAAAAGAGTAATTTTACCAAGAACAATAAATCTTACGTCATATCCAATATCAATTCGAGTCGAGTCGAGGAAAACGAACATTAATTGTTAATTGATTAAATTTCAAACATTAAATTGGCGCCGCTGCCGCTTCGCTCATTACGATTGAAGATTTCGTGAGACGTTTGGATTTTGGGATCCGTTCATTTTGAACGTTAATTTTCTTGCAAAAAAATCAAAAACACAAAAAATCAAAAAGATTAAAATACAAAAAAAATAAAAAAAATCACAAAAGCAAACTCTTTCATAAGATTTGCACCAAAAAATTAAAAAATCAAAAAGTAATACTTTTTCCTAAAAGTATTACACCAGAAATATTACGTATTCTTTTTATTTTTCTTATTTTGATTTCTTTCGTTTTTATTGTGAATATATATTTTTCTTTAAAAAATACAAAAAGATTTTTCTTTTACTATATTATATTACGTAGCACAATTAATTTACCTGCTTTTCAAATAAGACCTTAGTTGGGATTTCATCACCTAACTATTGTATTCGAATCCTAAACGAGAAAAAAGGGCAAAATAGATAAATACTAGTAAGACGTTTGAACTCGATTTATACAAACTATAAGGTGGGTATAAGGCGACGCACTATAAAAGGCCGTCTAAGGAAAAAGGTTTTTAAGTGCTTTGTGCCACCTGTTGGGAATAAATTAAGGCCAGATCACTTGAGCGCTGACAAGAACAATTCAAGCGTTGACAAGAACAAAGCAAGCGCTGACAGCTCAAGCGTTGACAAGTTAAAGTCAAGCGTTGACAAGTTAAAGTCAAGCGTTGACACATTGAAGACAAGCACTGATGGAAGATATATTCTACACGTTTATTATATTCTAGAATACTTCTAGTAAGGATAGAAACGACAATGTATTTTCTATATTTATCTTTACCTAGAATAGAAGATACGTAGCTTATTGTACAAGGCTTCTTGTGTCTATAAAAGAAGGCCTTTAGGTTAATGTTTAATATCAAGTTTTCATATAAGTTTTCATTCGTAAACATCTTTCATTGTAAGCAAGTTCGACATTCATAATCAAAGTGAAAGTTTTGTTTACATCTTGTGTTCTTGTTTAAGTGTTAAATTCCGCATAACACTTAGATTCATAAAGCATATACAAAGGTTTCTCTACGTGTATTACTTGATCTAATCTCGTATACACAAAGCTAATCGATCTAAGTTTGGGATCAACAAGTGGTATCAGAGCTTGTTGAGGAACTTTTGATCTTTGAAGAACACCAGAACCATAAAAACACCGAAACCCTAATTTTTTCAGAAACCCTAAAAACACCATGTCTGAAGCAATAACCACCTCCCCCTCACCCTTACCAAACATCAGGATTCCCAAGCTTGATGCAACCAACTTTGACTTATGGAAGTTCAACTTTGAACAATATCTGGGGATCTATGACTACACACTCTGGGAGATTATTGAATATGGAAACTCATTCAATAAGGCTCAAAAGATTCAGGATGCCATTACTCAAAGATCAGTTGTTGAAGGATGCCCTGATGAAGATAAGAGAGAAAAACCTGGAGATGGTAGAGCTGTAGGTGCTAAAGATATTGCAAAGAAAAGGGTTGACATGAAAGCCCTAAATATTCTAAAAGTCTCTTTGGGACAAGAAAACCAGCACAAATATAGAGGCTATGAATCTGCTAAGGATCTTTGGGAAGCACTTGAAGTTGCATATGGTGGCAATGCAGACACTAAGGAAGAAAAGAAAAAGCAACTTCTGCATGATTATGCTGTCTTCAAAGCTCAGCCCAATGAGAAACTGAGTAGTGTGAGAAGCAGATTGCTTGACATCACAAGCAAGTTTTCCTTCATGGGGACACAAGTTGGTGATGTTGACACTAATGCTACCTTTCTTAAAAGTCTTGGTGAGGCATGGAAGATTGAGGCAAGATCTATTCTTGCCAACAATACTTACAAGAGCTCCTCGTTTGATGACATCTACAACAAACTAAGACTGTTTGAAGATGAAACTCTTTCAGAGCATGGAAGCAAATCTAGCACCAGCAACATGGCCTTCTTCTCTCATAGTGAAGGTAAATTCAATCAGAAGGACTCTAATATGCATCCAGTTACTGGATCATCATATGTCAGCGCTGGAACAAGTCCTGTCAACGTCTCCTACTCAGACGCTGACACATTCATGAATGACTCCCCAAGAGTTAAACCTGCTGGCTTGGATTTGGATACTGTTTGTGCTTACATTGCTTCTTTGCCCAATGGTTCAGTGATTACATATGAGGACCTTGAGCAGATAAGTGATGAGCACTTAGAAGAGATGGACATCAAGTGGAACATGGCTCTTGCTAGTATAAGAGCAAATAGGTGGAACAGAAGGTTCAAGAAGAAAATGACCTTCAATGCTAAAGACACAGCTGGATTTGATAAATCCAAAGTTGAATGCTACAACTGTCATCGTATGGGGCACTTCATGAGGGAATGCAGATCTCCTAGAAGGTCTGATGCTGGTAAACCCTCAAGTCAGGTTGTTAAAGCTCAGGATTCCAAAGCTATGGTTGCAGTTCAAGGAATTGATGGTACTGGATGGGATTGGAGCTATCTGGCTAAGAATGCTGAAGAGGATAAAGCTTTGGTTGCTGATATTGAAGAAGAAGAGCATGTTGAATATGCTCTCATGGCACACTCCTCCTCTTCATCTGATAATGAGGTATATGATGATGCTTTTTGTAGCAAAGGTTGTAGGTTAAACACTGAAAGATTTAACAAAGAGGTGTTAAAACTAAAAGATGATATGAGTACTGAAAGGTGTAAATTGTCTAATTACCAACTAGCTCTAACTGAAACTGAGAAAACCGTTTCTGAATACAAGAAAATGGAATTTGACTTAAAAGATAAGATTAATATCTTAAAACATGAGCTAGAGGGTAGTATGGATATTAGAAACATCATGACAAAGGTTAATAGAGATCTACAGGCTAAGTTAGATGAGGCCATTAAGAATAAAGATAATGTTGACCTAAAGATTCAAAGATTTGATAGAGCCACCCAATCCCTAGGAGACTGTGTGGCTAAACAAAGGGATTCTAAGGATATGACTGGGATTGGGATGAATGATTACTCTCTGGTTCCACCACCAGCTGGTGACTTCTATGGTGTCCAGAGAAAGGACTTGTCTTGGACTGGTATACCAGAATGCCAAGAAGAGGAATTCATTCCTCCACCAAGAGTTGTCACTCCAGTGGAAGAGTATCAACAAAAATTGACTGACCTAAATGAGTGGAAGAAAGCTAACCCTACTTTATTTGTTAAGGGAGGTTTGATATGTGAAAGTCCCAATGAATCACCACCCATTAAGGTTACTAACTGAATCACTGGTAAACCTGTTGACCTAGGCTCAAACACTGTTAGAAGACCTATCATTAAATATGCAGAGATGTATAGGAATAATAGGTCACCCAAGAGCCAAGTTAGAAATCATGGAACAGGTTTGTTCTCTACTAGACCTAAGGTTGTGTCTAAGAAAGCCTGTTACACTTGTGGTAGCTTTTCACATTTGGCATACAAGTGTGTCAACGCTCCCAAAGCCAGCGCTGACAGGAACAATTTCAGCGCTGATAGGAAGAAAGTCAACGTTGTTAGGAAGTCAAACGTTGTCAGACCCAAACCTTGTGTGCAGCAACGTCCACAAGTGATTAGACCTGCCCCATTCTTTTCTAGAAGGTCTAACACTCATGGACAAAGACCTTTTCAAAAGACAAACACCTGGTCAAATAGGCAATGGGTTCCTGTAGCAAACCCTAGGTTCAATGCTGACAAGGGTAATTTCAGCATTGACAGGACAAAATCTAACGCTGACAGAAACGTGACCAGACCTAAATATTTGCAGCCACAAGGTAAGGGGTCTAAAGCTTCTTCAAGCTTAACATGGAGACCCAAGAAAGATCAAGACCCTAATGACAATGGGATTTCGATGACTTGTAATAGATTTAATTACATTTCAAAGGTCATTACAAAACTTATTGGGGTTAACTGGGTTTTTCATCCTAAAAAGGATGAGAATGGGGTTGTTGTGAGAACAAGTCTGTTCTTATTGAACAACCAGATGAATCCAAGTCTTCTGAGACTTGGGTTCCCAAAGAAAACTAATTTGTTTTCTTTATGTGCAGGGCATTCAAAGACAGATCAATGATTATGGATATTGGGATAGTGGATGCTCAAGGCACATGACAGGGAAGGAAGACTATCTGACGAATTTCACCCCTATTAAAGATGGTGACAAGGTATACTTTGGAGGTGGTTTTGGAACCATCACTGGCAAAGGAACCCTTCTCACCAATAATCTGCGTTTTGAGAACGTCTTCCTGGTAAAAGAACTTGATTATAATCTGTTTAGTGTATCACAAGTTTGTGATAACAAAAATAAGGTTCTTTTCACTGACACTGAGTGCTTGGTGTTAAGCAAGGATTTTAAGATCCCTGATGAGAAATATATTGAGTTTAGAACACCTAGGCATAAGGACATATATAATGTGAATTTAAATGGGATTAAAATGAATACCAATATGTCTTGTTTTTATGCTAAGGCCTCAGTAGATGAGAGTAATTTGTGGCACAGGAGACTAGGGCACATAAACTTTAAAAATATAAATAGACTTGTGAGGCTTGGTTTAGTTGATGGTTTGCCTGAGAAGGCCTTCCACAATGACCACTCTTGTGTTGCATGTCTTAAAGGCAAGCAACACAAGGTCTCATTCAAGTCTAAACAGGTGCATACTAGTTCCAGACCTCTTCATATGCTTCACATGGACCTCTTTGGTCCAACAAACATAGAAAGTTTGAATGGTAAGTCTTATTGCTTTGTTATCATAGATGACTTTTCTAGATTTACTTGGACATTCTTTCTAGCTATGAAGAGTGACACAGCTGATGTTCTTATTGATTTTATCACTCAGATTGAAAAGAGGTCTGGTAATGAGGTTAAAATGCTTAGGAGTGATAATGGTGGAGAATTTAGGAACAAGAAGCTAGATGATTTCTGTGCCAGGAAAGGAATTACTAGGCAGTTTAGTTTTGCTAGAACCCCACAACAAAATGGGGTTGCTGAAAGGAAAAATAGAACCCTAATTGAAGCAGCCAGAACAATGTTGGCTGATGCTCACTTTCCTATAGCCTTTTGGGCTGAGGCTGTTAATACAGCATGCTATGTGCAAACTAGAGCATTGGTCAACAAAATTCAGAACAAAACACCTTATGAGTTACTTTGGGGTAGAAAACCTAATATTGGTTTTCTCAGACCTTTTGGTTGTCATGTAGTAGTGTTAGATACTAGTGATGCCTTAGGAAAATTTAGTGCAAAAGGTGATGATGGTTACTTCATGGGGTATTCAGTCCAGAGCAAGGGTTATAGGGTTTATCTTAAAGAGGACAAACGTATTGTTGAGAGAGTACATGTTAGGTTCTTAGAGAATAAACCTAGTGATCCTGAAAGTGGTCCTAATTGGTTGTTTGATTTGGAACCCTTATCTAGAACTTTAAATTATATGCCTGTCCCTAATCCAGACATTGTGAAGGTAACTTCAAATGTTGTGGAGGAACAAGTTGTTAATGTTTCAGGTACACAGGTTCATGAGAAGGTTGGATCACAAGTAGAAAAGGCATCTCCTACATTTTAATATGTCACAATTCCCATTTGGACAGATGCTTTTGCTGCTGCTGCTGCTGCTGGACAAGATAATGGTGGTGTCCAAATACCACCAGATACAAACATGCATGGTCCTTCAGACACTGACAAAGGCAAATCCAGTGCTGACAAGACCAATTCAGACGTTGATGGCTCAGACGTTGACAACAACAATTCAAGCGTTGTTAGCCCAAGCGCTGACAAACAAGGTTCAGACGTTGACAACACCTTTGCACATCTTTTCTCTTCCACTTTCGAACAAGGTGAACCTTCCAATTCTTATGAAGAAGGTCATCCTTATGTTGATGTAAGAGAGTCTGAAGAAGAAGATATTGGCAATATGGAGCATGAGGTTGAGGACACCAGACTTTTTGAAGGAGGGGTTCTCACTTCCACAATGAAGAATCACCCCACATCTCAAATCATTGGTGATATTATGACTCCAGTTCAGACTAGAAGATCTCATCAAGGTCTTGGTGGGTTTATTGCCAATATACACAAGAAGGTTGATACCCCTCTTATGTAAGCATGTTTGTTTGCATGTTTTCTGTCACAAGAAGAACCCAAGAAGATATTTGATGCTCTCAAAGAACCAAGTTGGGTGGAAGTAATGCAGGATGAGCTTCACCAATTTGCAATTCAGGATGTTTGGGAGCTGGTTGATTGTCCTAGATATGTCAGACCTATAGGGACAAGATGGGTTCTCAGGAATAAAAGAGATGAAAGAGGAATTGTGGTCAGAAACAAAGCAAGGTTAGTGGCTCAAGGTTATACACAAGAGGAGGGGATAGACTATGAGGAGGTCTTTGCACCAGTTGCAAGGATTGAAGCTATTAGGATTTTTCTAGCCTATGCTTCTTGCATGGGCTTTACAGTCTATCAAATGGATGTCAAGAGTGCCTTTCTGTATGGTACTATTGCTGAAGAAGTATATGTAATGCAACCTCCTGGTTTTGAGGATCCAGAGCATCCAGATAAAGTGTATAGAGTCAAAAAGGCTATGTATGGCCTTCATCAAGCCCCTAGAGCATGGTATGGTACCTTGTCTACCTATTTGGTGGACAATGGATTCAAGAGGGGCACCATAGATCAGACACTATTTACAAAGAAGAAAGGAAAACATGTGTTGCTTGTGCAGGTCTATGTTGATGATATCATTTTTGGGTCTACTGATCCAAAGATGAGTGAGGATTTCTCCAAGCTTATGACAGACAAATTCAAGATGAGTGCTATGGGGGAGATGAACTTCTTTCTAGGTTTACAAGTTCAGCAGAAAGAGGATGGTATCTTCATCTCCCAGGACAAATATGTTGCTGAGATCTTGAAGAAGTTTGGCTTTTCTCCACATGAAAAGAGGGCTACTACTCCTATGGATAGAGAACACCCTTGGGGAAAGATTGGAGATTGGAAAGATGTTGATGTCAGGCATTATAGATCCATGATTGGATCCTTGATGTATCTTACTGCTTCCAGACCTGATATCATGTTTGCTATGTGTGCTTGTGCACGCTATCAAGTGACTCCCAAAGAATGTCACCTTTATGCTGTGAAGAGGATCTTTAGGTACCTAAGATGTTTTCCTAGTCTTGGTTTGTGGTACCCAAAGGATTCACCATTGGAGCTGATTGCATATTCAGATAGTGATTATGGAGGTGATAAGTTTGATAGGAAATCCATAACTGGTGGATGTCAGTTTCTTGGGAGCAGGTTAATATCTTGGCAATGCAAGAAACAAACAGTGGTGGCTAATTCTACAACTGAAGCAGAGTATGTGGCTGCAGCAGCATGTTGTGGTCAAGTGTTGTGGATTCAGAACCAATTGTTGGACTATGGGTATAATTTCATGCATACTAAGATATTTGTTGACAATAATAGTACTTTATGCATCATTAAAAATCCTGTACATCATTCTAAAACTAAACACATAGAAATTAGACACCATTTTATAAGAGATTCCTTTGAGAAAGGTTTAATACAACCAGATAGGGTTGACACTGAGGAAAATGTGTCAGATTTATTAACTAAACCTTTTGATGCTGGGAGATTTCAATACTTGGTAACAAGTATTGGAATGGTTAATCTCACCTAATATGTGTTTTGGATTCTTTTTGTAAAAGTATGTACAGGATGATGCATTATTATTATTGGTCTTATTGATGATTTAGATTTTCCACTATATTTTTCTAACACTGACAAAGGTTGCTTGAACGCTGATAAGTGTTTTTGCAACGTTGTAAGCAATATAATTGTCTAACACTGACAAAGCTTCCCTCAACGCTGTCATGTGTTATCAGGGCGTTGTCAGCAACAATGTTAGTTTTGTGGTTTTCAATCTAAATGTGCAGATGGTGTTAGCAGTATACTATTGGATACAGAGTTGCTTATGGATCAATGGAGAAGCATTTGGACAAGTTTTTATTTATAGATGATGGTTGGAATGTTTTATTCCTATCTTGAGATAAATTTTTTATGTTCATGCATGATTTTAGCAAACTTTTTGTATCATAGTTTAAGGGGAGGTTTTAGGAACCTTTAGGATGTTTGGGTATCCATATGATACTCTTATCACAATTCTAGATTGTGTCCACAGGTGAGTATGGGTTAGTTTTACTAAACCATGAGGCACTGTAGCATGCATAGTATATCAACTTTGCATGCTGCCAAGACATTTTTGACCTAGAATTGGTTGTGGTCTGTTGGGAGACTTGGGAATGATTTTGATATGGTATTTACCTGGGAGTAACAAGGATTTTATAAAGTAACTTGGTTGTTAAGAGTTTTGGTTAGCAAGGGACACTAGAGGACTGTTATGTCTATCTTGCTTATGCAAGTGTGCATAACTGGACAGTGCTTGCCGCCCTATAATAATTATCAGCTTTTGGTTATTTTCTCTAGGATAAATTACTTGTTAAGGTCATTTTTCACTTTTTAAAATATTTTTATTTTTGGACGCTGACAAGATTTTTCCAAGCGTTGTTGTGACCAAATTGGACGCTGACATGGCTATAGGCGAACGTTGACAAGATTATAGCCGTTGGGCGTTGATGGGTTATTTTTGACCGTTGACACTCAATGGGACCTACCCAGTTGTTACTTTTTGACAAATTTTTGGGCCGTAATTTTAGGGGTTGTTACTTTCATTTAATGCATGAGATAACTTATAATTTTTTCAATATTTTCATGATTAGTTTTTGAAAATATTTGCCTATTTTTGGGCCAATCACATGCATTCTTTTTCTCCTATAAATTTGGCTACTATTTTAAACAGGGTATCTATAATTCTTGTCTAATACTTTTTCTCTTATCAACTTCATCTTCTTCACTTAAAATTAATAGCTTTCATCAATGGCACCAAAGTTTAACTCAGCAGAATTGGAATTGGGGTTCAGATCACAACACAACATGATTGCTTATCTTGACGCTGATAATGATCTGTTTCCTCAACACACACAAATTGTGGCGTATTTGAACGCATCCCCATTAAGGTATGCTCTTTCTCATGCACCACTCATTCCAGTCACACACATTAAGCAGTTTTGGAACACTGTTAGTTCCTCAACAGTTAATGGAGTGACTACATTAACTTCTATTGTTCATGGGAGGTCTTGGGTGGTTACTGAGGCCTTGGTACGCCAAGCCTTGCATCTTGATGATGCTGATGGTATAGTCACCCTTCTTGTAAATGAAATAGAACAAGGGCTTAGGGCTTTGGGATATCCTTTTCCTGATGAAGGTACTCTCAACAAGTACCATAAGCAGGAATTTCCCCCAGCCTGGAAGTACCTCATACACGTCCTCCTTCAATGTTTGAGTCCCAAATGTACTGCACACAATGAGATCAATAGATCCATTGCTAGTGCTATTGTGTGCATTGCAACAGGGCAAAAATATAACTATTCTAAAATGATTTTTGAGGGGATGTGTAAAAACAAGGGGACAAAAATGACTTTAGCTTATCCCTGTTTTCTGCAAATGGTTTTTGATGATCAAGGTTACTGCTCAAGGGATCACAATGATTTTTATAAGATCCCTGAGCAAAAGAAAGCTATTTTTATGAAGATGGATTCACCACCCCATCGAGACTTACCTTTAACCCAAGCCATGCTTGCTGTTATTGCAGCAACACAACCCCAACCAGACCCTCAACCTCAAATTGACCCTCCACCACAACTTGAACCCATTCCTGAACCTTTACCTTCACCTGAACATATGCACCTTGACCAAGAACCCTTCAACGCTGATACATTTAATGTTGGCGTTGATGTGCCTATTTCCAACACTGACACACAACCTTCACAATCCCAAACACCCCTTAACCAACCCACATTTACCCATTCTTCTTCACCATCTTCCACACCTCCTGAATATAGGTTGATAAAACGCCAAAGGACTACTGGAGTGTTCTCCTCTGGTGGTCCTCGCCATGAAGCAGAGAGAACCACCACCATAAGTGTGGCTGGTGACCTGGATGAGGCTGGGACTATTGGTTCTGGCTTAGAAGCTGGCCAAGGCAGTCCCACCATCATTAAGTCCTCATCCATGCCCAATGAATCTGACTTGGGAGGTCAAATTCCCATTTTAGAAGAGGGCAGACTGGAACCAATGACTCTTATGGAATTGACGACAGTCTGCATTAGCTTGCAAAAGCAAAATGCAGACTTAGTACACATTGTCAGCTCACAAGGCCTTGAACTCAAGGAATTGAGGGAGAGGATTGTTGTTTTGGAAAGTGATCATGATAGGAGGGGTATGGAGGCGTCTTCCAAAGGGGAGGAAGATCAAATAAATCTGAGTGATAAGGGCAGCCAAGATGGTCAATCAATGGATGTTGCTGAAGCCCTTACATCTTTAAAGAAGCAAACAGGTTTTGATACGTCCTTAGTCTCTCCAACCAATTTAAATTTATCATTTACAGAAATGTTGAGAGAGGTTACACAAGGCGCTGAGGGAAAATATTTGAGCGTTGACAAGGCAAATTTGGACGCTGATAGAAGTATTTTGGGCGCTGATAGGATAAATTTAGGTGTTGACAGACCTGCACATGAAGGTGATGTATCCTAGTCATCATCTATCATCAAGGAAGTTTCTACTCAGGTATTACCATCTACCTTACCAACCATTGCACCATCAGATAAGGGTAAGGGTAAAATGGTAGAAGAATATGTTCCAAAGGATGCAGCTCAAATTGAATTTGATAGAAGATTGGCTGAACAAATCATGGAACAAGAAAGAAAGGAGTCACCATTTGTTGTGAATTCAGAAGAAGAAAGTGGTGGAGCTTGCTCAGACTCAAGTGTGATGATCATAGAACCAGAAAGACTTGAGTATGGAGATGAGTTGGCCAAAGAGAAGCTGAGAGAGTTGAAGTTGCAGGTTGACTTTGACATGCCAGAGGTGGTTCAGATGTACAATTCTTGGGAAGAAAACTGCATGGATAATCCAGACTTGACCACTTCAGATCAAATATGGGGTTTGGAGCTTCTTCTTAGAGTTCAGAAGGATTGTAAGGTAATTTTGAAGCACAAGGCAAGCAATATTCTCTCAGAGTTGAAAAGGGATAGAAGGGAGCTCTACTTTATGTTGCTCAGATGTCATGGAGTTGGATGGACACATCAGAAGTTGAAGGCTTTGACATTTGATGAGTTGGAAAGCAGGGCTTATCCCATTTGGGTGAGAGTGCAGGAAGCAAACACTTTCAGACTCCTTTCAGATGAAAGAAAGGAGGAACTTGCAGAAGAAATGGAAATCAAGAAAGCAATGATGATTCCCAGGCCAGTGAAGAAGGGAATTAAATTTGAGTTTCCAAAAGATATGGATCCACTATATCCAAGTGAAGCAGTTATAAGAAAGAGCCTCAAGCTCTCCCATTAGAAGCTTCAGATATGGTGCAAGTGTTACCATTAGATTCCAGGAATCCAATTGTTAGCTATGAAGAAGATGAATGTGGATTCTGGAAGATTGGCAGATTTGGCAAGGAGGTACACACTTTTACCACTCTCATATCTTTATTTGCAAGTTGTGATAGAGAAGACTTGGTGGACCTTTGGAGGTTACTGGAGACCAAGTATGAGGCTGAAGCACCAACTTCAGCTAATGGAATAAAACTTTGGACCACATTCAAAAGAATGTGTGGACCAAAAGATGAAGATCCTGCAATTTGGAAGGATCTCGAAGATGACCTCAGTGGTCTTCAATGGAGGTTATATTCAGCTGCTGGTGTATACCATTTGAGTTCTACAAAGTTTGCTGAGTATCTACTTGTGGATGCTCAGTATTTCATGTCCAAGGCTATTTTGGAGAAGATGAAGGACACTCAGCTGGAAATAGATTATTCAAGTGACGTGGCAAAAGATTTGATCAGATTTATTCATTACCAATATGAGAAGGTTTGTAAGACTCCTCCTAGTCCTTAATGCTTATTCAGAAACTTGATCATAAGAGTGGATATCAAGTTTAGGGGAGGATTGTTGGGAATAAATTAAGGCCAGATCACTTGAGCGCTGACAAGAACAATTCAAGCGTTGACAAGAACAAAGCAAGCGCTGACAGCTCAAGCGTTGACAAGTTAAAGTCAAGCGTTGACACATTGAAGACAAGCACTGATGGAAGATATATTCTACACGTTTATTATATTCTAGAATACTTCTAGTAAGGATAGAAACGACAATGTATTTTCTATATTTATCTTTACCTAGAATAGAAGATACGTAGCTTATTGTACAAGGCTTCTTGTGTCTATAAAAGAAGGCCTTTAGGTTAATGTTTAATATCAAGTTTTCATATAAGTTTTCATTCGTAAACATCTTTCATTGTAAGCAAGTTCGACATTCATAATCAAAGTGAAAGTTTTGTTTACATCTTGTGTTCTTGTTTAAGTGTTAAATTCCGCATAACACTTAGATTCATAAAGCATATACAAAGGTTTCTCTACGTGTATTACTTGATCTAATCTCGTATACACAAAGCTAATCGATCTAAGTTTGGGTTCAACACCACCTCGTTTTCCCGCTTGCTTGTGCGTATATTAAGAGGGACGACCGATTATTGGTTTGCCAACTCAATTAGTATTAAGTATATATTTTTTTGTAGCTTTTTAAATATTGCACCTCGAGAGGGATAATCCCTTTCCTCTCAAAGTCGACCGAGGTCACCTACCTCATTCCTTGATTTTAGTTGTATGCGCACTCGCGCGCATACATGCATACCGATTGGTGTACCAAACACTTCTAATCTTCCAAAAAGAAGAAGAAGAAGAAAAACAAAAAGACCGTCATTCAAGTCGATCCCGAGAATCGAGCTTTCGACAATACGATGGCAATGGATAACCGACCTATGATCGAGAATTTTCAATCACACGTTGAGGGAAACGATGACGCTATCGTTGTCCCCGCAATTGGAGCCAATAATTTTGAAATCAAAACGGGGTTTGTTCAAATGGTTTCCGCTACACCATTTTTGGGTCGTTCCCAAGATGACCCCCATGATCATATTAAGAGAGTTATCCATTTGACAAACATCGTCAAATACAATGGGGTGACACAAGAGGCCATTCGTTTACAACTCTTTCCTTTTTCCCTCGAGGGACAAGCCCGGATTTGGCTTGATAAGGAACCACCCTAAAGTATTACTACATGGATTAATTTAGAGACCAAGTTCATTAACTACTTTTCCCACCATCACGGACCACTTCTTTAAGGAATGACATCATTACCTTTGAACAAAAATATGGGAAAACGTTTAGTGAGTCTTGGGATCATTTTAAAGAGCTTTTAAGAAAATATCCACAACATGGTTTCACTAAAGTGCATCAAATCAATACGCTTTACAATGGTTTAACTCTTAATGACCAAGACTCACTTAATAGTGTCGCGGGGGCCAATATTCTTGTGAAATCAATGAACGAGGCTTGGGCTATAATTGAAAATAAGGCAAAAGTACAAACCAAGAGTGTTAGGGCTACTATGGCAAGTGCTAGTTCTAGTGAGAACGACAAGAGAATCGATAAACTTACTTCGCTTGTTGAATCATTCGCTTTACAAACCAAAGCCATAAAAGGTCAAGTGAATGCCTTGAAAGAAACTTGTGAAATATGTGAGACTTGTGGTGAATCACATTCATATTTTAATTGTGACAAGGTTTACAATCAACAAAAACAAGTTTGTGCTTATAACACCAATGCCAATGAGAGAGTTCAATTCAAACCAAATGTTGATGTTTACCATTTGTCTTATAAGAGTACTAATTATTTGGCTCCCCTGGGTTTTGTAGCTCCACAAAGACCACCCCCACCCGCCCAGAATACCCAAAACCAAAATAGGAACCAAGGTCCTCAAATGGGTAATTTTCAAGGGAATGCAAATCAAGGGAATTTTAATGGTCAAAATCAAGGGTTTCAAAATAATAACCAAGGTTTTCATAATAACAACGGTTTTCAACCTCAATATCAAAACCAAGGTTTTCCTAATCAAGCGTTTAATCAAATGAATATGCATAATCCTCAAATGGACTTGGTTCTACAAAAACTAACCGACCATGAGCAAATTATGAGAGAGATGCAAGAATCAACCGATAAGAAATTTTTGACAATGATTCAAGCCCTTATACCCCAAGGAGCCTTACCTTCTAATACCGAGATTAACCCTCGTGCTAATGTGAGTGCTATCACTACTCGAAGTGGAGCCACTTTAGTGGGACCTTCCATCTCTTCGCCCATAAAGGAGAGACAAGGCCCAGAGGTCATAATGAGTTATCCTACTTCCCCTCAGGTGATTCATCCCACTACCACTCCTAGTACTAGTTCTCCATTACCCAAAGAGCCCAACCAAAGGTTGTTCAAGAAGCGAGTCCTTCTCCTTCTCAACCTTCCAAGTCTAAACCCAATATCCATTATCCCTCTAGGTTAGAAAAGGCTAAAGTGCTCACCAAAGATGACGTTCATGTCTCCAACTTTTTAAAAATGATTTCCAACGTCAATGTTAACATTAGCCTTATTGAAGCACTTGCTCAAATGCCAAAATTTGTGAAAATGTTTAAAGATTTGCTTAATAAAAAAGAAAAAATGGTTGAGCTCGTGAACACTCGTTTAAATTAGAATTGTTCCGCGATTCTTCTCAAAGAGCTTCCCAAAAAGCTAGGAGATCCCGGATGATTCGTGTTACCTTGCTCGTTTCCTCAAATTGATAATTGTATGGCTTTAGCGGATCTCGGCGCTAGCATCAATCTTATGCCAATCTCGGTATGGAAACAATTATCATTACCCGACCTTGTAGCGACTCGCATGACTCTCGAATTAGCTAATAGAACTCTCGCATACCCCGTTGGTATTGCCGAAGATGTTTTTGTTCGAGTTGGTACATTTACTTTTCCCGTGGACTTTGTTGTCATCGACTATGAGATGGATCCTCGTATTCCGTTAATACTTGGTAGACCATTCTTACGATCCGGAAGAGCTTTAGTTGATGTGGCCGAAGGGGAGTTAATTCTTAGGGTTAGGGATGAACAACAAGTTTTTAAAATGAGAAAAATCACAACAAAATCAAATGGAAAAGAGTCGGTCAATATGATTGATATTCTTAATTATGATAATGAGGAAATTTTTATTAATCCTTTTGGAATTCAAAAATATAATCAAAATGATTTTGTGATAACTTCATACATTCCCTTAGAGCCTCAAATTTTTGAAACTCCTATTTATGACACCTATAGTGATGACACTTCTTCAAGCGATTACACTATCTTCGGTTTAGACGACCTATCCTTTGACCCACCCACTTTTGACCCACCCATTTTTGATCAACCAATCTTTGATACTTACGATGATGACACTTCTTTAAGTGATCTCATTAACTTTGATGACGCACCCCATGATCTTAATGCACCTCATATCTCTATGAGTGATTCTTCCATTAAGGAAACTCCTCTTGACTTTTATACCCCAATTTTAGAAGTCATGACTTTCGAAGAGGATCCTCCACTCTTAGAGATCATTCCTACTTTATAGGTTATTCCATTTGAGGAGGATTTAGATACCTTTCTAAATACCTATTTTCCTCATGAGGAAGAGTTTTCCTATGACTCCGACGATACTTATGTTTTCATATCAAGTTTGTAAGAGGACGACTTTCCCACTTTGGATTATGATGATATTTTGAGCTTAAATGTCAACACCTCTTGCTATTTTCCCGTTAAGGAACCGGTGTTTGATCCCAGAATAGAGATTTTCGTGCTATCATTGCCTTATCACCATAACACCTTTCCTCGTAAGAAATTTTTGCCTAAGGATACCCCACTTTTCTTTTCCTTGTGTGATTTTACCACCTCGGGGTTTATTTCCTTTTGTGATGGAAATTATGTGTTTGACCCGGGTGGATTTTCATGGGGTATGCCTTATATGACTTTGTTTCACCCTTTATCATGGAGAGATTTTCCTCCCTTGGAATTCTCAGTTTTCCATGATTTTTCCCATTTGAATGATGACATTTGGGAAATCGAGTCGAGCTAGAGACTCGTGATAAATAAATCAAGCATCGTATAACTAGATTAGATTTTTACCTTTTCCATCCATTCACCTTCACCCATTTCCACCAATAAGTGTAGGGGGGAGCCAAGTAGGTTGTTTGTGTGTTGTGATGTGATGCAGGGGCATGTGCTTTAATGATCCACTTTTGGTGTTTTTGACGCATCCCGTGTTCCCGTGTACCCAGTTCCTTCGATAAGTTTTTGTTATTGTGATTCATACATGTATATAAAAAAGATGAATAAATGTAATCACTTTAGTTGTCTCTTCCTTAGCTCGATTTAAACAACGTACTCAATGTCCTAAGTGTAGGGGAGTTTATTCTCCCACATGATTAAACATTGAGGACAATGTTTATATTCAGTGTAGGGGGGCTCCTATCGAATTTTAGTGGGCTTTTCCATGAATTTGACCCCATTTAACCGGAAAATTTAAAAAATTTTCAACGCTTTTCAATTTTTTGATCTATTTTGGCCTAGTAGTATTTTCATTTATTTTCTTTCCTTTTTGTCATCGCATCGTATTTATATTTTCCATTTAAAGAATAAAATCAAAAATAAATAAATGAATAAAATGGTTTTAACAAGTTTAGATGTCTTTGATATATTAGGCCTGTCGTGAATATTTTGACTCAACCCCAGTTTACTTATCCAAGTTTACTCTAGCTAGTATCCTTAACCATATGGACCTTAATTGGTTTATTAGGCTAAGTATCCACGAGTCTCATTCCTTGAGATTTTAAATTGTGGAGAACGAGAGATGATAGAGTTGATAATAAGTTTAAGGGTTAATTTTTGCTTATATGAGTTTTTGTGGCTCTTTCTTCCCGCTTGTATATTTAATTGCTTAATAAATGAGGATTTTTTACGGTGTAGATTTGATATGTTAACTCTTAGCCAAATATTTTATCTCCTTGTAATTAAAGCATGAACACATTGAGGGTGCCAGCGTTGTGGACTTCCGACTAAGGTGGCTCATAACCACTAAGTAGGAGGTATTCAGACCATGGGACCGCGGAATTTGGCCTACTATATATATATATACCATAAATAAAGAAAGAATAAGATTAAAACATGACCTCAAGGAGCCTTAGGGTATGGGGCATGTAGCACGAATCGTATCATTAGAGCCTTAGGGTGTATGGCATGGTAAGTGTTGAATAAAAATTGATCAAAAATCAATTCCCTCGTTTATCGTTCAAGGATCCTTAGGGTGTGGACAAAAGATGAAGAGAATTTTCACATCTTAAAGAGCCTAAGGGTATATGATGTGAACTTGCTAAACTCCACATAACGTCTACATGACTTTGGAGGAATAATTAATAAGTAGTACTATTGGCCAAATTTTGGGTCCGAGAATTTATTCCCCAAATCGTGTTAAATCATCCTTGATGTGGGCTTACTTTAGTGACAACGTTTTTGAGGACGAGGTTAGGTTTTGAGTGTCGGGTTTGCACCATTTTGCCTTCATTTTTGGACTAATAATTATCGAATAAGTCAAATGAGCCTACGGGTGAATGACAATCCATAAAATCTAGAGATACAACGTAGGAATTGGAGAAAGAGTATTACACAATTACCTTATATAAGTGATTTTAACCTAAGAACTTATGGTAAACAATGATCTCGTTTTTAAGCTTGTTATGGGGAACGTGAAACTTGAGGGTGATTAATATTCATGACACCAAAGCCCTAATTTAAGTCTTAGATTTCTTTACAAGTTTCTTCCATCGAATAATTTCCAAGTTAATAAATTGTTATAACTTTTGTTTCCTTTACAGTTTTTATCTTTTCAATGTAGTAATAAATAGTATATCTTAATAAAGGCCGAGATAGATTAATTATGATAAAAATATAACTTTATGCTTTAAAATAATGCATTGCATGGGGTCATTGCAATGGTCAAGTGTAGGGGATTTAATAAGTGTGTAAACACTTATCCTTTTGCCACTAAAAACAAGGAAAAACAAGACCTAATCATGTGTTTAATATCATAAAAGTCAGAATTACGTTGGTTTTGTGTTTTTGTTTAAAATAGGTACAAAAGATCAAAAGGAAAGAAACACGGGATTTCACGGTCAAATGTTGAAGAAAAGTCCAAGAAAGAGACAAAGACAAAGTCAAAGAACCAAAAGTGTGCCGAAGATCACGAAAACCGGCAAATTCGACACGACTTTAAAGGAAAGATCAAGAAAGCCGAAATCGAGCTTGTTTTTAGTGGATTTAATCTCATTGGAGTAAATTGGGCCCTGTGGGTCCCACACAAGCTTATTGGGCCTTAAAACCCAAGTTACAAGCCCAATTCAAATAACTAAGAAATGGATGAAAAGATTTGGGCCAAAAGCCCATTTGCAAAAGAAGAAGAAAGGACGGATAGGAGTGTTTTCTTGGGCCAAGCCCATCTACAAAAAAAAAGAGTGACGGTAAAAAGGGTTTATCATTTACTTGTAAAAAACTCTTGGTCAAAAGCCCACAACACACCTCTTTCCCTAGTCAAACTCACACACGTTTTTTTATAAACGTTTATTTTTCACCCACCTCACATTTACTTTTCGTTACAAACAAGAAAATCCCTTTTCTCTCTCTCTCTCTCAATGAAAAACGCAGTTACCCCATTTGTTTTTACTCAAACCCTAATCTACCATATTCACAAAATTACTTAGTAATTTTTGGGGCTTTTAGTGAATTCGTGTGATTCACACACTTGGGGATTAAATCCCCAAGTTTATCGGAAGCCCATGGTGGAATCAAATAGGTGGTCCTCAATCTACATGGCCTTTTTCCCTCTTTTGATTGGCTGTAACAACTCCACAACACCAATCCACCAATCATTGGATGCCACCTCAGTCTTGAAGAAGCACAACTAACACAATAGTTGCCACCCTGGCAATCCGAGTGAAAAGGGAATGATTTTCTGCCGTTGAATGAAGAAAGAAGAAAGAGAAAAGAAAAGGACGGCCCTGATTGCAAGACTTTCTCACCAAGTTCTTCAAGAAGGTTTTCTAGGGTTTCCCTATAAAAACCCTCTTCCTGTAATTCATTGGGGTGCACTTTTATTTTTATTTTTAATTTCTCCAAAATTAGATTATAGGTTTATTGTAATTTCTCTTTCAAGTATTGTATTTAATTTTTAATTATTAATGAAAAATTTACTTTCAGTTTAAATTCGTTTCTTAATCTTCATTATTTAAAGTTAATTGTAATCTCTTTATTCTGATTTTAATTAATTAAAGTGAAAATAAAGTGGTAAATGTTGATCCCAAACTTAGATCGATTAAGCTTTGTGTATACGAGATTAGATCAAGTAATACACGTAGAGAAACCTTTGCTTATGAATAAAGTAACTAAGTGTTATGCGGAATTAACACTTAATCTAAAACACAAAGATGTTAAACAAACTTTCACTTGTATTAGAATAATCAAACTTGATTACAATGAAAGAGGTTTAACAGTCGAATACTTGTGAAAACTTATTATAACTGATGATTAACATTAACCTAAAAGATCTTCTTTTATAGATTAAGAAGTCTTGTACAAGAAGCTACGAATCAACTATTCTAGGTAAAGATAATAATGGAAAATACAATGTCGAGTTTATCTTTACCATATACAAATAAAGAAACAAAAGATTCGTATAAGATAACTTCCATCAGTGCTTGTCTTCCAGGCTATCAGCGTTGACTTTCTCCACTGTCAACGCTTGGCTGTCAGCGTCCAATGTCATCTTATCAGCGCTTGAACTCTTCTTATCAACGTCTAGTGAACTGACCCATAATTTATTCCCAACAATCCTCCCCTAAACTTGATATCCACTCTAATGATCAAGTTTCTGAATAAATACTAAAGGCTAGGAGGAATCTAACAAAAACTTCCTATGTTGGTGATAAACATGTCTAATTAAGTCCTTGGCCACGTCACTAGTATAATCAATCTCCAAGGGTGTCTCCTTCATCTTCTCCAATATTTCTTTGGACAAGAAATAATCAGCATCCACAAGTAGATACTCTGAAAACTTTGTAGAGCTCAAATGAAACACACCACAAGTAGAATAAAGCCTCCAATGAAGACCACTGAGGTCATCTTCAAGATCCTTCCATATGAAAGGATCTGCTTCCCTTGGACCACACAAAGTCAAAAATGTGTGCCATAGTCTTATTCCATTTGCTGAAGTAGGTGCTTCAGCCGTATACTTGGCCTCTATCAATCTCCATAGATGCACCAAGTCTTCTCTGTCTATGCTTGCAAAGATAGAAATAATTGAAGTGAAAGTGTGTACCTCCTTCCCAAATCTGCCAATCTTCCAAAATCCACACTCATCTTCATCAAAACTTATGATTGGATTTCTGGCATCTAGAGATACTACATTAACCAAATCTGAAGCTTCCAATGGAGAAAGCTTAAGATGCTTCCTTATGACAGTTTCACTTGGATCACACATATCCATATCTTTGGGAAATTAGAGAGGATCTCCTTTCTTCACTGGTCTTTGAGCAATCCTCATCTCCTTTTCAATCTGCATTTCCTCAGCAAGCTCCTGTTTCCTTTCTTCTGAAAGAAACTGTAAGACATTATTTTCTTGCACATGCCTCCAAATAGGATGTGCCCTGTACTCTAGCTCCTCAAAAGATAAAGCCATCAACTTCTTGTATGTCCATCCAGGTTGATGGCATCTAAGCAACTTGTAATACAATTGCCTTCTATCTCTTCTAAGCCAAGTCTTGACCTCTTGTGCATTATACTTCAAAATCACCTTTATATCATCTTGTACCCTGAGAAGAATTTCCAACCCCCAAATTTGATCTGACAAACTCATCCCTGGGTTGTCCATTACCTTATCTTCCCAAGCATGGTACATTCTGGTGATTTCTGGAAGGTCAAAATCAACCTGCAACTTCAAATCTCTCGACCTTTCTTTTGCCAACTCATCCCCATATTCAAGTCTTTCTGGATCTTCAATGATTTGAACACTTGAATCTGAGCTAGCTCCTTCTCTTTCATCATCACTTTCTTCCTCACTCTCAGAAGTGGCAACAAATGGTGATGTCCCACTTCTCTTCAAATCTTGCTCCAAAAGTTGTGCAGCCAACTGTTCATCAAATGCAATTTGTGCTGCATCTTTCTTTGGAACATCTTCTTCAACCATAAGCCCCTTACCCTTGTCTTTTGAATCAATAATTGGTAAGGTAGAAGAAGAAACCTGTGTGGACACATCTTTGATGATTGCTGATGACTGGTAATAAGTGTGAAAACACTTATCTTTTTACCACTTATTTCCAATAATAACAAGACCTAAACGTGTGATTTATGTCGTAAAAGTCGGAATTATGCGTGGTTTGTGTTTTTATTGTGATTTAGGACCTAAATATGAAAAAGGAAGAAAACACGGGCTTTCACGGGCTTTTACTGAAGAAAACGGGAAAAAGACGAAGTCAAAAGATCAAGAGTGCAAAAAGAACGGAAGTCCAAGACCTATTCTGAAGATTTATCGAAGAAAAAGTCAAAAGACGGAAGTTTAACGAAGTCGAAGAACTTAAGTCTAATAGAAGAAGAAAATTAAAAGACAAGTTCAAATCCCGAGACGACAAAGACGAAGAATTAAAGTCGAGTCGAGGAAACGTGAAGAAAGCAAGAGAGAATATGCAACACATGCACTCCTTCCCTATAAATACCCTCCTAATAGTCATTAGGAAGGGAGTTAGAGTTTTTAGTTAATTTTTCACTTTTAGTTTTTAGAGAGAGAAAGTCTTAAACTTTCTCTCACTAGTTCATCTTTTTCTTTTAATCTTTCAAGATTAACTCTTTGTATTGCTTATTTTTATTAATCAAGTTCATTTTAAGCTTTTATTTCTTAATCTCATTCTACTTTTCTTTGATTTAAGATTGATTTTGGTGTGATTATCATGTGATCCGTGTTGTTCTAATTGATTTCATGCTAAAAAGTTAATCTTTTGATCATTTTATAAGTTTTCATTTGATTAAGCTTTAAGACTTTTGTGCTTATTGGCTTACTTTTATGATTAGCTTATTTTTATCATTAAAAAGTTTTATTAAAAAGTTTATGTTTTTATGGTTTGATCTAAAAAGTTGCTTGATTTCGAGTTAAATAAGTTGATTAAAGTGCTTATTTGATTCGGTTAAGTATTTTGGATTTATAAGTTTTGGAATTGGCTTATAAAAGTTAGCTTATTTCCTAGCTTATTCTTTTTCCACAGATTTCGGAAAGGGTGGTAAATCCCCTTTCCGATTGGCATATTCCGACCGGTACACCATCTAGCCAATTTCCTTGATTTTAGGAAAGTTTGTTACTTCCTTTTCCGATTGTTGCCTAATTCCGACGGCTCCCATCTCCACATTCCGATCGAGTGATCGGATTAGGTCTTTGATATTCAGATTGGTACCACAAGCATTCCGATGGTCACTTGCCCCTTTCCGATTGGTTCATTGTTTGCACATATTCCGATTGTTAGCTAGCGGCATATTCCGATTGGACCTCTATTCCGACCGGTCCCCTACTCCATATTCCGATTGTATCAAATCGGATTAGGGCTTTGCTTTTCCGATCTGAACCTCCCTGCGTATTCCGATTGGGGTGTTTCGCTCGTATTCCGATCGTTCCTTTGCCCTGTATTCCGATTGAGATTGTTAATTGTTTTCCGATTGACCCCTTTTATCTAATATTCCGATTGTGTTACTTCTTCCCCCATTCCGACCATCCGATCGGAATTCATTCCGATCGGGTTCCCTTTTGGCTGTTTTTGGTTTCTTTCGATATAACTTTCTTATAGTACCTTTTAATTTTTCTAAAATTTTCCAAGTGCTAGTTTTATTTAAAGAGTTAGTACTTTTCCTTTATCACCTTTAAATTTCCATGCATTCATTTTACTTGTCATTTCAATATTAATCTTTTAACTTCCCTTTTCCTCAACGACACTTTAATTACTTGCAATTAGTTTAAAACAAATCAACCAAACCTTTGATCCACCAAAAGACGATTGAGTCGCACTTAAGACCGGTTTTCAATTCGAAAAGATTCGGAACTATAACGAACTTTGATGCTTTTGGTTGTAAAAGCCTAAGTATTAAATGGCGCCGCTGCCGGCTCTTTTCGTTAAGATAAACGGTTTCTAGTGAGAGACGCATTGAATTTTGGGATCCGTTCTTTGAACGTTATTTTCATTGCTATAAAAATTTCCAAAAATCCATAAAAAATATAAAATTCTTCAAAAACACAAAAACATTAAACAACCTATAAAAACCAAAAATATTATATAGATATTTCTTGTGTATATTTTTCTTCTGCAGGTGCATGCGTACTAGATCTACAAACTATTCTGAGCCCGAGAATCGTGAAGATTTAGATATGGCTGGTGTTAACAAAAACAATAATCACCCACCTCAAAATAATTTGAATAACAACCACAACAATAACAACAACAACAATGTCCTTCTACCTGATTTACGAACCATGGAGGAATTGTGCCAACCCACCATGAATGGACGCGGAGGCCCGATTGCGCCAATGCATATCACGGCTCAGGAGTTTTCGTTGAAGCATCACATGATCCAACAAGTGCAAACTAATCCATTCGCCGGAATGCCTAATGATGATGCCAACAAACACCTCGACAAATTCATTACTATCACTCAAAGCATGAAGTCCCCCGGTGTTTCTATGGATGACCTTCGCCTTCAACTTTTTCCACACTCGCTTTCTCACCATGCCGAAAAATGGTTTGACCGTCTTCCTAAGAATTCTATTCATACGTGGAACGACATGACTCAACGTTTTTTATCGCGCTACTTTCCCCCATCCATGGTCACTAGCCTTCGTAACCAAATCAGTGGATTTATGCAAGAGAATGATGAATCGCTTTTCGATGCTTGGGAACGTTACAATGATTTGATCGACCGCAGTCCTAATCACAATATGCTCCCCGTCACTCTCATTGACACCTTCTACAATGGTCTCACCTTTCGTGATCGTGACACGATCAATGCCGCCGCCGGTGGTACTTTTATGAAAAGGAGACCGGAGGAGTGTCGAGAGTTGATTGAAAACATGACTACTCACCACAAGAATTGGGATTCTTCCGCATCCTCAAGATCTAATCAGAGAGTCAATGTTTCATCTACTTCTTCCACCACCAACCCGTCTATTTTGGAACGTACTATTCTTGATATCAACAAAAGTCTCCAAATTTTGACTTCTAACCAAACTCAACAAGCTAAAGCCGTTGTTATCTCTTGTGACACATGTGGTGGTCCTCATTCCTACAATGAGTGTCCTTCTACTCATGGCAATTATTCTGAAGACGTTAACGCAGCATATGGTACTTATCCTACGGGAGGCTATCAAGCCCGCCCTCAAGGAGACCGTGGCTTGCTAAGTTATCGTTCCAACAATTATCTTGCTCCTCCCGGCTTCCCTCCTGCAAACCAAAACCAACAACAAAGCTACAACCGAAACAACCAATCCCAACCTCGTGCTCAAAATCAATATCAATCCCAAAGAAACCCATACCCAACTCAAGGAAATTCTCAAGCTTACCAAGCTCCACCTCTTAATCAACCGATGGCCGTAAGTCAAGACGTCGAGACGTTTATGAAGACTAATCGTGAGATGGTGACGAATCTTCAGAGTCAATTTGTCAACTTGAAGAATGATATGGTGAAACAAGGGAGTGATATTCGAGCCGAGCTAAGGAATGACATGGCCAAACACAGCAATGATATTAATGCCAACATGCAAAACTCTTTTAACAATCAAGCTCTTCACCTTCGTGATACGATTGGTTCGCTCATCCAAAATAATCAACCCTCTTCTTCGGGTACTCTTCCGAGTAATACCGTTGCGAATCCAAGGGGGGAGATGAAAGCAATCACCACTCGAAGTGGAAAAGGTTATATGGAACCCGAGCTTCCTACACCTCCACCGGTGATTGTGAACAAGGAAAAAGAGCAACTTTCCCCACCTCCTTCACCTTCCATCCACATTTCCCCACCACCCGTGGCTGTGAGTGATCCTATTCCCTTAAAGCCTTCTTCTTCATCCAATATACCTTATCCTTCAAGGTTGAGGAAAGAGAAGCAAAAGAGCAAGGATGATATTCAGGTTTCGAACTTCCTTAAAATGTTCAAACAATTGAATTTTAACATCTCCTTTGCCGAGGCTCTCGCTCACATGCCCAAATACGCTAAGATGTTTAAAGATCTTTTAAGTGATAAAGAAAAGCTTCTTGACATTGCTCAGACCCACCTTAATGAGAATTGCTCCGCAGTGCTCTTAAGGCAATTGCCCACCAAACTAGGTGATCCGGGTCGCTTCTTGATTCCTTGCAACTTCCCGGGAGTAGAGAATTGCATGGCTCTAGCCGATCTAGGTGCCAGTATAAACTTAATGCCTTTAAGTGTGTGGAAGCAATTATCTCTCCCCGATCTAGTCCCCACTAAAATGACTTTGGAATTAGCCAACCGTACGGTTGCTTATCCAGTGGGGATAGCCGAAGATGTCTTCGTTGGCGTTGACAAATTCACCTTCCCGGCGGATTTTGTCGTCGTTGACTACGAGATGGATCCCCGTGTTCCATTAATCGTTGGACGTCCATTTCTGAGGACCGGTCGCACTCTTATTGATGTAGCCGCAGGCGAAATAATCATGAGAGTTGGTGACGATCAAATTGTCTTCAACATGGGTAAGATTTCTAAGCAACCTTATTCGTATGAGAGTGTCAATGCTATTGATGTTCTCGATGAGGCTTGTGAAGAACATTTTCATGATGCTTGCAAAAGTACTCCTTCTCTACCCAATGTTGAGACCGTTGCCTCAATTGCTCCAGCATTGACTCCTTTTGGAGAAAGTGACTTGGATGATTTCGAAGCTAGTTTGGGTCCTCTCGATATTACGTATGATAATTTGTCCACCAATTGGGATGAAGACATTAGTACTATTGAGAGACTTCTCAATGAGGACCCATTCTCTCCTCCTGCTCCTAAAGAGGTGACTAATGATGATCCATCGTTAGTTTCACCATCTACTGAGGATCCTCCTACTCTCGAGCTTAAGGACTTACCGCCTCATCTTGAGTACGTTTTTCTGGAAGACGACGAGAAGCTACCAGTCATCATCGCAAAGGATCTGCAAGAAGACGAAAAAGAACGCCTTGTCGCTGTGTTGAAGAAGCATAAACGCGCTATCGCTTGGAAAATCTCGGACAACCGTGGAATTGATCCTCATTTCTGCACACATAAAATTCTCATGGAGGACGACTTTAAGCCCACAATTCAAAGTCAACGAAGGGTGAATCCTAAAATACATGAAGTCATCAAAAAAGAGGTTATCAAACTTCTTGATGCGGGTATGATTTACCCTATTTCGGATTCACCATGGGTTAGTCCAGTCCATTGTGTGCCTAAGAAAGGCGGAATCACCGTTGTGCCCAATGCAAACAACGAGTTAATTCCTACCCGTCTCGTTACTGGGTGGAGAGTTTGTATAGACTACCGCAAACTCAATGATGCCACGAGAAAGGATCATTTCCCTCTACCTTTTATGGACCAAATGCTTGAACGTCTAGCTGGTAATGAATATTACTGCTTTCTGGATGGTTTCTCGGGTTATTTTCAAATAAACATCAATCCACAAGATCAAGAGAAGACAACATTCACTTGTCCCTATGGCACCTTTGCTTATAAAAGAATGCCTTTTGGCTTATGCAATGCCCCTGGGACTTTCCAAAGGTGCATGTTGGCTATCTTCCATGACATGGTTGAGCAAACCATGGAAGTCTTCATGGATGATTTCTCGGTCTTCGGGGATTCCTTCTCTGCTTGCCTTGCCAATTTGGAACGTATGCTTAAGCGGTGCGAAGACACTCGCCTTGTTCTGAATTGGGAAAAATGCCATTTTATGGTAAAAGAAGGCATTGTGCTAGGACACAAAATCTCTAAGGCCGGTCTTGAAGTCGACCGTGCTAAAGTTGATGTCATAGCCAAATTACCTCCACCTTCAACCGTGAAGGGTGTGAGAAGCTTTCTGGGTCATGCGGGCTTCTATCGTAGATTCATTCAAGATTTCTCTAAAATCGCTCGCCCGATGACCCACCTCTTGGAAAAAGATACTCCCTTTATCTTTTCTAAAGAGTGTCTCGAAGCCTTCAATCTTCTCAAGGATAAGCTAACTAAGGCACCGGTCTTGGTTACCCCAAATTGGGAGCTGCCTTTTGAATTGATGTGCGATGCTAGCGACTTTGCTATTGGTGCGGTTTTGGGCCAACGTGTGAATAAACACTTCCAACCAATCCACTATGCTAGCAAAACCATGACGGGGGCTCAATTGCATTATACGACAACCGAAAAAGAGCTTTTAGCTGTTGTCTATGCTTTTGAGAAATTTCGCCCCTATCTTGTTTTATCCACCACCATCGTATACACGGACCATTCCGCGTTGAAGTACTTGATGACAAAGAACGATTCTAAGCCAAGACTTCTTCGCTGGGTTTTGCTCCTTCAAGAATTCAACATTGAAATTCGTGACAAGAAGGGAGCCAAAAACCTGGCCGCGGATCATCTGAGTCGACTTGAGGATCCATATCAGGGGGATCATCCGAACAAAGAGATCAATGACTCTTTCCCCCTGGAGACTCTAATGTCCATAAATCTCAATCTTGATGGCACCCCGTGGTTTGCGAACATTGCAAACTACTTAGCGGGTGGTATTCTCATCCAAGGGTTAACATCCCAACAAAAGAAGAAGTTCTTGAACGATGTTAAGACTTACTTTTGGGATGACCCTTATCTATTCAAACAGTGTGCTGATCTGATTATTCGTCGATGTGTTGACGGACCGGCAGCTTTCGATATCCTCCAAGCTTGCCACAAAGGACCCACCGGTGGTCACTTTGGTCCCAACTACACCGCTAAGAAAGTGTTTGATTCTGGATTCTACTGGCCCACCATTTATCGTGACGCTCACGAAATGGTTAAGCATTGTGATGCTTGCCAACGTCAAGGCAAGATCACACATAAGGATGAGATGCCTCAAAATTTCATACAGGAATGTGAAATCTTTGATGTATGGGGCATCGACTTTATGGGGCCATTTCCATCATCCAAAGGGAACAAGTACATCCTCGTCGCCGTCGACTACGTCTCTAAATGGGTTGAAGCTAAGGCTCTTCCTACGAATGATGCGAGGGTGGTTGTGAACTTTTTGAAGCAGCTTTTCGCTCGATTCGGCGTTCCTCGTGCTATCATCAGTGACCGCGGGACTCATTTTTGCAACGATCAATTTGCACGAGTCATGGCAAAGTATGGTGTCAATCACCGTCTTTCCACCGCCTATCATCCCCAAACCAATGGGCAAGCCGAAATTTCCAATCGTGGCTTGAAGAGAATTTTGGAGCGTACTGTGGGAGAGCATCGTGCCGTGTGGGCCGATAAGTTAGATGATGCTCTGTGGGCTTTTCGTACTGCTTACAAGACCCCGATCGGTTGTACACCTTATCGTCTTGTGTACGGGAAAGCCTGCCACCTACCCATCGAGCTGGAACATAAGGCGCACTGGGCCTTGAAGTGGGCTAACTTCGACATCATCAAAGCCGGTGATCATCGCAAGGTTCAACTCAACGAGCTAAATGAACTGAGGAACGAAGCTTATGAGAACTCGCTGATCTACAAGGAGAAGACGAAGATTATCCACGATGCTAAAATCAAGAACCGAGAGTTCCACGTTGGTGATCAAGTCTTACTCTTTAACTCTCGGTTGAAGATCTTCTCTGGCAAGTTGAAGAGCCGCTGGACTGGTCCATTCACTGTCGCCAAAGTCTTTCAATATGGGACCATTGAGCTTTCTCATCCAAATGGGCCCAATTTCAAGGTGAATGGCCAGCGTTTGAAGCTGTACTTTGGTGAGGACATCTCTCAGGAGATGATTCCTTCCCTCACCACGTTCCCCATGAACTAAAAATGGGTCGAGTCAGGCTCATGACTCGGTGAACAAAAACAAGCGCTTCTCGGGAGGCAACCCGTGTTCTATCCTTTACTGCTTTCCTAATAAGTGTAGGGGGAGCCCCGCATATGTTTGTTGTCTTGTTTCTTGTGCTGTGCAGGGCTTAAAGCTTCAGAGAGCATCTTGATAACTTTTGACGAACCATGATACCGTGTTTTCCATCTTTCCGGTTCTATCCTAAACTCTTGTGATTCAATATTTCATATTCCATATGTTCACACTGAATTCACTTTAGTTGTCCTTTCCGTAGCAAGATTTAAACAAAGTGCACAATGTCCTAAGTGTAGGGGAGTTTCCTCCCACATGCTTAAACATTGAGGACAATGTTTATCTCAAGTGTAGGGGGGACTTCTATCGAAGTTAAGTGGCCTTTTCCTTGTATTTGTCCTCATTTTAGCCGGAAAATTAGATTTTTCGACATTTTTCAAAATTTTTAATCTATTTTGGCCTAGTTGTATTTGCCTTTGTTATGTTTCCTTTGCTAGAATAAATTTTCAAATAAGTGGTTTTAGATTTTTCTTAGTTGTGAACATTTTGACTCAACCCGAGTTTACTTGCCTAAGTTTACTCTAGCTAGTATCCTTAACGTGTTTAAGTCAAGTTTTGCTAGGCTTTTATATAGGGAGCTATAAAACGCGAAAGTCTTAACTCTCACGGGTTAAGAACAAGAACTTTTCGCAAGTTCCTATAATTGATCCTAGAGAGTCGTTTATCAAGGGAACTTTAAAATGCGATTTCTAAACTTGAAAGAGTCTAAGAATTTGCAAGATCCTATAAGCGACTCGAAAACCCAAAACTTTGATTTAATAGGCTAAGCATCCACGAGTCTCATTCCTTGAGATTTTAAACTGTGGAGAACGAGAGATGATAGAGTCAATTATAAGTTTGGTATTCTTTCGTGAATTTATGTGAGTTAATTATGAGCCTATTCTCCCTCCGCTTGTTAAAAAATTAATCTGCTAATAAATAAGGTTGTACGATTTAAAAGGTTACTTAGCTTCTAGCCCCAGATCGTTTAAAAGTTGCTCGGTAATTACGAGAGTTCATAGCCAAGGCATAACTTATGAAGCGGGGCGCGAAGATTGGCGAGTCCGAAAAGGCCCTAACAAGGCATGAGGGCTACATTTTGTTGCTAAAGATCCAAAAAGTGATGTGAAGAATCATTTATCAAAAATCAATATGAAGGATCGAGACACACGACGAAAAGCAAGAACTCCCCAAAAGTCATGGAGAAGTCTATCCGAAAAGACCCTAACAAGGTATGAGGATAAATAGATCCAAGTCCTAAAAGGAGGCGGATCGTTGTATATCAAAGTCCAAAATAAAGATTGGAGAAAAATGAAGAAGTCGTGGTCCAAAGATGAAGAATCTCTCAAAAACTTCAAGTGAAGAAATTCCTATTATGAAGAGAAGACCATAATTTCAAGAACGTCTCTCGAAGATTCGAAGTATGAAGTCGCTACCAAATATCGGCCCGAGAAAGGTCTCAAATCGCGAACCAAGTTATGCCAAGATATGAACTTTCTGATATCCCGAGAAGCAGTTTTAAAAGATTTGGTCCTTTAGCTAACTATTGATTAAATCGTTCACTTTATTTTCAGACTAAATAACTATCGAAATAAGTCAAACAATGCATCCTCGTGATCATTCAAGACAAAAATAAAATATAAGAGATACACCTAGGAATAAGGGAGTCTAAGTGAATAATTGGCCCACATGAGTTCGTGTTAGTTTGCTAACTTATAATAACAATGATCTCGTTTCTAAGCTTGGTTTGGGGAACGTGAAACTTGAGGATGATAAACGTTCATGGCCGCCAAAACCTAATGTAAGTTTTTAATTTCTTTACTTATTTCTGTCTTTTATGTCTAGTATTTAATAAAGGCCAAGGTGGGTTATTTATGATGGAGAATGTAAACCGTGCTTTTAAATTAATGCATTGCATGAGGGCATTGCAATGGTCAAGTGTAGGGGATTTAATAAGTGTGAAAACACTTATCCTTTTACCACTTATTTCCAATAATAACAAGACCTAAACGTGTGATTTATGTCGTAAAAGTCGGAATTATGCGTGGTTTGTGTTTTTATTGTGATTTAGGACCTAAATATGAAAAAGGAAGAAAATACGGGCTTTCACGGGCTTTTACTGAAGAAAACGGGAAAAAGACGAAGTCAAAAGATCAAGAGTGCAAAAAGAACGGAAGTCCAAGACCTATTCTGAAGATTTATCGAAGAAAAAGTCAAAAGACGGAAGTTTAACGAAGTCGAAGAACTTAAGTCTAATAGAAGAAGAAAATTAAAAGACAAGTTCAAATCCCGAGACGACAAAGACGAAGAATTAAAGTCGAGTCGAGGAAACGTGAAGAAAGCAAGAGAGAATATGCAACACATGCACTCCTTCCCTATAAATACCCTCCTAATAGTCATTAGGAAGGGAGTTAGAGTTTTTAGTTAATTTTTCACTTTTAGTTTTTAGAGAGAGAAAGTCTTAAACTTTCTCTCACTAGTTCATCTTTTTCTTTTAATCTTTCAAGATTAACTCTTTGTATTGCTTATTTTTATTAATCAAGTTCATTTTAAGCTTTTATTTCTTAATCTCATTCTACTTTTCTTTGATTTAAGATTGATTTTGGTGTGATTATCATGTGATCCGTGTTGTTCTAATTGATTTCATGCTAAAAAGTTAATCTTTTGATCATTTTATAAGTTTTCATTTGATTAAGCTTTAAGACTTTTGTGCTTATTGGCTTACTTTTATGATTAGCTTATTTTTATCATTAAAAAGTTTTATTAAAAAGTTTATGTTTTTATGGTTTGATCTAAAAAGTTGCTTGATTTCGAGTTAAATAAGTTGATTAAAGTGCTTATTTGATTCGGTTAAGTATTTTGGATTTATAAGTTTTGGAATTGGCTTATAAAAGTTAGCTTATTTCCTAGCTTATTCTTTTTCCACAGATTTCGGAAAGGGTGGTAAATCCCCTTTCCGATTGGCATATTCCGACCGGTACACCATCTAGCCAATTTCCTTGATTTTAGGAAAGTTTGTTACTTCCTTTTCCGATTGTTGCCTAATTCCGACGGCTCCCATCTCCACATTCCGATCGAGTGATCGGATTAGGTCTTTGATATTCAGATTGGTACCACAAGCATTCCGATGGTCACTTGCCCCTTTCCGATTGGTTCATTGTTTGCACATATTCCGATTGTTAGCTAGCGGCATATTCCGATTGGACCTCTATTCCGACCGGTCCCCTACTCCATATTCCGATTGTATCAAATCGGATTAGGGCTTTGCTTTTCCGATCTGAACCTCCCTGCGTATTCCGATTGGGGTGTTTCGCTCGTATTCCGATCGTTCCTTTGCCCTGTATTCCGATTGAGATTGTTAATTGTTTTCCGATTGACCCCTTTTATCTAATATTCCGATTGTGTTACTTCTTCCCCCATTCCGACCATCTGATCGGAATTCATTCCGATCGGGTTCCCTTTTGGCTGTTTTTGGTTTCTTTCGATATAACTTTCTTATAGTACCTTTTAATTTTTCTAAAATTTTCCAAGTGCTAGTTTTATTTAAAGAGTTAGTACTTTTCCTTTATCACCTTTAAATTTCCATGCATTCATTTTACTTGTCATTTCAATATTAATCTTTTAACTTCCCTTTTCCTCAACGACACTTTAATTACTTGCAATTAGTTTAAAACAAATCAACCAAACCTTTGATCCACCAAAAGACGATTGAGTCGCACTTAAGACCGGTTTTCAATTCGAAAAGATTCGGAACTATAACGAACTTTGATGCTTTTGGTTGTAAAAGCCTAAGTATTAACTGGAATACATCAACACCACCTGCAACTTTGTCAGCGTTCAAGTTACCTTTATCAGCGCCCCGATTACCTTTGTCAGCGCTGGATGTGTCAGCGTTCAAACCTGTATCAGCGCCCATTGTTGCTGTGAAAGATCCTTCCAAGTTTAATGGAGTTACCTTGGATGTATCAATGACAGGGTGCTTCTTCAAGTTGGTGAGTGCTTCAGCAACATTTAAAGATTCACTAAATTGTGAACTCTTCTCACTGGCTGTATGAATCAGCTCATCCTCTTCATCCTCCCCTTTGGAAGATTCCTCCATCCTACTCCTGCTACTAGGATTCTCCAAAACAGTTACCCGCTCCCTCAATGCTTGGAGTTCACGGCCCTGATTATTGACAATTTGTACAAGGCTGACATTTTGCTTTTGCAAGCTATGACAGCAGCCGTCAATTCATTCAATGTCATAGGTTCCAATCTGCCCTCAGCTAGAATGGGGATTTGACCTCCCAAAATAGAATCATAGGGCATGGATGAGGTCTTATCAATGTTGGACCTGTCTTGGCCAGCTTCTAAGCCTGTACCAATAGGTCCAGCCTCACCCATGTCACCAGCCACACTTGTGGAGGTGGTTCTCTCTGCTACATGGCTAGGACCACTAGAGGAGAACACTCCAGTAGTCCGTTGGCGTTTATTCAACCTAGATTGTAATGGGGTGGAAGATGAGGTAGATTGTATGGGTGTTGGTTGGTTAAGGGGTGTTTGGGATTGTTCAGGGATGTCATCAGCGTTGGGATTGGCTGTGTCAGCGCCAACATTTTGAGTGTTAGCGTTGACATTGGCTTGGTCAACGTCCATGTTGTCAGGTGAAGGTAATGGTTCAAGGATAGGCTCAAGTTGAGGTTCAGGTTCTGGTTGTGGTTGGGCAGCCTGAATTACTTCAAGCATGGCTTGGGTGAGAGGTATAGGTCTGTTTGTGGAGATCATTTTGTCAAAAATGGTTTTCTTTTGCTTAGGGATCTCATAAAAATGGTCATGATCCCTAAGACAATATTCTTGTAAATCAAACACCATTTGCAAAAATCTTGGGTAAGCCAAAGTCATTTTACTTCCCTTATTTTTACACATCCCTTCAAAAATCATTTTTGAAAAATTATACCTAAGCCCACGTGACATACAAACCAAAGCACTTGCAATGGACCTGTTTATTTCATTAAAAGCAGTACATTTTGGACTTAAGCATTGAAGAAGGACATGTATCAAATATTTCCAATCCGAGGGAAATTCCTGCTTATGATATGTATTTAAAGTTTTATCAGCAGGAATAGGATAACCCAATTCCCTAAGACCTTTTTCTATTGTTGCAATGGCAAGGGTAGTCACACCATCAGCGTCATTAAGACGCAAAGCTTGGCGAACCAAAGCTTCAGTGACCACCCATGTTCTTCCATGAACAGTAGATGTTAATGTTGTCACTCCATTAGCAGTTGTGGAACTTACATTATTCCAAAACTGTCTAATGTGTGCGACAGGGACTAGTGGTTCATGAGAAAGTGCATACCTTATGGAGGATGCATTTAAAAATGCCACCATTTGTGAATACTGAGGGAACAAATCATTATCAGCGTCCAAGTAAGCTACCATATTATGTTGGCTCTTGAACTCCAATGTCAGATTGTTTGAGTTGAACTTTGGTGCCATGTTGAAAGCTGTTTAGGTTATGTGATATGGGAAAAATCTAGGAGAAAAATGTTAGACAAGAAAATATGAATACCCAGAATGAAAAGTTAGCCAAATTTATAGGAGAGATGCATGATTATGATTGGTCAAAAATGAGGCAGTTATATTCAAAGAGTAATGATGAAAATATTGAATCAAATATAACTTATCTCATGCATTAATTAAAAGTAACAACTCCCCAAAAATTACGGCCAAAGATTAGTCAAAAATAACAACTGGGTAGGGCCCACTAGGTGTCAACGGTCAAAAATAGCCCATCAACGCCCAACGGCTATATTTTCTTGTCAGCGTTTGCCTAAAGCCTTGTCAGCGTCACGATTGGTCGTAACAGCGTTTGGAGAAAAACTTGTCAGCGTCTAAAAATAAAAATATTTTAAAAAGAAAAAGACCTTAACAAAGTAATTTATCCTAAGGGAAATATCTTGCAAGTTGATAATAATTACTGGGTGGCAAGCACTGTCCACTTATGCACACTTGCTTAAGCAAGATAGACACAAATGTCCTCAAGTGTCCCTTGCTAACCAAAATACTTACCAACAAAGTTATTTCATAAAATCCTTTGTAACTCCCAGGTAAACCCATAACAAAAATATTTCCAAGTCTCCCAACAGACCACAACCAATTCTAGGCCAAAAATGTCTTGGCAGCATGCATAGTTTGTCAACTTTGCATGCTACAGTGCCTCATGGTTTAGTAAAACTAACCCATACTCACCTGTGGACACAATCTAGAATTGTGATAAGAGTATTATAAGAATACCCAAGAGTCCTAAAGGTTCCTTAAACCTCCCCTTAAACTATGATACATGAGTTTCTCAAAATATATATGAACATTAAAAATTTATGTCAAGATAGGAATATAAATATTCCAACCATCATCCATAAACAAAAACATGTCCAAATAGCTCTTCAAAGATCCATAAGCAACTCTGTATCCAATGGCATAAAGCTAACACCACCTACACATTTAGATTGAAAAACCACAAAACTAACATTGTTGCTGACAGCGCCCCGACAACACTTATCAGCGTTGAAGGAACTCTTGTCAGCGTTAGACAATAATATCTCTAACAACGGCAAAATAACACTTGTCAGCGTTAAATTTACCTTTGTCAGTGTTAGAAAAATAAAGTGGAAAAATCTAAATCATCCCTAGAGCATCCACTGTCCCAATATCCATAGTCATTAACCTATTTTTGAATGCCCTGCACATAAGAAAACAAATTAGTTTTCTTTGGGAACCCAAGCCTTGGAAGACTTGGATTCATCTGGTTGTTCAACAAGAACAGACTTGGTTCTTATAACAACCCCATTTTCATCCCTTTTTGGATGAAATGCCCAGTTAACCCCAATTGGTCTTGACATGACCTTTGAAATATAATGAAACCTGTTGCATGTCATAGAAAGACCAGTAGAATTAGGGTTTTGGTCTTGTTTTGGTCTCCATGTTAAGCTAGTAGAAGCTTTAGACCCCATTCCCTGTGGTTGCAAATACCTAGGTTTGGCAGTGTGTCTGTCAGCGCTGAAATTGTTCTTGTCAGCGCCCCGATTGCCTTTATCAGCGTTGAACCTAGGGTTTGCTACAGGAACCCATTTCCTATTGGACCAAGTGTTTGTCTTTTGGAAAGGTCTTAGGCCATGTGTGTTAGACCCTCTAGAAAAGAATGGGGCTGGTCTAACAACTTGTGAACTTTTGTTCACAAAGGTTTTGTGTCTGACAGTATTTGACCTATGTTGACTTTTGTCAGCGCTGAAATGGTTCTTGTCAGCGTTGCCATTTGAAGCGTTGACACATTTGTATGCCAAATGTGAAAAGCTACCACAAGTGTAATAGGATTTTCTAGACATGGTCTTAGGTCTAGAAGCAAAGAAGCCTGTTCCATGGTTACTAACTTGGCCTTTTGGTGACCTAGTATTCCTATACATCTTTGCATACTTAACACTAGGTTTTCTAACAGTGTGTGAGCCAAGTTCAACAACTTTGCCAGTGGTTGGGTGTGTGATTTTAATAGGTGTAGGATCATGGCTCGTGATTGGTGTGGGCTCATTTGGACTTTCACACAACAAACCTCCCTTAACAAACAAATTGTGGTTAGCTTTCTTCCACTCATCTAGGTCAGTCAGTTTTTGTTTATACTCTTCAACTGGGGAAGTCACTCTAGGTGGAGGAATGAATTCCTTCTCTTGGAGTTCTGGCAAGCCAGTCCAAGATAAGTCCTTTGATTGGACACCATAGAAATCCCCAGCTGGTGGTGGAACGCCAGTATAATCTTTCATCCCAATCCCACTCATGTCCTTAGAGTCTCTTTGTTTACTAACACACTCTCCTAGGGTTTGTGTGGCCTTATCAAATCTCTGGATTTTAAGACTCACATTATCTTTATTTTTGTTAGCCTCATCTAACTTAGCTATCAAATCAAGATTAACCCTGTTTGTGATATCTTGAATATCTTTACTTTGAAGTAACTCATGTTATAAGATATTTATTTTATCCTTTAAGTCAAACTCCATTTTCTTATACTCAGCTACTGTCCTTTCTGTTTGGGTGAGAGCAATTTGATAATTAGATACTTTGCATCTTTCAGAACTTGCTTCATCTAATAATTTTACTATCTCCTTATTTAGTTTTTCAGTATTTAAACGACAACCCTTAGAACAGAAAGCATCATCATATACCTCATTATCTGATGAAGAGGAGGAGTGTGCCATGAGAGCATATTCAACATGCTCTTCTTTAACTTCAGCAACCAATGCTTTGTCCTCTTCCTCATCCTTAGCCAAAAAGTTCCAGCTCCAGTCCCATCCTCCAACACCATCAATTTGTTGAACAGCTACCATGGCCTTGGAATCTTGGCTCTTAACCATTTGGCTTGAAGGCTTACCAGCATCAGATCTTCTTGGAGATCTACATTCCCTCATAAAGTGCCCCATACGATGACAATTGTATCACTCAACTTTGGATTTGTCAAATCCAGCAACGTCCTTAGCATCAAAGGTCATCTTCTTCTTGAACCTTCTATTAAACCTGTTTGCTCTTAAACTTACAAGAGCCATAGTCCACTTGATATCCATCTCTTCCAATTGCTCATCACTTATTTGTTCAAGATCCTCATATGTAATCCTTGAATCACTGGGCAAAGAAGCAATGAATGCACACACAGTATCTAGATCTAAACCAGCAGGTTTAATTCCATCAGCGCCAAAACTGTAAGTGTCAGCGCTTGAGTGTGAGGCGTTGACAGGATGAAATCCAGCGCTGACAGGATGTGTTCCAACGCTGATAGGATGTGATCCAGCGTTGACACATGCAGATCCAGTGACTGGATGTCCATAGGAGTTCATGGAATCAAATTGACCTTCACTTTGTGAGAAGAAGGCCATGTTGCTACTGGAAGGTTTATTATCACTCTCCAAAAGCCATTCATTCTCCAACAGTCTTAGTTTGTTGAAGATGTCATCAAACCTAGAGGTTTTGTGGGTGTTATTGACAAGAATGGATCTTGCTTCAATCTTCCATACCTCACCAAGGCTTTTGAGAAAAGTAGCATTCAAGTCAGGGTCATCAGTCTGTGTTCCCATGAAGGAAAGTTGACTTGTAATGTCAAGTAGTCTACTTCTCACACTGCTGAGATTCTCATTGGGTTGAGCCTTAAAGACAGCATACTCATGCATGAGTTGCTTCTTCTTTTCTTCTTTAGTGTCAGCATTGCCACCATGTGCTACTTCAAGAGCTTCCCAAAGCTCTTTTGCAGACTCAAAGCGTTTGTACTTGTGCTGATTCTCATGACCCAAGGCGTGTTTCATGATGTTCAAAATTTTCATGTCCACCCTTTTCTTGGCTATATCTTCAGCAGATACAGCTCTTCCATCTTCAGGCCTTTCCTTCTTATCAGCTTCAGGACAATTAGGAACAGCTACCCTTGTGGCAATAGCATTAGCAATCTTTTGAGCTTTGTTGAATGTGTTCCATATTCAACAATCTCCCAAAGAGTGTAGTCATGGATGGCTACATATTGCTCAAAATTGGACTTCCAAAGCTCGAAGTTCCTGGCATCAAACATGGGAATTTTGATACTAGGGTTTGTGGTGTTGCTTTGTAGCAAAACAGGAGCAGGAGGTTGTTCTGAGCTAGACATGATGTTTTTAGGGTTTTGAGAAATTTAGGGTTTCGTTGTTTTAGGGTTTTTGGTGTTTTAGGGTTCTTGCGTTACTTAAAGATCAAAAGTTTCTCAACAAGCTCTGATACCACTTGTTGATCCCAAACTTAGATCGATTAAGCTTTGTGTATACGAGATTAGATCAAGTAATACACGTAGAGAAACCTTTGCTTATGAATAAAGTAACTAAGTGTTATGCGGAATTAACACTTAATCTAAAACACAAAGATGTTAAACAAACTTTCACTTGTATTAGAATAATCAAACTTGATTACAATGAAAGAGGTTTAACAGTCGAATACTTGTGAAAACTTATTATAACTGATGATTAACATTAACCTAAAAGATCTTCTTTTATAGATTAAGAAGTCTTGTACAAGAAGCTATGAATCAACTATTCTAGGTAAAGATAATAATGGAAAATACAATTTCGAGTTTATCTTTACCATATACAAATAAAGAAACAAAAGATTCGTATAAGATAACTTCCATCAGTGCTTGTCTTCCAGGCTATCAGCGTTGACTTTCTCCACTGTCAACGCTTGGCTGTCAGCGTCCAATGTCATCTTATCAGCGCTTGAACTCTTCTTATCAACGTCTAGTGAACTGACCCATAATTTATTCCCAACAGTAAACTAATTTCCCCTACTGGGAAGTTAAATAAATTTGGTTCGTTTGATTTACTGTTCATGGTTCAAGTATTGTTGATGTTTATGGTGTTGGATTCGGTTTAGATCAAAAAGGGGGTTCAGCGACCACCTTCTTCCCAAAGATTTTCGACACAAGGTTTTACTTTCTCTTAATTTTTGTTAAATTTAATTTCTGTTTAATAAATCTGCTGGTGTAGTTAATGTTATTAGAATCTGCCTATTTTGTTATCTGTTTTTGTTATTTAATCTGTTTAGTTTTTTTTAAGTTTTTTTTCATTGTTTGGGCTTGAGTTTTATAGGATCTGCTTGTTTAGCTTGTTTATTTGTTATTTAGTTGTTTGGATCTGCTTTATTTTCGAGTATATTTAGTCATTCGGATTATGCTAGTTTATGTTTTTAGTTTTCAGGTTTCGGTTTTGTTGGATCTGCTTGTTTTCAGTAATTTTGAATCTGCTTTTTAGATTATCTGCTTATTGAATTTATAGGAGGTTTGTTTGGTTTTGCTTATAGTTTATCTGCTTATTTTTGCTAGCTTATCTGCTTATTAAATTTGATTGCTTATTTTTAGTTTACGTTTAAATGCTTTTTAGTTTTATATTGCTTATTTGATTTAGTGTTAAAACTGATTTTGCTTATTTGGAGTTGGAATATTATCTTCTTGTATGCTTCTTAAGCTGATTATGCTTATTTGGTTTCTTTGTTTGTTTAAGCTTTGTTGTGCTTATTAGCTTATAGCTGTTTAAGCTTATTTGGTTTATTATTGTGCTGATATTGCTGCATTTGAACAACAGACCCACTTGGTCTGTTTGTTTCTAAATTCCAAAAACAAAATATACTCAAAAAAATTTGTTCACGCTGGGATTCGATCCCTTGACCTCCATTTTAATTGTCCAACGCCTTAACCATTTGTTCTTGCCTTTCTTTTAATTTTTAATACACGTTCATTAATTAATATAGGTTGGTTAATATTTAGCTGTCAGATTTTAATTATTTAAATTCATGTTTTTGTTAGTTTAATTTTAATATAAAGTATTTCATAAATTATCTTTTATAAAGTTCAAATAAAAATAAAAAGATAAAAAAAATATTTAATTTAATTTGTTTTTAAAAATAGTTTTTTTTATTAGTTCAAAATTAATATAGTTTTGTTTAAAAATAGTTTTAATAGATTAAAATTAGTCCCTACTAGTGGGATAGCCACGTACTCAGAAAAGAGTCCGCACTACTAGGGCGAGGATACCTATTTCTATATAAAGAGAACTACATAACAGTTGGGGCGTTAAGCCATCATATTCCTTTCAGTAGTCTAATGAGTACGCCCCTACTAAAGGGCCTCCCTTTAAAGAGCTCTCGTATGCCTATGAGACTCACAATCAGGCGTCACACCTTAGTAAGCTTTCAGGAAAGTAAGGACTATTTATTGCTGCATCAAGGAAAAATGAAATATTTTCTGTTAATACTCTTTATTCCCACATTTTTTGAATCCGGCGTCGGGACTGACGGGGCTCGAACCCGCAGCTTCCGCCTTTAAGTCTTATTTAAATCTAAATTAGTTTCAATTAGTTTTAACTTTAAATAGTTCACATTAGATTTTTAAATAGTTTTAAATATAGTATAAATTAGTTTTAAAATTTAAATAGTAAGTTTTTAGTTAGATTTAATTAGTCTTTTATTAAATTTTAGTTTTTTAAAAAATAATACCAAAAAGAGTAATTTTACCAAGAACAATAAATCTTATGGCATATCCGATATCAATTCGAGTCGAGTCGAGGAAAACGAACATTAATTGTTAATTGATTAAATTTCAAACATTAGGCATCAAGGCTAAAAAGTTCTATTTCCTTATTTTTGTTTCCCTAAACTGTTCCTGCATGTTCAATACCTAGTACAATCTCTATTTGCTTAACTGAATGTGTGTTTAGATTACTTGAAGCTTAATTGTGTTAGATTGATAGTGTATCAGTAGTCTTACAGCTTTTCAAACAGTTTTACTTGATTTCATTTGGTTTTTCATCAGTTAATGCTCATTAGACTCAATTTGTTATTCATCTTGTTTTCTAGATTCTTCTTGGCTCAAAACATTTTCAATTCATCACTTTGTTAAGTCTTGATAGGTGGTTAAGTCAGTCATTCACTAAACTAAAAAAGTCTTTGTAAAAGTTCTAGTTCAGATTTTAAAGTGGTGTTTGGTTTATGTCATATTTGGAGATTCAGTTGTAAAATCTTGTTGTTTAGAGTTCAAATACACTAAGTCAATTAGTGTAAGTATTTTGGAAACGTTTTATGGTCAAAATAGTTTTCAAACAGGCAAATGGTAGTGTAAAAAGTTTGGGTCAAGTACTTAACAAAGTTCATTAGTTAAAACTAGTCACTTTTAAATTCTTGGCATTCTTTGTTAATGGACCAAATTAGCTAAAATTCTTTTCAAATTGTAGCTTAACATCTAGACTATCAGTCCTTAATTGGAAATAATACAGTTTAAGCTTTTGAGTGAATTCTTGGCTTTTTAGTTAGCTTATGAGCAAACTCAAGTTTCTGTGATAAAGACTCAATCTGTTTTGCTAGTTCTCTAAATCCACTTCATATATCTATTGATTTTCTTTCACAGATCAATTTACAAACATGTCTTGAGTAATTCCTGTGAATTTGAGCTTTTCGAGTTTTTGATCAAACTTGGTCAAATAAGTTATTTTTGGCTTATTGAAGATTCTGGCTTATTCAGTTGATCATTTTCAATTCTGAAAGACATTCTAAGCTTTGTGGTCATTGATTAATCAAATTTGACAAGAAAATTGTTTTGTGGTTGACTAGATTTCATTTGAGCTTATTATTGGCTTATTGAAATAAGCTATCATGAGTTTTAGAAGCTTTTAAGCAAAATCCTTTTACCAGCCTAATTTGTTTTAAGTTTTAAGCTGTTTGCAAAAGACTAGATTCAATTTGGTTGAGTAATAAGCTCATTTGAGCTTATTCGATTCATATAACCCGTTTTTGTGGAAGTTCCATTTTAATTGCATAAAGGTCCTTGGATTTTGTTAAATGTTGTAATCAGAGTTAATCTTTCTACTTTTTAGGTTTTGCAAGACTAAGTCCCTATAATTTCAGTTGTTACAATTTCAGTTAGTTAGTTTTGGATTTTGTTAAGTTTGTTTGCAAGTTTGTTACATTTTTCATAATTAGTACCTATTGTTTTTGATTTTACACTTTCAGTCCCTTTACTTTCATTTAGTGTACATTTCAAGCATTTTTAGTTTTATGCATTAAATTCTTGTACTTTGTGAATAGTAATTGGTACTTGCACTTTGTTTTACGGATACGTAGCCTTAATATTTTCATCTTTTTACGTGTTTGATTGAATTAGACATAGAATCCAAATACCCTTAACAACCAAGAACAATTTAAAGCTCGATATTAGTAGGCCTTTCAATTTGTCTAGAATCGAGAATAAACAAACTTGAAAATACTCAATTTCAAATGGTGCCGCTGCCGGTTCATGACATTACGAGAGACTATTGATTGACGGTTTCGATTGGATTTTGGGATCCGTTCACCTTGTGAACGTTATTTTTACGTATCATAAATCCAAAACATAAAAAAATCAAAAATATAAAAATATAAAAACTAAAAAATAACAAAATCGATTCTTTTCCTAAAGAATTGAACCAAAAAAAATAAAAAATTTCAAAAAAGTAATCTTTTTCCTAAACGATTACACCCAAAAATATATATTATATTGGTTTTCATCGGTTTTTACGTACATATAGTATTTTATTTAAAAAACAAATAAATACAAAAATATTTTTGATATATTATTATATGTAGATACGTATACGTATACGAACACTCAATACACATACTTCCATAAGTATTGCTTTTGCAATACACCGTGTTCGGGAGCGTTCCGGTTCTTGACACGTGTATCGATCAAATTTAATTAAAGCAAGAATAGATAAATACTTCCAATAGGCAAGAATGCAAAGAATACAAACTACAAAGTGAATAGAAAGGTGACGTGCTATAAAATGTCGTCTAAGTGTTAATAGGTACTTAAGTGCTTCGCGCCACCTAACGCCCCGTTCACTAGTGCGTATTCTAAGAAGGAAACCTTGATTGGGGGTCTTGCACCCAAGTATTACTTATATATACTATACTTTCTTGTGGATATTACTTGTTGAAACTCGGAAAGGATAATCCCTTCTTTTCCAAAGTCAAACGAGAGCTTCTCTCTCATTCCTTGATTTGAGTTTCATGCTCACCCGCGGGCGTGCACAATACCTTTTAGTGTACAACCCCTTCCTCTGAAAAGGAAGAAAAAGAGAAAGATTAAAAACAACACCGTCCATCAAGCCGATCCCGAGAATTGTGCTTTGAACAACACACAAGAAGCCATGGCCGCCGTTGACAATCAACCTTTGATGGAACACCTCCAATCCAGTGTGCAAGGATATGCCGAGGCTATTGTTATACCCGAGATACCCGCAAACACCTTTGATCTTAAGACATCTATGATTACCTTGGTTTCAAACACACCATTTTTTGGGAGACCTAGTGATAATCCACACGATCATATCAAGAAGTTTCTATCTCTTTGAAATACCATTAAGTACAATGGAGTTCCCCATGATGCCATTAAGTTTATCTTGATCCAATTCTCCTTAGAGGGAAATGCTAAGTGTTGGCTAGATACACAACCACCTAAGAGCATTACCACTTGGGATGACTTTACTAAGAAGTTTTTGAACAAGTTCTTTCCTCCATCTAACACCACGACTTTGAGAAACTTAATTATTAGATTTCAACAAAAACCCAGCAAAACCTTTAGTGATGCTTGGGAAGAGTACAAGGAGTTATTGAGAAAATTCCCCAATCATGGATTCAATGAAGTTCACCAAATCAATACCTTTTACAATGGATTAAGACCACATCATCAAGATTCCCTCAACTCCTCCGCGGGTGAGAATATTCTTTCCAAATCCATTCAAGAACCATGGGACATTATTTAGACTAAATCTATGGTGCAAACAAACACTCAAATTGATGAGAGGGTTCATGTGGTGAAAGAGGGTGCTACTCAACAATTTGATAAGATTTTCTCTCAAAAGTTTGATACTATGAATGATACACTCTTGAAACTTTGTGAAATCACCTTGAACAAAAATTCCACCAATGATGTGAATGCCACTGCTATTTCATGTGAGACTTGTGGAGGTCCTCATTCTTATCAATAATGTGATAAGGTTCAAAATTACCAAGTTGAGTGTTATGCTTATTAAGATGAGCATAGAGAGCATTTCAAACCTAACATCAACCCAAACAATCTCTCTTACAAATCAAATAACTACCTTGCTCCACTCGGCTTTCCACCCCAACCACCCACCCAAAATCAACCCAATCCTCCTCAATTGCTTCAAAGAAATCAAGGGCCAAGGCCAAATTACCAAGGACAAAACAACTTTAGAGCACCTAATACCTTTCACAATCAAGGAAATCACTTTCAAGACAACAACCAAGGGTTTTACAATCAACCTCCACCTTTCCAACCCCAAGGTTTTCAAGGGAATAGGCCACATGATTTTAAAACCATTGAGCTTCTTCACAAAATGAATCAAGAGAATGAAAGGAGGTTTCAAGACAATGAGAAAAGAATGAGGGAAATGCATGAGGAAACAAACAAAAAGTTTATGATGCTTCTTAATCAAAGACCACAAGGTGCTCTACCTTCAAACACACAAACAAATCCAAGGGCTAATGTCAATGCTATCACAACAAGGAGTGGAAAGAAAAATCATGATCCTTCACCACCTAAACCTACTTTGGTAATGCCTACTATGGTTCCACCTTATGATAAGCCATCAACATCAACACCTTCGATCTCTACAACCTCAACACCTACACCTTCTACTCCTTTAACTTCCACACCCATCAATGAAGAACCCAACAAAGAAAATCCTTCATCAACCACTCAACCTCAACCAAAACTAAGTCTCCTATACCCATCAAGAATGAGAAAGGAAAAACTTAAGAATAAAGATGATATTCAAGTCTCAAACTTTTTGAGGATGTTCAAGCAACTAAACATAAACATATCCTTTGCGGAAGCCTTAATCAATATGCCTAAATTTGCTAAGATGATCAAGTATCTTCTTTCTAACAAGGAGAAATTGGTGGACTTGCCTAATGCTTCCTTAAATAAAAATTGCTCTACGGTTTTGCTTAAGAAGTTGCCTACTAAGCTTGGAGATCTGGGGAGGTTTTTGATTCCTTGCAATTTCTCAGGGGTGGAAGATTGCATGGCACTAGCGGATTTAGGGGCAAGCATAAATCTCATGCCATTATCGGTTTGGAAAAGATTTCACTTCCCGAACTCACTCATACTAGGATGACCCTTGAGTTAGCCAACCGTACCATAGCTTATCCGGTTGGAATTGCGGAGGATGTTTTTGTTAGGGTGGATAGATTTACCTTTCCTGCGGATTTTGTGGTGGTTGATTATGATATGGATCTGAGAGTTCCTCTAATTGTTGGTAGGCCGTTTTTTAGAACGGGTCGTACTCTTATAGATGTGGCGGAAGGTGAACTTACAATGAGGGTAGGAGATGAAAGAGTTGTGTTTAACATGGGAAAGTTGTCAAAGAAATCTAATGAGCCCGAAATGGTGAAGCATATAGATGTTGTTAATGAGGAGGAAACTCAAGATGATATCCTTGATGAAGTTTGTGATAACTATTTTTATGAAGCTTGCAGAAGTGGAGATTATGATCTACCTTATGTTGAGACCATTGCCTCCATTACCTCATCCTTGGATTTTCATGAACCTCAAGAGCTTAACTATGGTGATTTTGTGATACATTCCAATCCTCTCTTTGAAACATCATTTGATAACCCAGTTTTCCACCATGATGAAGAAACCAATGAGGATTTTAGTGATGATGAACCTTCTCTTTGTGATACACCAACATATGATGATTATAGTGATGATGAGTTCTCCACTTATGACTCTCCATTCTTTGATGATCACACTTCCTTGAGTTTTAAGGAGTCACCAGTCTTTTACATACCAATCTATGATGTTTATGGTGATGAGGAGGATTCTATTATGGATGAGAGTGATGAGTTTTTTGAGGTTGATATACCTTTTGAGTACACTCTTGGATATATTGATGAGGATGGAGACATAATCTTTCTAGATTCTCTATTGTATGAAGATCCTCTACCTTCTCTCCTTTCACCTCAACTTTTCAAAGTGATAAAGAAAAACAAGTCATGATGGTTCCTTCCAAGAGCTTGTTGATACCCATTGCTCCACAACCTTTCTCCCAACATGTGACCTAAATGGGGGAATCTTCTAAGGCAACCACTACTTGTTGTTTTTCCATCAAGGAAAGGATTTTTGATCCAGGTATAGAGCTTGCTAAACCATCTCAGTATACGTTTGATGCAATAAAAAGAAAACTTGTGAGAGATTTAAGAGTATCACCTTATCACATTTGGAAGAACATATGGACAACCATTTTGGAGAACAACCCCTCACTCTTTTCACCATTGCTTGGGAATTTAGTTGTTGGATTGTGTTATAAGTGGTATGGTAATTATGTATTTGATCCCGGGGGATATTTATGGTTTTTTGATAATTGAAAACTTGCTTTACCTCACCATGGAGATTTTACTTTAAAAGGGTAAAACTTTTGTTCTCCATGATAGGTTTTAGACACTTTTAAGTGTGGGAAGAGTCGAGCTAGAGACTCTATAAATCAAGCTTGAATAACTAGGATTAGAGTTTTTAGACTTAGAGTATGGTAGGATAGAAATAAGGATATAGAGTTGAGGAGAAGTGTAGGGGGAGACCTTCCTTTTGTCTTCATGTTGTTTGTAGGGTTGCTCTCTCTCATCACGTGCATTGGATCTTATGGAGGAGGCCCTTGTATCCGGTTCACTTTGTTACTATTGTGATTTTTCATAGCCACATAGTGCTTAAAAATGAATTCACTATAGTTGATCTTTCCTTAGCTCGAGTTAAACAAAGTAATCAATGTCTTAAGTGTAGGGGAGTTTACTCCAATACTCTTAAACATTAAAGACAATGTTTATCTTAAGTGTAGGGGGTCTTCTATCGAAGTGACCTTACCTAGACCTTTGTCATTGAACTTCATGATAACTTGGAAATTAATTTTTCAAACATTTTTTAAATTTTTGATCTATTTTGGCCACCAAAAATATGCATTCATATAATTTTTGCATAACACATTTGCATTGTATATATTCTTCTTTTATTTTTCATCAAAAATATATAAAAAAGAAAAAATATAATAAAGGACATAGTTTAACAAATTTAGACTTCTTTGACATATTAGGCCCGCTATGGATACTTTGACTCAACCCGAGTTTGCTTATCCAAGCATCCTCTAGCTAGTAGCCTTAACCATGTAGACCTTTATTGGTTTATTAGGCTAAGCATCCACTAGTCTCATTATTTGAGATTTTAAACTGTGGAGAACAAGAGATGATAGAGTTTGAAGTAAGTGTAAGGGGCTAGATAAACCTCATATTAATTAATTGTGGCTTTTATATCCCCTTTCGTAACCTTTAATTTCTTGCCAACGCATGTATATATGTTAATAAATAATCAAGAACGGTTTTAATTGGTTTGTAGTCTCTTATACATTTTTGACTAATCATTCATGGTTGGTATAAGTACGTCTTAAGATTCTAAGTTAGAACATTTTATGTGTACTAGACTTATGTCATGCTTAATACTTAGCGGGTGTTTTTCCTTTTATTCTTTTCAACTTTCTTTGTGAGGAATAAAGAAAAATAAGAGCGGCTTATAAAAAAATGAGTGGCTAGAAAAAAAAGAGAAAAAGAAAAAAAAAATTATACAAGACTCCCAATAGGGGCAGTGAAGTGTTAATTATAGTGACTATTAAATTCCAATATTACTCTCACAAGGGTTGCGGGGATTTGATAGTTGATCCAATCCAATATTACCTTGACGGGTTGCGGGATTGAAGATCCAAAGTCTCAAAAAGGCGGCGGATATAAATTATTGCGTGAGTTTTATTTTTCTTTCCTTAGCGAGTGTGTAGCTACTTATTAATGCATGACATAAGGATCTTACACATAAGGCGAATGACTTATTATTCTTTAGTCGGACTTATATCAATTGTGGGCGGTTTTTCGAGTAATGGATGAGAGGATTACTTAGGATTAAAACCATGTTTCCTTATTTTGAGATTTTACATTTCTTATATTTCACACTTTAAATAATGACACATTTTCTCTCAAGCAATTTGCTCAAATAATAACCGGTCTTAGAGGCATAATAAGTGAGGGTATGAGAGTAACACACTTGATCCATATGAATAAGTTGACGTACTTTCACTTATGGATAACAATGATCTTGTTTTTAAGCTTGGTATGGGGAAAGTAAAACTTGAGGATGATAAGTGTTCATGGTACCAAAAGCCCTAATCTAAGTCATTGATTTCTTTCTAAGTTATTTCCATCAAAACCATTTCAAGAAAAATCTAAAAATATATAAATAGAATTGTTTTCCTTTGCATTACATTCTATAAAATCAAAATCATGCATCATATAGTGTAGAGTAGTGTAAATGCATTCCATATTGGCCAAGGTGGATTAATTATGAGAAAAGTGTAATTTGGTGCTTTAAAATATGGCATTGCATGAGGTCATGGCAATGATCAAGTGTAGGGGATTTGATATGAGTAAAATCTCGTATCAATAAGTCAACAAATCACCCTAAAACACATAGCAAATACCTAACGTTTATGCCATAAAGTAGTATTATGTGGTATGTTTTGTGTTTGTGCTTATTTAGGTAACAAGGATACAAATTTGAAGCAAACAAGTGAAATCAAGCTCATTTATGAAGAAAAGACAAGAAGGATGCTATATGAAAAGCCATTTGAATATAAAGGACCTATCTTGACAACATTAAAAAGATGAAGGACTAAAGTGCAATTTTGATAAAGTCAAGATCAAAATCAAACCTAATCAACTCTCAAGTCAACCAAGTCAAAGGGCTCTAATGATCAAGAATGAAGGTCAAAGGACTAATTTTTAAGAAATGAAGACTAGAGCTCAAATCATAAATCTGCCAAAGTTTAGGGGTTGAAAGTGACAATTTTACATCAAGTTTGGTTCAATCCGTGTGAAGAGGCTAGCAACCAATGAGAACAAAGGATTTAGGTGACACGGATGGCCACATGTGCCCACTACCACCACCAAGCAATTAATACCATATCTCAACAGTTAACTCCACTTACCAAATTTCCACCAATGAGAGAAGGCCACTCAATAATCATTTTATCCAATATGGATTATGATCCGTGTGAAACACTTTCCACCAATAAAACTCTTCCACGTATCATCTTAAAAAACTATCGAGCCCAGGATCAATAATTTGCTACAATGCGTTTCAAGTAAAGATGTAAACATGAAATCTGCTTCATTTTGAGAGGCAAATTCATTCATCACAGTCAATTAAGCTAAAATCAAGTCACTAAAAAACCCCCAAATATGTTCTTGAGATGGATTTAACAATTGAGCAAATTAGTCCACCTGGCAGCTTGTCATTGGCCTGGACACGTCATCAACTCCAACAAATCTTCATCCTCACTCTATAAATAGATGATAGTTAGCTCATTTGTACAAGTAGATTGTAGGTGTAAAAAAAACACACTAAATTTCTTTCTTTTAATTTCCAGTACTTCACTTTCAGTTAGAACTACTCTTAGGTGCTTGACACACACCTAAGAGTAAGTTAGTAGTTAGTAACCACTTGTAACAACTTTTCCATCCATAAATAAAATTTGAAAATTCAGTTTCACTCAATCTCATTCTACTTCATTCGTTACTATAAACCTGTTGATACTGTGTATTTCTATTGATCTTCCATGATCAACGGAAGCTTGTTGAGGCTGTGAAGATTTGTATTCAGTTCAAAATCTGGTTGTAGTTCAGTTTTGGACCCTTTGCAGACTTTGTAGCAGGGTGATGATTGTAGCAGTTTTGGTGATGATATGATGGTGTTTTGTGGATGATTAATGGTGGTTTAGAGTTTGTTAGAAGGCCCAGCGCCTCTCTACTCCTTTAATGGTGGCATCAAGGCTAAAAAGTTCTATTTCCTAATTTTTGTTCCCCTAAACTGTTCCTGCATGTTCAATACCTAGTATAATCATTATTTGCTGAACTGAATGTGTGTTTAGATTACTTGAAGCTTAATTGTGTTAGATTGATAGTGTATCAGTAGTCTTACAGCTTTTCAAACAGTTTTACTTGATTTCATTTGGTTTTTCATCAGTTAATGCTCATTAGACTTAATTTGTTATTCATCTTGTTTACTAGCTTGTTCTTGGCTCAAAACCTTTTCAATTCATCACTTTGTTAAGTCTTGATAGGTGGTTAAGTCAGACATTCACTAAAACTCAAAAAGTCTGTGTAAAAGTTCTAGATCAGATTTTAAAGTGGTGTTTGGTTTAAGTCATAGTTGGAGATTCAGTTGTAAAATCTTGTTGTTCAGAGTTCAAATACACTAAGTCCATTAGTGTAAGTATTTTGGAAAAGTTTTATTGTCAAAATAGTTTTCAAACAGGCAAATGGTAGTGTAAAAAGTTTGGGTCAAGTACTTAACAAAGTTCGTTAGTTAAAACTAGTCACTTTTAAATTCTTGTCATTTCTTTGTTATTGGACCAAATTAGCTGAACTTCGTTTCAAATTGTAGCTTAGCATCTAGACTATCAGTCCTTAATTGGAAATAATACAGTTTAAGCTTTTGAGTGAATTCTTGGCTTTTTAGTTAGCTTATGAGCAAACTCAAGTTTCTGTGATAAATACTCAATCTGTTTTGCTAGTTCTCTAAATCCACTTCATAAATCTATTGATTTTCTTTCACAAATCAATTTACAAACATGTCTTGAGTAATTCCTGTGAATTTGAGCTTTTTGAGTTTTTGATCAAACTTGGTCAAATAAGCTGTTTTTGGCTTATTGAAGATTCTAGCTTATTTAGTTGATCATTTTTTATTCTGAAAGAAATTCCAAGCTTTGTGGTCATTGATTAATCAGATTTGACAAGAAAATTGTTTTGTGGTTGACTAGATTTCATTTGAGCTTATTATTGGCTTATTGAAATAAGCTATCAAGAGTTTTAGAAGCTTTTAAGCAAAATCCTTTTACCAGCCTAGCTTATTTTGAGTTCTATGTTGTTTGCAAAAGACTAGATTGAATTTGGTTGAGTAATAAGCTCATTTGAGCTTATTCGATTCATATAACCCGTTTTTGTGAAAAGTTCCATTTTAATTGCAATAAGGTCCTTGGATTTTGTTAAATGTTGTAATCAGAGTTAATCTTTCTACTTTTTAGGTTTTGTAAAACTAAGTCCCTATAATTTCAGTTGTTACAATTTCAGTTAGTTAGTTTGGGATTATGTTAAGTTTGTTTACAAGTTTGTTACATTTTTCATAATTGGTACCTACTGTTTCTGATTTTACACTTTCAGTCCCTTTACTTTCCTTTAGTGTACATTTCAAGCATTTTTACCTTTATGTATTAAATTCTTGTACTTTATGAATAGTAATTGGTACTTGCACTTTGTTTTACGGATACGTAGCCTTAATATTTTCATCTTTTTACGTGTTTTATTGAATTAGACATAGAATCCGAATACCCTTAACAACAGAGAAGAATTTAAAGCTCGATATTAGTAGGCCTTTCAATTTGTCTAGAATCGAGAATAAACGAACTTGCAAATACTCAATTTCATCTTGGTAAGTAGGTAACATGTCTACCTCTTACCAAAGACATACAATTAAAAAATAACAAACATATAGGTTGTAGAAACTAGAAGGGGGGGGGGAGGGGGGGTTGAATAGTTTCAAGTTCATTTTTTAGAACATTTCGCATAATTCACTATGAGCGGTTCTTTAAACACACTCGCGGTTCCTTATTACTAATGAACCGCGAGTCCCTTTAAGGTACCGCCGACAGTGGACGATGCCATTTGTTACTTGTTAAACTTTAACAATCCTTTGTATCAAATTCTCAATCAAGCTTGATTAGATATGAGATGTGTTTGATTGAAAGATAAATACTACAAGTAAGTAAACACACAAACACATCAAATCAAGATTACATCAAGCAATAGTCTAAACATTAAGCACACACGTACTAAGCATAAGCTTTTCCGCAACTAGGATGTTTAGACTAAGTGATGTACACTTGACCATAATCTAAACATGAAGCACACACGTACTAGGCCTTAGCTTTTCCGCAACTTAGATGTTTAGATTATGAGATGCACACAACACACAACAATAATCATGCAACTATAAACACATCTAAAGAGGTAAAGACATAAATGTAAATGAAAGTACCGACGCGATGATTTATAGTGGTTCGGTCACGAAGCTCCTCTTCGCCCTACTCCTCTCCTCGAGTACACCTTACTTGAGAGTTACTTTACTAGTCAACAAAACTCCTTTCAAGGCGGAGAAAACCATACACGTCGCTTACACAATTTCCGACACTAAGCTAGATGTCGAGTCCTAATCTTAGGTAGGACCAATCTACACAACGTTGCCCACTTCACCATTTAACGACACAAGGCTAGATGTCGAGTTCTAATCGAAAGGTAGAACCAATCTTCACAACGTTGCCTACTTCACCATTTTACGCCACAAGGCTAGATGCCGAGTTCTAATCGAAAGGTAGAACCAATCTTCACGACTCTTCACTTTGAAGCTAAGTGAGAACTTCACTAGACACTGTTGGAAACTCACTTTATGTGACGACATTTAAGAATTCCCGTTAGTTATCATAGTCACACACGTTTAGACTAGACTAGGTTCTTGTACTGTTAAGCATGTCGTGTGTGACTATATATACCCCTCCTTAGCTTCCAAGGAGGGGTGTTGGTTGTGTCACATTTCACTTAATACATTTTCTCTTATATTTCACACACATTCAACCTCTCTCTCTCTCTCTCTAAGCCAACAATGGCTTCCACCACCATCTACCACCACATTAGACCACCGGATCGTATTTAGCATTTCTACAGACACAATTACGTCACTATATAGTTTAGTGAGAACTCACAAGACACAACCACATCACTTTATAGTTTAGTGGGAACTCACAACTCTTACCTATTACAACTCAATAAAACACATATCCAAGTGTACACAAACTTAGATCTACACAACATAAATCCAAGTATACACATATACAATGGATTTACATAAGACTTAATCCAAGTATTCACCAATACAATGGATTAACATAACTAATCCAAGTATTCACAAATACATTGGATGTACACAATATTGATCCAAGTTGTTGGGTCTATTAGATGTAGATCTTGCAGCCTGTCAGGACCGGTGAATGACTTCTATAATCACAAGTCAAATCACAAAGAGACTCTATACACAATATGAATGTAGAATATAAATATAAACAAGAGAAACAGAATAACTATAAAGACTTGATCCTTTCTAAGGATTTCTAATATTAATGAAGACTAGAACTATGTTTTGTGAAGGTGTGTCTAACCCTTCTGCCTAAGGTTCCTTTTATACTACAAGGAAACCCTAATACAACATACAAGAAAACGTGTAAAACTGATATGCATATCTTCTCCTAATATAACTCATGCATATCCTAACAGAATATTAAGTAAATAATAAAGTTTGACTTCGACTAGGACCAGGAGCAGGACTTGCTCCTACTACAACTAGGACCAGGAGGAACTACATACCTCCTAGTCTACCTATTACATTTAACTATTACAATGGTCCTAACAATCCTCCCCTAAACTTGAATTTGACCTGTTGAGTTCAAGTTTCCTGGAAAACGTGCAAAGAAAGCCCGAGGATTGTATCAGCAAAACAAATAGCAGCATCAACAAGATAAGAACCAGAATAACAGCCGCATGAAACACTAGAAGCTTCTCCAAAGCTTGTAACAAATCAGCATCGTGTTGAATCTTTTCAGCAACATGAGCAGATTTGATGAGCCTTTACCAAGTAGCTGCTCGCTCTTGGGCTAGCTAGTCATTCTGGTGGAATAAGCATCACCCTGGGAGACTAGAACCCAACCCAGCTCTTAGAACGTGAATCAATGGTGAGTGGGAGTACCCTGATGATTTTAGGCAAACCATCACAGCCGTCAACGGATTTGATGCGTCTTTACCAGAAGCCGTACCCCTCTGGACTCGCCAACTCTTAGCAATAAAGCATCGGTGAGTTGAACACCCTATAGCTTTAAGCAAGCTATTACAGCTATCAACGGATTTGATAAGATCTTTACCAAGAGCCGTACCCCCTCGGATTAGCCACTTTTCAGTCCAAGACTATGGCAAGTGAAAACCATCCAGTTTTAGGTAACCTGGCAACCATCAACGGATTTGATAATCGCACCAGGAGCCGTACCCTCAAGGTGAATCAACTTTTTCTTGTCGATGAGACATGGTAAGTTGAGAACCATTTGTTGTGTGAACCACGTCCAACTCCAAGTGAAACCAAGTACCAGAACAATCTCAAACCAGGAACCACATTTTGAACCAGCCAAGGGATATTATGTACAAGTATAAAAGCTAAATTGTGTTAACGTATAAGCAGATATTATATAAAATGTTGTGTTTTTTTTTTTTATTTTTTTTTTTTATTATTAGTTTGTGTGATATGTTTGTTTTTTTTTTTTTTTTTTAACTATAAAGAATAAAAGTCACCAATCACTATACATAGTGGTGAAAAGAATCAAAATAAGAACAAAAATCAAAGTATAACTACTTACAACCCATTCACCTTACACACCAGAAGCTGCCTTCTTATCCGCTAACAACCGTGCTTGAATACCCTCGACCAAAGATGTGGCCATACTCGACTCATTCCCAGAAGGAGCAGTAGAAATCTGCAAATGACTTGCCAACATTGCTTCCATGGAAGAAATAGTCAAAGGATACACAACATCCGTCAACATAAACACCACATGACCAGAACCTAACTCCAACACATGTACTCCACATCCAGCATAGAGCTTCCAGCGAACAATCTCCCATTGCATTTGATCCTTCCATACGCCCAAAGGAGTAGCTGATGGAGGAGGATCCAACATAAGCTTGAGATCAACCCAAAGACGAATACCAGGCCAGGAAGACACCGCCATGGGGTCAAATGGCATACTAGAATCAACAAGCCCAAACAACGCCATAAGATCCATCCGGTCAGCCCACGATAACACACCCTGCAAACACGTGACCAATCGCACATTCCCATCACTCAAAGTAATCCGATGGGAGACGCCACCAGGAAGTGTTGTAGACCTCTCAACCGTATAACCCGTAATGCTTCCATTGCCTAAAGGTAAGTCAAAATCGCTATCCGAAGCTGCATCAATTAAGTTTTCAGGATCACGCTTCTCAAAAGGAACTGATTTACCGCGGCGAACACGACGAGTAAGTTTCTGGCGAGTGGAACGTCGAGGCGTGGGAGCCGAAGGAGTAGATTCAACCTTCACCTGAACTTCAGCAACAGCAGGAGAAGCAGTAGAAGTAGACTCATGAATATGTCCACCCAAAGAACCACTAGGAGCTGCATCAGAAGTGGGATTAAGTGGGGTTGCAGAAACGTGTGGTAATGAAGATGGCACATCAGATGGAGCAGCAGCAGATATGGGGGGATCAACAAAAGTGCTTGCAGGAACATGAGTGGTGGAAGTAACAGGTGTGGTGGGGGAAGCATGAGTGGTGGTGGTTGTAACAAAGATGGTAGTAGCAGGACCAGCAGTAGAACCAATAGGAGCAACCAAGGGTGTAGTAGAAGGACCAACAGAAACAGCACCAGAACCAGAAGAACTACCATTTGAACCAGGAATGGGCACAGATGGAGAAACAGTAGAAGCAGCAGGCATAGAAGCAGTCACCCCACGAGGATGGTAAACAAATCGTTTCGGTATAGGTTGACTCGCACGCCTCACCATATTTTCATAAAGTTTCTTGAGCTCATCAAAAGTCAAAGCCCGCACCCGAGCCCAAGTCCAAGGAGCATTGAAATGAGCAGCAGATTGATATTTGACATAACGTTGCATCTGCTGGCGCTGCTCAGTCTGAGAAAGAGGTCTGTTCCTACGCTGTTTCTTGAGTTCCTCAGCAAGAGTCAACTGATGCTTACGCATCATTACCATAGCACGCGGAATACAATTGTGCTCATCAACATCATCACCCAACAAATCTTTAAACTGAGCATAATCCCGAGTGAGAACAGTCAACACTTGCATCCATTCACCATCAGTCCAGTGCATAGCATCATGCTGAATTTGCGCACGCCTTCGCTCACGGAGCTCTTCCTCAGCAGCATTGTCCTCCGCATCAAGCTCAGCCTGAACCCGACGAGCAGCCTCTTCACCAAGTCTGTCTTTTTCAAGCTGTCGACGAGAGCGCTTGCGGATGGGAGATGGAGGATCAGTCATTGGAGCTTTGCCCTTTGGATCATGAGAGGGATCGGCATGAGAATCAGCAGCAGCATCAGAAGCACCACCCATAGAAGGGGGAATAGCACTAGAAGAAGGAGCATTGGAGGACATTGGAGGACCAGACAGATCATCATAAACTTTATCAGCAAAGGCAGCCTTTGCCAGCAACGTCAAGCCATCCTCAACATTCTCCAAACCCTCATCCTCAGAATCGGAAAGAACCACATGCTTCTTTCGATGACGCTGTTGATTCTCCAAGACCTTTATACGATCGGCCAGAGGAAGAACAAACTCCCGTGTGAGCTTCCGATGTTGGTTCAAGTCAGCTTCCAAGCAAATCATCCTCTCATGGTACATGTGCATAAGATCTAGCAAAGATGTCAGAGTAGTAGGCTCCTCTGCCTGCCCACCAAGAGAACTTGGATCAGGGAAAGCATCACGGGAGACCGAAGCAACATTGGGGTCAACGTGTGGAGAACTAGCAGCAAAGGGGATATCAGTCGAGTGTGGGGCAGGGCTAGGAGGTGGAGTCTCCACAAAAGGAGACCTTTGTGGAGCTGAGGAAGGACCAGCCTTAGGAGGGGATGGTTGTTCAACCACCACCTCCTCAACTAGCTCCTCCTCTACCACAGGAGTGGCATCACCAGCAGGAGTCTCCTCCTCCTCCATGGGGTCATCATCTAACACAACCAACTCAGGAGCCTCCTCCTCCTGACCTATAGGACCCTGAGCCAAACCCATCATGGCTTCAGTCAGGGGCCTCCAATCCCCAGGAAACCCATTCATCATGTTATAATACACTTTCGCTGTTAGCTTAGAAGGTACATGCTCAGCCCTATCACGTGGAATGCAAACAAGTATTTGTTGAATAAACCTAGGGTACATAAGAAATTTTTTCCTAGAACCAGCAGTTGACAAATTACTAGCCATCCCCTCAAATATATAATGTGAAAAGTTAAACACTCTACCCTGGGCTAAACATATAAGACCAGTAGCCAAAGGAGTAGGGAACGCATCCCAACTCCCCGACTTGGGACTCAAGCAATGGATTAAATAGTGAACCAGAAGCTTCCACTGAGGGGAAAACCTATTCTTTTGGAAGTTAAACTTCCCCCCATGTTCATAACCTATGACAGCCATACCCTCTAATACTTCCGAATTGGGAAGTGATACAACACCCCCCTCATCCTGAAGATGAAGAGAAGAGCGAATAGATGCTTCAGTGACCACATAAGCACGTCCATCTATGGTAGCATGGAGTGCCCGTGGACGTCCAGCCACATTCACAAGCTCAGCAGACGCCCAAAATTGACGTACCACACTATCATATATGGTAGGACAAACAGTAAATGCAAACCTCAAGGTTGAAGCTTCAATAAACTCCAAGATATCAGCAAAATGTTCACTATTAGGACCATCACCCAGATAAGCAACACGATTATGAGCAGGTTGATAAGCAAGAGCAGCCATGGATCTTGATGAATGGATTGAAGAAGGATTTGGATTGGGATGAGAGGAGTAGAAGCGGTTTTTGTGTGTGTTGTAATTGTAATGAGTGTATGTTGACCATATAGGAAGAAAATAGTAACTGTTCATTGACCCCTATTAATGGGGGGTTGCCCTTTCAAATTAAGCCATAATGGCATACTAACCACTTGCCCTTTTTAACATAATAACTTACCCCCAATTTATTTGATGAATTCAAACTTGTAAATACCAGTATTGGAAGCGTTGACCAAAAGTCAAAGTGCACAATAGTCAGACCAGGAGCAAAACGTGATTAATACAGGACAAACGGAATGAACAGTAGCCAGACGAGTACCAGTACCCATAGCCAAACACCACTAGACTTGGAAGGATTTGAAACCCCCAGAAGGCATCCAATCATAACTAGAAGCTGACCAAATAGGACCAGAAGCCAGTCATGTAAGGCCATATCCATCAGAAGAGAGCAAAAATCCTCCATCAGAAACACCACACACCACCATAACCAAGAAAGTATGTTGTTAAATACTACGAATACGTTAGACGGACCTAATATATACACAAAGCCTCCCCTTAGGCTTTGCCTCCCCTCAATCCTAGACTTCAAGGATTGACCATCCCAATATGAACCACCAAGTGGTTAAACCGAGGACCATCAAAAGCTTTAGTCAGCAGATCAGCAACATTGTCATCCGTATGAACTTTAAGAACCTGTATCAGCTTCTTCTCATTGGCATCGCGTATAAAATGATGCCGAATCTCAATATGTTTCGTCCGCTGATGATATACAGGATTCTTCACAATACAAATAGTGCTTTGATTGTCAATAAAAATTTTGGTATTCATAAAATTGAACCCATAGTCCAACATCTGATTTTGGATCCATAAAACTTGACCACAACAACTAGCAGCAGCCACATATTCAGCTTCTGTTGAAGAAGTAGCTACGATTGTCTATTTCTTACATTGCCATGAAATAAGCCGACGACCCAAAAATTGACAACCACCAGTAGTAGACTTCCTATCATTATTAGCACCAGCATAATCACTATCACTGTATGCTTCAAGTACAAAGGGGGATTCTCTAGGATACCATAGACCCAATTTAGGTTGAGCCTTGATATACTTGAAAATCTTCTTCACTGCATTTAAGTTCGAAACCGTTGGAGTCACCTGGTGTCTAGAACAAGCACTTACTGCAAACATAATATCCGGACGTGATGCAGTCAAATACATGAGAGAGCCAATCATAGACCTGTACATATGAACATTTACGGGTGGATCTGGCTCATTCTTAAGTTTGATTTTAGCAACTTCATAAGGAGTTGCTGCTGGTCGAAGAGGATCCATGTCAAACTTTTGAAGAATCTCATGAACATACTTATCTTGACTGATGAAAATCCCATCCGATTGTTGCTTGACCTGAAGACCAAGGAAAAATGACAGTTCTCCCATGGCACTCATCTGAAATTCGCCTTTCATCAAGTGTTCAAACTCATCACACCACTCCTTCCTAGTAGAACCAAAGATAATGTCGTCCACATAAACCTGAACAAGAATAATATCCTTGGAGTTCCGCCGAAGAAATAGTGTTTTGTCAATTGTACCTCTTCTATAGCCATTCTTTAACAAGAAAGTGGAGAGTCGCTCATACCAAGCTCTAGGAGCCTGATGTAACCCATAAAGAGCCTTGACCACCTTGTAGACTTTCTTTGGATGAAGTGGATCAACAAACCCCTTAGGTTGAGTAACATACACTTCTTCGTCAATTTTTCCATAGAGAAATGCACTCTTGACATCCATCTGGAACACTGTAAAGCCAACATACGAAGCAAAGGCCAAAAACAGACGAATGGCCTCAATCCTTACAACAGGCGCAAAGACTTCAGTATAATCAATGCCCTCAATTTGAGTGTGTCCTTGTGCGACAAGCCTAGCTTTATTCCTGACAACTATTCCCCGTGCATCCTTCTTGTTTTTGAGAATCCATTTGGTATTGATAGTTGTCTTCCCATCCGGTAAGTCAACCAGAACCCAAACATTCTGAAACAAGAATTGCTGCATTTCCTCCTGCATAGCCTCCACCCAACTTTGATCCTCAAGAGCATGTGAAACAGACCTAGGTTCCACCTGTGAAAGAAAACAAGCAAACAAACAGTGTTGAAAGTCCGTATGATTATTACGCTTTTGATCCTCAATATAGCACACAAGAGCATGATGATCAGACGAGGCCTTCTGCTGCATTCTCCGTGTCTTGACGGTAGAAGCAGGATCGCCAATAATTTGAGTGGTAGGATGGTCTTTATGTGGTTGCAAGACTGGATTGGAAGAAACCTCCACTTCTGGTGCCAAGGTATTGAGATCACCAACAAAATCAGCATCATATGAAGCGTTTTGGAAAATCCCGTCTACTGGTTGTTTATGTATATCATCCAGCTTGGTAGAAGACTTCTTCTCATGGTTCCCCAAATCAGAAGGACTGGAGAAACGTGTATTGGAAGCAGACTCACTAGCCGGAGTACCAGTAGGTGAGTGACTAGCACTAGGAGCAGAAGCTGGAGTACCAGGAGCAACGTTATCAGAATGCTCAACCAATGGAAACTCAAAACTACCTTGAGCAGCTGCTCTAGTAGCTTCTTGTTGTTGCTTGAGAAGAGTGTCAAGAGCTGCTTGGGAATCCTGTACATCCAATGGAGTTGCATCACTAGGAGGAGAGGGAGAGACCGTGGTGGAATAGGATGGAACCACAAAAATGTCATCCTCATCATCTGAATCAGAGAGACTAGAAGGAACACCAGTACTAGAAGTTGCAAACACTTGTGGTCCTGCATCATGGTTAGTTTTGAAACGAAAATATCCTAACGAATCACTAAGATAATCAAGATCAAAATACCATTCTGGACCTGTTCCTTGTACGTTTGTCTTCTCCTCAAAATACCTGAGATTAATAGTTTCAACTATCCGTTTGGCTTGAAGATTGTAGACACGATACGCCCGAGAATGAGCTGAATATCCCACAATATATCCTTCATCAGCCTTTCCATCAAACTTCCCCAAATAGTCACTAGTATTCAGAATGGTGACTGGACACCCAAAAGGCTTCAAATGAGCAATATTTGGAACTTTGCCCGTGAGCAGCTCATAAGGTGTTTTCTTGTGTGGATTGGTAATAGACACCCTATTCAAAACATAACTGGCCGTATTAACAGCTTCTGTCCAGAACATGGTCGGAAGCTTGGAATCGGCAAGCATAGTTCTTGCTGCTTCTATTAGTGTCCGGTTCTTTCTTTCTGCCACACCATTCTGTTGAGGAGTCCTAGCAGCACTATAATCTCTTTTGATGCCCTTAGCATTGCAAAGTGCGATGAGGTCTCTATTTTTAAACTCGGTTCCATTGTCGCATCGAATACCTTTAACTTTCTTGGACAACTGATTCTCTATCAAGGTAAGAAAATCTCGAAGAATTGAGTAGGTCTCACTTTTGGCAGCCATGAAAAACACCCACGCAAACCTGCTATAGCCATCAGTCACCACCAAACAGTATTGCTTGTGGTCTATGCTTCTGATGGAAGTAGGACCAAATAGGTCCATGTGTAAAAGCTGCAATGGTTCAGTAATGAGACTTAAAGCAGTAATGGCCTTGAAGGATGCTTTGAGTTGTTTGCCTTTGCTGCAAGCAACACAATTTATGTCATTTCTAAACGTCTTGGGAGGTAAACCAGAGACCAGATTCAAATTGGCAAGTTTGTGAATGGTCTTGAAGTTCACATGTCCCATCCTTCGGTGCCATTTTGTGGCTTCATCTTCCGAGGCTTTTGCAACCAGACATGCTAGTTGACCAGTAGGGTTGACTTCATTCAACTTGATGCTATATAGATTGTGTCTTCTAGGGATTCTGAGTAAAACTTGTGAGTCATCCGGAAGCTTAAAATCTTTGGAGAGCACAAGTGCATCAGTATCAGTGAAGAGTACAAACTGCTTCTTGTCACAAATCTGAGAGACCGATATCAAGTTGAAGTGTTGAAGTGCTTCCACATAGTAGACCTGCTCAAAATTGAGATTTGGAGTCTTTATCGTTCCCTTGCCAGTTATTCTGCCTTCACCTCCACCAAAATAGACCTTGCCCCCATAAAATGGTACAAAGTTAGAGAGGAGACTTTTATTGCCAGTCATGCTCCTGGAGCAGCCACTATCAACAATGCCTAGACTAGGATCCTGGTATGGAGTAACCTACAACAACAAGATAATCACAATGCAAAAGTTAGTGTCTTAAGGGGACCCAAACCTTTTCAGGTTTGAGCCTGCCTTGTGGATCATTAGAAGAATGCCAAGAAGATTGATGAGATCCACCATTGTTCCTTGGTTGCCTATTCATCATATGGGTATTATTATTTGACCAGGAACAACCTGCTGAGGGCTTAACAGCAGTTCCCAAATTTCCCAAACCAAAATACGTGTGGTCAAAATGATGCGCATAGTTTGGATTATAATTTGGAAAATAATTACTAGTTGTTTGGAATCCATTTTCTCTCCAATAATCAGACATGAAAGGAGAGGATACTCTAGAAGTATGAAACATTGGAGCACTAGGATTAAGTCTTCTGGAAGCATATGGTGCAGCTCCTGGTGAACCAGGAGCAACTAATGCATGATTAACAGATGCATGTGTGTCATAGTAATCACAATCTTTAATTAAATGAAAGGAACTGCCACAAACAAAACATGTTTTGAAAGACCTTTTATTAGAATGAGACTGTTTCATACTGCCTACTTTATTACACACAATTCTAGGAAAACCATTCTTCCTAGGACTCAATAAACAAGGACCAGACACACTTGACTTGACAGCAACTTATTCTTCACACTTCATAGCACCACTAGCAGCATGTTCATTTGACTTGGAACTCGTAGGTCTTGACTCTTCACTTGAACCAGTAGATGCAGAGTCACCGGCTTTGTCACTGAAAGTACATGAGACAAAGTCGTTAGTATTAGTAGAACTGGTTGGGGACTCAAGCATCTGTGATCCATCCGAGTCATTATGCCATGAGGTGGGCATGAAAGTTCCAGTAAGAGGAGGAGGAACAGCATGCATTTCTGCTGCTGGTTTAAACCTATTGTAACTAGGTTTGCCCTCATCCTCTTTGTCGGCATCAAAGACGCTTGAGAAAGATAAATCAAATACATCTTCAGAATCAATATATTTTTCAAATCCTAAGCCTCTTTTAGTTCTGCCAGACATGCTACTATCAATTAATTTTGAAAGATTTTTAGGTGCCTTTTGCCATTTGTCAAATCTTAACATTGTAGCATCTAATTTAGCTTGAATCTCCTCTTTTTCTTTGATACTAGCATCTCTTTCAGTTTCTGTATATTTAAGCATATTTGTAGTGTTTTCTAAATCAATGCTTAGTATCCTGATTTTATCCTCATATGCACGTTGTGTATCTTGTAACCACTTCTTTTGTTGTTCCAATGTGTTTAATGAAGCTTTATAGGCTTGTACCTCTAAATAATACTTATCATTTTGTTCATTTACTTCATTAAATTGGGACAACAGTTCTGTGTATTTATCATGACAACCAAGAGGACAATGTTGTACCTGAGGTGAGATGCCCATAAGAGCAAACTCTTCTGCTTCTTCTGCATCAGAGAGATTCCCAGCAATCATTGCCAACACATCAGTCGTGGATTCCGCTGATTCCAGAGTAGAAGCCTGATGATCATTCCAGTTGACCATAGAGTCAACAGATACCAATGCTTTCTTGTCATCTTTAACCTCATGAACCTTGAAAGCGGAGTACCTGCTCTTCTCCTGATCATTCTTGCTAGGGCACTCTCTTGCAAAGTGACCCTGTTGCTGGCAGTTATAGCACCGTACCTTGCTTCTATCGAATCTTGCTGGCTCCCGAGGGTTGTAATTAAACTTCCTTCCTGCTTTCTTCTCAAACTTGTGAACCCTAAGAGTAAGCATGGCCATCTGCCATTTAAGATCTATCTCATCCAGATCAAGCTTATCGATCTGTTTAAAGTCATCAAAAGCAAGTTGTTGTTCAGCAGTAACATCAGCCACAAAAGAATGAAGAACAGCTTCTACCATACTACCAGACTTGGCAGCAGGATCAGGAGTAGAAGACATGGGACTAGAAGCATATGACATGGCACCAGTATGCTGAATAGAATGCTGGGGAGAAACAGTATTGCTCGGGCTACTTGCATATGACATGGGACTAGATGCCATAGAGCTCACAAAGGCTGAATTAGCCGAGGTGGGAAAAGAGTCACTAGGATATCCTCTCACATGAGGTTTGAAGGTTCTGAGCCTATGAAACAAATCATCAAAACTGAGATAATCAAGCCCACCTTTGGCTTTAAGAGAGATTACCACCTGGTTCCAAGAGTAGGGTAAGGCTTTAAGAAACCTTGCATTAACATCACCATCATCAGGCTTGGACCGAAGTTGATTCAACTGGCTCAATATCTTCTGGAACCTATCATACCCTTGATTCAGACCTTCAGTTTCTGAGATTTTGAACTCTGTGAATTCATCTCTCAGCATGGACCTTCGCATTTTCTTTGATTCCTCATTCCCGCCAAACCTTGCTTTTATACCATTCCAGATTTCTCTGGCATCATACAAATGGTAGAAGTCACCCATGTGATCTTCAGGAAGAGATTGAAGCAAAATTGTTTTTGCTTTTACCTCCTTCTGAATAGCGATGATTTCCTCATGAGTTTTAGGGTCAAGAAGAGTAATATTACCGTTCTTATATCGTCCAGTAAGCTTTCTGCTGTTTCCATTCAGAATGATCTTCCAAAGATCTTGATCAGTGTTAGTGATCCACCATTCCATCTTCATTGCCCAGTTATCATATTCACCTTTCTTCAGAAGAGGGAATTTTCCATTCGTGTTGGAAGCCGTAGCCAGGATCTGCTGAGGTTGCACAATTTTAGGAGTGCCTTCTTCTCCTGTTTGAGTAGAAGTTGAGGCAGACATGATAAATAGATTGTTAGTAATAAGAGAACTTGATTCTGCTTGTATAGAGACCCTCCCAGGCTCTGATACCACTTGTTGGGTCTATTAGATGTAGATCTTGCAGCCTGTCAGGACCGGTGAATGACTTCTGTAATCACAAGTCAAATCACAAAGAGACTCTATACACAATATGAATGTAGAATATAAATATAAACAAGAGAAACATAATAACTATAAAGACTTGATCCTTTCTAAGGATTTCTAATATTAATGAAGACTAGAACTATGTTTTGTGAAGGTGTGTCTAACCCTTCTGCCTAAGGTTCCTTTTATACTACAAGGAAACCCTAATACAGCATACAAGAAAACGTGTAAAACTGATATGCATATCTTCTCCTAATATAACTCATGCATATCCTAACAGAATATTAAGTAAATAATAAAGTTTGACTTCGACTAGGACCAGGAGCAGGACTTGCTCCTACTACAACTAGGACCAGGAGGAACTACATACCTCCTAGTCTACCTATTACATTTAACTATTACAATGGTCCTAACACAAGTATACCCATGTACATTGGATCTACACAAGATTGATCCAAGTATACACATATACATTGGATCTACACAAGACACAAATAAAAGTGATGAACATGATGATCTTCATCAAGACTTCATCTTTAATCACATCACAAATGTGTGAGTGATCTTCTCTTTGAACTTAAGAGGACGAGGAGATTGAAGGAGAGAATCACATCTTACACAAGATTAATCTAAACTAACTAATCAAGAGTTTAAAGATGTTTTTAAAGAAACTGTAAAAAAAGGGTTGAAAGAAAATCTGGAAATGATCCACTATTTATAGGGCAACATTGCAACGGTAAAAAACACCCGCGTTTCCTTATCTCTACCCGCGGTTACTTATCAATAAGGAACCGCGGGTTCCTTTAAGGAACCTCCGCGTTGGAGTCCGTGCAAATTTGTCCTTTAGTAGGGATATGCAATCTGGGGTAGTTTATACCCTCAAAGGATATTCCTTTGGCATATGGAATATGCCAAATTCAAATTTCCATTTTCTTTTTAATAAAACATTTTCTTAAAAATAAAGTTAATTAAAGTCTTTTGTCACATTTGATTAAATGTGATTTTAAGAAAATATTAACCCTTGATCACTTAGTTAGGTTAATGACATGTTTGTACATACCTTGAGTGATTCATACCGAATGCGATCTTGAAGGTGTCAAGAGAAGTATACAAATGTATTCTTGAGTGATTACGAGTACCTTAACATTTTACATAATGTATTACGAATTATACGTTTGTCATCAACAAAACATAAAGAGATTATAACGACAAAGCATCGTAATGTTTGCACTAACAATCTCCCCCTTTTTGATGATGACAAAAAAGTAAACTGCAACACATATTAAAATGCATAAGTTACTCATTTACACTTACTTCTCCCCTTTTTGTCAAATCAAAAAGGTAGTCAACGTCTAGAAGAAGAGAAGAAGCAACATCGAGAGAGAACACGTCAAAAGAGGTAGTCATCGAAAGCACGCCATTTGAAGAAGAAAAGAATTGACGTCACACGAGCTTGCATCCGAAAGGTAGTCTTCATTTGTAGAAGAGGAAGATCGACTTCGAGAGAACATGTATCAAAAAATCTAATCATCCATTGTGGTTGTCGTTTGAGAGGCGAGAATCCAAACCATAAACCCATCATACAAAAGTATTGAGCTTGCGTCATCCTAGTGAAGTCTTCAATTACCATAGGTTAACCAACTCCAAGCATAATAATATGCTTATCTACGAGTGTCCAAAATGCATTACTTGCAAGATGTTCGATGGATGCAATTTGAGTGAGTCAACGATCGCAAATTTAATGACTTAAACTCTTGCAAATGCTCCCCCTTGATATGAGCTCCCCCTTGCTTGAGGCACCAATAAAGCAAGAATAGTGACGACCTACAAAATTGGGTTAGAAGTGTCCTACAAAACAAAGTTAGCGGACAAGAGCATATGCATAATAAGATGTCACCCAAACGGAGTTAGCTTTAAACAACTCAAGTAAAAAAAAAAGAGGGACTCGAGAGAAAGCTAAAACAATCTTAACTTTTGGAAGTGTCAAAAATATGACAAGTTAAGAAAAATAAGAGGGCTATTAGAAAGAAAATAGAACCCAACTTATTTTGGTGACACCAAAAAAATATATAAAGAGGACTAAGAGAGAAAAGAGATGTCCAATTTAAGAGAAAAATATTGTCGAGAGAACATACTCTACTTTTAATATTTTGGCAAGAAATACCAAATCAAAGAGAGTATGACAATGAAAAAAAATAAGATCCCATATAGTCGAAAAGAGAGGAAGAATGACTATGATGGAAAAAGAAAACGAGGATGATAAACATGTCGTTTGCACAAACAATGACAAGCATTAGAGAAATAAGTGTGCACGCAATGCAATCAATCCAAAAAAACAAAGGAGAGGATCTTGACAAGATCAATTCACAATTGTTGGAATAGAGGTAGAAAAGAAACATCCATACCAATTTTAAAATGTCAAAGGGTAAAAAGCTTAGAATTTTTGGAATCACCCAAGAAAATTCAAGATTTAACCATCAACTCTCAAAAAAACAAGGAGAGGATTTTAAGGGAATCAATTCAAAATTGTTGGAATAGAGGTAGAAAAGAAATATCCAAGAATTTGAAGATATCATCTCAAGGGGTTAAAACTTAGAATTGATGGAATCACCCATACTAATTGTAAATTTTAACCGCAATCAAGTTTTAGCAAAGAAGAACAAAAATATCTCAACCTAGAGACATTTTTGAACAAAAAAAAGAAAACCAAAAGCGGATAAATCGATGCTTTAAAAAAAATATTATGGATATAAGACATTATAGGCAAGGATGCTTATGAATGTCGACACCAAATGGTGTTTAGCATACGATAAACTACATGCTCAAAGTTCCGTAGCTCTTCCCAATCATTATGAATGTTTAAAGAATAATTACATGATGAGGAAAGGGTGAGGCTCGACTCAACTTAGTTCAGAAAGAATAAAAGAAGGTGACTCGCCTTAGAAGAGCATGATTAAAATGAATTGAGAGAGACTTAACAAAGAAGTTAAGGATAACTTCACGAAATGAGAGGAGAAACTCAAAAGAGAAGAAAAGAGGGAATCTTTAAGAAAACTAGTCAAAAGAGAAAAAGACCAAAACGAACAAGGGACTCAATGGTCGCGGTTCGTTAAATAGGTCCGTGGTTCATTATCAATAATGAGACCCAAGATTATTTGAGGAACCGTGGAAATTGGGTGTCCAAAAACGATTATCGACTCAAAGGAAAATCACTTGGTCAAACAATTTAACATAAGATGCTAAAAGACTTGAAAGTCAATGCTTCAGATATGACTTTTAACAATTGCAATTGCAAGTTAAAATTGCTTGAATATTTCAAAAGAAATATTTTAAGTTGTCAATCTTACTAGGACAAGAATTAGATATAAATCTAACCTTCCTTGACAACCGAGTGAGAAAATAAAGAAGAAAAGAAAGATCACGAGAATAACGAGATCCAAGACCCAAAGACAAATCATGTTGAAAAACATGAAAAGAAATACAGGAGAGTAAAGATCATACAAAAATGTATGAAACACAAGCCTAAAACTTAAGCATAATTTTAATCCTAGTTACACTAGAAATCTAAGATTTGCTTAAATTGGGTGTCTTATTAATAAGCAATGCACATGCTTAATTATAAGACAAGGTGATGGGTGATGTGGGTGGTGGAGGATGTGGTATGTTCTCCAAAGGTGAGATGGGTGAAGTGGGTGAATTTGGTGGGGTAAAAGGTGAAGTCACCAAGGGTAAAACAAAGTCATTCTCAAAAGGAATGCTTTAAATAGGTTGAGGTTGAGTAGTCACATCCAAGAGAGTACTAGGAGTAAAGGGTGAGGTTAACTCATTCATTCTAGATTTGAATGAAGAGGAGCTAGAACCATGTGAATGGTTGGTACCATGGGTTGAGGTAGTCTTGCATGGTGCAAGAGGTGGTGAGGGTGATGAAGAGATGAGAATGGGCACAATCTCATTCTTAGGTGTGGCAAAAGGTAAAGAGTTAAGTTTGGGCAACTTAATCTTGATTTTGAGGTTCCTCTTTGAAGAAGAGGTTTTGGGTGATTTTGAGGTTCTTGTAGAAACCATGGTTGTAATGAAGGGTAAATATGAGTGATTTGAAGTGTGAAGAACATGGTTAACAAGAAGGGTTTAAAAGGATGAGGGGGTGATAAAAGTTTTGAAACAAATATTCCAAAGGGTGTTGGAACAATTAGGAAGTTTCAGAAAACCCGAATTTGAGAGCTTCTGCCCGGTTCTTTATCTCCACCGGCGGTTCCATATTGATATGGAGCCGCGGTCTATTTAAAGAACCGCCTACAGAGGCTTGGTTTAGGTGGTGAATGGAGGATTTTCCAATTCAGCAAATCTTAATGTTCTAGTCTAACTTATCATAAAGTCATGCTTAAGAGCAATAAAAAATAGAACACACACAAAGGAAAAACACATAGGTTCAATTAGCACGTAGGAAGAAAGTTAAAAAAAACCTAATGGATACAAAAGAAAAAGACTCCTAATGACATACAAAGTTCATCGATGTAAGCTATCATTAGTCATAATTAGGAAGAGCCATTTAATCAATTTTGAGACTGAGTATGAGACTATCACTAGAGATGCTCAATTATGGCTAAGCATAACCACTTTTACGAGTTATACACCAACTCAACTTCTCACATGAAGTAATTTAACCGTTAGGTCAAATGGAATTTCTAGCGCAATAGGTTCTCCAATAGTCATTCTCATGTTAGAAAAAATGTAATTCCTACATTTGCCTAATGTAGTGTAACAAGGATGAAACTTGCATGACGACACAATGCACAACCTAATGAGGGTTAAGAATGCACCATTGCAAATCTTGTCAAACAAGTCTAGTTAAGGTTATTTACCTTAATAGAATTTGAGGCCAATAACTTTGATGTGTATAAACAATGTTTACACAAAACAAAGGAACACTTTTGATTGGTCTTTCGGAAATGACACATTTACAAACTGCTTGCAATGTAAATTACTTGAGTATTTCGGATGAAACATCCAAGTTTTCAAACCGACTCCATTGTGCATTATACGCGATTATTAAACAAAACATGACTAATAATTTGAACAAGTAGATCCAATATACCATCGACAACACAAGTGTGAGTTATGATCCGATATATATTATTAATAGTCTACATTCATATCTACACTAAAAACATGTCAATTAGATTTGATAATGATATCAGTCATAATTTGAATAATGAATTGATATGTATTTGAAATCTTTCTTGATTCCCACTAACACTCCTTTCAGAGAAAATAGCTAAGATTTTCAGAGGGTGTTTCATGTTATATAGTGAGACATTAATCTACTTGAACTAATAATACAATGATCGAGTAAGACGACCCACATAAAAAGATTTGACAAGCTCACAAAGCTTTCAAACCTAAGAGTGTTAATAAACATAACGAGGTGTACACGATGTTTATATAACATATGTAAACCTAGAGATGTTGATCCTATATGCAATGCACAAATAATGTTGCAACTAAAATGCAAGAAATCTAGCATACATCCTAATTAGGAAAAACTAGATACTAACAAATACCAAGAAAGGCACAAGAGACTAGACATATAAGCAATACTACTACAAATAGCAAGGAACACTTAATAATTTCTACATATAATAATAACACACAAGGAAACACACACAAACAATTAGCTTAACACATAAAAGCATTCGTCCATGTTTTGAGTGTTAGATACAACAAAGTATTCATAGCTTGATTTTATTTGAAAATAGTCTTTGACCCATTTAAAATTTAGTTAAGTTTAACACTTTGTAAATATATCAATTTAAAAAGATATATCACCAAGAGATGTCCAACTTAATAGAAAAGAGTAAAACACAAGTTTTACGACAAACCGACGCTCAATACTTTGGACAAAGTATGGAACTTAGAAACCATCCAAATTTTAAAGTTTGAATAAAGGTTTGGAAGCATTTTTAATTGAAAGAAAATTCAATTACATTCAAAATGACGGGTGGCACGACTTCTACGGACTTACGGTTGATTTTATATGATTTTTCAAAATTTTCAAAAATCTGTGTCGGACTGACCGCGGTTCCTTATTGATAAGGAACCGTGGGGAATAGATAAAGAACCGCGTCCAGAGGACAAAAATGGGTTTTTGGCCAAAATCATTTGTCAACTTTTTGGAAGGACTTAGGACTCTAAAAAATCATTTTAGACACATAGAACTCGTATTTTAAAGTTACTTATGACACAAAAGATTTTTATACTTCCAAACATGAAAAGATCTAATTCAAGCTATTATACAAAGTTTATTTAACACCAAAACTTGTACGAATGAAACAATAAAACACATTTCATAAGTAATCACTCTTCATTAACAATTTGATACAAAGATCGTCTCTATTTTTAAAAATCGTTTTCATTTTAAAAACCATTTGTTTTGAAAAAGAGAGCAAAGATCGATCCAAGCTTTAAAGTACAATATACTTCAAAGATCTTGAATAACCTCGCTCTGATACTAATTGTAGAAACTAGAAGGGGGTTGAATAGTTTCTAGTTCAATTTTTTAGAACATTTCGCATAATTCACTGTACGCGGTTCTTTAAACATACCCGCGGTTCCTTATCACTAATGAACCGCGTGTCCCTTTAAGGAACCGCCGACAGTGGACGATGCCATTTGTTACTTATTAAACTTTAACAATCCTTTGTATCAAATTCTCGATCAAGCTTGACTAGATATGAGATGTATTTGATTGAAAGATAAATACTACAAGTAAGTAAAGACACAAACACATCAAATAAAGAGTACATTAAGCAATAATCTAAACATTAAGCACACACGTACTAAGCATAAGCTTTTCTGCAACTAGGATGTTTAGACTAAGTGATGTACACTTGACCATAATCTAAACATGAAGCACACACGTACTAGGCCTTAGCTTTTCCGCAACTTAGATGTTTAGATTATGAGATGCACACAACACACAACAACAATCATGCGACTATAAATACATCTAAAGAGGTAAAGACATAAATGTAAATGAAAGTACCGACGTGATGATTTATAGTGGTTCGGTCACGAAGCTCCTCTTCGCCCTACTCCACTCCTCGAGTACACCTTACTCGAGAGTTACTTCACTAGTCAACAAAACTCCTTTCAAGGCGGAGAAAACCATACACGTCGCTTACACAATTTCCGACACTAATCTAGATGTCGAGTCCTAATCTTAGGTAGGACCAATCTACACAACGTTGCCACTTCACCATTTAACGACACAAGGCTAGATGTCGAGTTCTAATCGAAAGGTAGAACCAATCTTCACAACGTTGCCTAATTCACCATTTATGACACAAGGCTAGATGTCGAGTTATAATCGAAAGGTAGAACCAATCTTCACGACTCTTCACTTTGAAGCTAAGTGAGAACTTCACTAGACACAACTACATCACTTTATAGTTTAGTGAGAACTCACAAGACACAACCACATCACTTTATAGTTTAGTGAGAACTCACAACTCTTACCTATTACAACTCAATAAAACACATATCCAAGTGTACACATGTAACTTGGATCTACACAACATAAATCCAGGTATACACATATACAATAGATTTACACAAGACTCAAATATTGATCCAAGTATACCCATATACATTGGATCTACACAAGATTGATCCAAGTATACACATATACATTTGATCTACACAAGACACAAATAAAAATGATTAACATGATGATCTTAATCAAGACTTCATCTTTAATCACATCACAAATGTATGAGTGATCTTCTCTTTTCACTTAAGAGGATGAGGAGATTGTAGGAGAGAATCACATCTTAAACAAGATTAATCTAAACTAACTAATCAAGGGTTTAAAGATGTTTTTGAAGAAACCGTGCTAAAAGGGTTTAAAGAAAATCTGGAAATGATCCACTATTTATAGGGCAACATTGCAACGGTAAAAAACACCCGCGGTTCCTTATCTCTACCCGCGGTTCCTTATCAATAAGGAACCGCAGGTTCCTTTAAGGAACCTCTGCGTTGGAGTCCGTGCAAATTTGTCCTTTAGTGGGGATATGCCATCTGGGGTAGTTTATACCCTCATAGGATATTCCTTTGGCATATGGAATATGCCAAATTCAAATTTCCATTTTCTTTTTAATAAAACATTTTCTTAAATATAAAGTTAATTAAAGTCTTTTTTCACATTTGATTAAATGTGAGTTTTAAGAAAATATTAATCCTTGATCACTTAGATAGGTTAATGACATGTGTGTATATACCTTGAGTGATTCATGCCGAATGCGATCTTGGAGGTGTCGAGAGAAGTATACAAATGTATTCTTGAGTGATTACGAGTACCTTAACATTTTACATAATGTATTGCAAATTATACGTTTGTCATCAACAAAACATAAAGAGATTATATCGACAAAGCATCGTAATGTTAGCACTAACATAGGTGTCTACAAAGTATCACTTATGCAAACATAAATAAAGACTAAGAGGAAAGGGGGTTCCTCCAAATGCAATCCTAAGCCTTCCAACTAGACACTCCTATTATCACGCTTAACCACATTCTCACCTGAAAGAGACACTAAAACACGTCAACATAAAGTTGGTGAGAGTCATAGGCTTAGACTCCAACGCCAAATCAGTTATAAGTTGTAAATAACAACCATTAACAAAAGAACATATGGACAATGTGCTATAATTATGTATTAACAACTAGCATTCAAGATTAACCAATCACCACAAATTTAAGGCTCCAAGCCTTACCAATAACCACAATTCTAAGGCTCCAAGCCTTACCAATCACCATGGTCCCATAGGCGCCCATACACTTATGAACCAATCCCAAGGCCCCGCCTTGTCAATATCCCTTTGTTACCAAGTCAAACCACAATAACAATCAAGAACCACATAATAGTTAATCATATAAGTGTACACACAAGTCAGTCACAAACCATTAAAACATTCACAGCATTAGTTACAAAACCATACAGTGTCTCTTCCATCCCATCTGGAAGTCAAATCATAAAAAGACATGGGACTATGAAAATCACCTGAACAAACTTCTCCAAGTACCCGCGCTCTAGCACAAATCTTAATACACAAATGTATACAATCAAGAAATGAACCACATACCAAAATGGCTCATCAATCTATGATGGATATCTAACCTTCTCCTGCAACTTAACCCCATTTATATGTCATATGAATCTCATTACACCCCTATATAAAGCCCTTAACTTAGTTTAGTTCATAACTCGTCTCGTTAACATTTAACCCAAAACAGTCTCGTTTTTCGTACTTTAAACTATTGGTCGAACAACCCCTTAACCAAAATAACATGCCCTGTAAAAGGAACCCTATGCCCTTACATGTGTTAGCTAACTCTCTCCTTTTGCCGCAACCTTAAAGCTACTGTTAAGGCCTCCATATATATATATATATATATATATATATATATATATATATATATATATATATATACTTTTACCTATCCAGAACTGATTTTAAATATATGAAAAGTTTGTTATTATCAGAGGGTCTTACCCAAACCCATTTGTTTAGACCTCCTCCAGATCTTTTATTTAATATATAATATCAGTCTCATGTTAGTTTTAAGGTACAAGTATACTCCTAAGTACCCTAACCATCTTAAAACATTAATTTAAACCCGACTGATTTCAAAACTGTTTTAACCTGCGACTGTTGTAACCTATTTTTGACCCACTTTCAGACCTCCCATTTAGTCCCCGTTTCTTGCACTTGAAAGCCAACTCAATTACCTTTCTAAGGGTATTTTTATCGTAACTTAAAAGTGTGTAGAACTCTAGATATGATTAAAACAAGTGACCTAAAATTCTGCCCAGTTTTTGAAAACGATTTTCTCATAATTAATCTAATTAATCATACATAAACCCTAATTAAAACCTAAAAACAATTTTAAATGATAAAAACCCATTAATTTCATCATTAATTACAGATTATTAACAAAACCTAATAAAAAATTATGAATGTCAAACCCTAATCCATCATATTAGGTTACATACGTAAATTAAACGTTAATTAAGCATAGTTTTAGTGCATACCTTAAACCATAATTGAATAATTGGGTTTTCTTGATCCACCATTGTTAATCACGACTTATATTAAGTTTGGGAGAAGGAAAAATCATTTTTGGGGCTAAAGGGATTAGTATGGGTAATTAAAACTAACTAGGAGACCTAATAGTACTCAAACTGGGTCCCCTTCCATTCCTTAAGCAAAATTCGGCCTAAAACCAAGTCCGATACCCTATGGCCTACTTTTTCAATTATATTACTGTAAATTAACTATCAATTATTATTACCTTATATTTCCTTAATTTATTTCAGCTTCTAAAGCCTCCGAAACCTCAAAACCGCAAAACTAGTCAAATTTACGCGTATACCATAAAAGACGTAAAAATATACAGTTTTTTTTTTATAAAAACTCTTAGAATATAATATAAAATATATAAATAAGTCCTAAATGATTTAAAACCATCCCATAAATTATTCCCGTGACTAAATACCTCTTCCGAGACCCCTAAATGCAAAACCCTAAACCGTAAAAATACGATTTTCTATAATATATATACGTATACGTAAAACCACTAAACAACACCATCTCATTTCATAGTCACTACATTGTGAGCTCATGAACATGAAATCATCCCACATCGTTTCACTCACAAGGTACCCCGTACCCGAAACGATATCCAAACCACAACCTATACACACCAATTAGCACATAAACACGTAAAGATACGTAACTTGCACAAAATAAAACTAAGTGACGAACCTCAAAACCATGGCTGTCACAAGTTTATACCTCAAGGGTATATTCTTAGGCCATTTGGAATATGCCAAATTCAAATTTTCATTTTCTATTTTAATAAAACATTTTCTTAAAAATAAAGTTTATTAAAATATTTTGTCACATTTGCATAAATGTGAGTTTTGAAGTTAATCACTTTATATGATCACAAAACATGTATAAGATATGTTTGTGTAAAACTTAAATGGTTATTACTTTAATGATAGTGTTTGTTGAATAATTCGTCTACAGTTATCTTTGACGATAAATGTTTTTACACTTTATCGTGATCAAAACTAAGAAAGATTAGTTATTACAAATAATGTATTTAGGCATTGGTTGCATTAACATAAACATAGCTATCATTTTGGACATAAAACGAGTTTGGTTGACGTATGCATGGGTTCATGTGTCGTGAGCCATCCATCACGTATACTTGCCTACGTACTCCGTGGGTCATCCTCAACGATAGGTTAGGACCTCAACGAACAGGTCGCTTAAAGACTCAACTAAACCAAAAGGATTAATCAAAGTTTAGAACTATAACGAGAAAACGTCATGACCAATACCTACTTGTAGGTTTCGTGTTCTCAAGGGTGTACAAACAAACAAGAAACGTGAAATGAAAACCCTAAGTTCGTATGATTTTATGTGTACTAAAAAACATGTTAGTCATGTAAGTGATCAAAATAGGATAGACCAAGTGAAACCATGGCTGCTCGAGTGTGTGTACCAAGTGTTATATGTATGATTTTATGCATTCAACCAAACAAGGAACCTCGTTCACTATACGCGTAAAAATAAACATGAAACAAATGTGTGATTTGTGCTTGTGTGTGCATGAACTTATCTAACACCCCCAAATCGTATGCGCAGCGGAACTACAACATTTGGGTGCTAGGCAGTTATCATTACGCACAAGCTATTTCGAACGACTGAAAGAGACGTAGAGATTTGAACATTAATTAAACATTGTTAAACATCATTGTCTACTGCTTCCCAATCCCCATAGAAAATACAAGAAAGGGTTGTGTTTTTGTCCCCACTGAATCTCAACCCAAAAGTACATTAATTGTTTCACATGACATAATATAAAAGTTTAAGTGATAAAAGGGAGGAAAGACAAAGTAGACCGCCAAGCCACAACAACTTCCATCCGCGCATGCTCCTTTCTACCATATCATCGATTACCCGAAACACATGCATAAAGCAGTCAACAAATAATGTTGAGCAAAATTTATAGGTTTTACAATCTCATTTTGAACATAAGTGTATAAAATCAATCACGATCATTTATAGAATTTTCGATCAAACAATCTATCATTCAAAGTTATTATCGTTAGCAATAGCTAATAATTGTGTTTAAGCTCATGACACTAATCCGTTAACTCAATCACCCGCGTACATTTACCGGCATGATTAAGATGAAACAAGTGCCCCTTCTAAAGGGATCAGTTGCAATTATACCTTATTTCTTATCACAAGTTATCCATCCGCAGAGGGTACTCAACCTACTAGCTCTCGTCTCGTATAGGGTCGTCAACCCCATAGTACTATCAATTGTATAAGCGGATATTTCCAATCCACACGAGGATCAAACAATAGTTAATAGTTCATGAATATAGGGTCTTTTGCAACTAGGTACTCAACACAATTCAGGCAACTTTCGGGTCCAACAATCATTCATGACTTATGTTCGTTTTCATTTAAAATATCATGCACCCCCCTCGCGGGTAAAACCATTTAAAAGTGTTATAAAGCGAGGCTATAAACTCACCTTGCATAGTAGTAGTGGTTCTAGCGAAGACGTATCAAAAAATATCACCGACAATGTGGTTGCCCCGAAGAATCGAACACGTGACCTAAAAATCAAAATACGAAAACCGAATCAATACTCCGTGTACATTATTGTACTAAACACGCGTATATAAAAACATTTAAAGCTTATGAAAACTCACGCCAAACTCATACATGTGATAATTACTAGACTCGTACTATCTATCTATGTAATTAAAAATGTTACCCATTTTATAATTTTGCCGGTACTTACCAAAAGTACGGGCTGTTTTCCAATACTTAAACATTACTATAAATTATGAGAAAATTTATAAAAATCCCTTACAAACTGTAGATATCCCATTTTAAATTTTATAGAAAATTTTCACTTCTAAGACCCATTGTCTATTACATCACTAGACTTAAACTTTTCGGACAGATTTGCACCTTTACAATGTAAGACTTCTTTGACTTATTTAAAATATACCATTAGCTAATTTGACCCCTAAGTATAAAAATAGACTCAAAAACACAGGCTTAGCACTAAAGAACAATTTTCATCTCTTTATAAAACTCTATCTATGGTCCCCGGGATTTGGCCTAAAATCAAACATAATTTCGGGTTATGTTGATTTTCATCTCCCGGTACACAAAACTTCAAAGTAGCATAACGTTTGACCCGTTTGGAGTCATAAGCTCATTCTTATACCAAATCAAAGCTAAGACAATGCTCTACAACTACATCCTAGCCTCATGACCTGCTCTCAAAGTTAAACCCACGAAAACTTGCTTAAACAATCTGCCTAATTTTTCCTTCCTCAAAATTAACTCAACACATGATGCCAATCCATTCTAACATCACCTAGACCTATACTAATCACTTATGGACAATCATAAACATCCTAATCATCCTACACTACTAGAAAAATCAAACCTTCATAAAAACCCAATTCCTAAATCACACATGCAATGAGTTTAAACTATCTAAAAACATCAAAAACATCATTTCCAACATAAACCCACATCACAAAATATCAAACACCAAGAACAACCAAACACCCCCATTTGGTCATGGGGTGTTGGTAACCAAAAACACCCAAACCAAATTGATCCTATCTAATTTTATAGATGATTAATCATTACTAATCCATCAATCAAACATGCAAATAGTTTAATTGAATCAAAACACGTTTTTAAAAATCTTTGATTCTTGAAAAATTTAAGTTAGTGCATGTTGTAATTGATTGCACAAAAACACTTACAATGGATAATTAAAAGGTGGTCTAAACTTGGATTATACAAAATCAAAAAGAAAAAAAAAAGTTATGGTGGTGGTAGGTTGGAGGCCGACGGCCAAAGAGAGAGGGGAGAGAGAGGGATTTTTTTTGAAGTGTTTGTGTTGTGTGTTATTCCTCTACCCCTTTTTATGAAATTTGGATGGGCTTGTTTTGTCAAATGGGCTTTCTTTTGGCTTTATTTTTAAACGACAATTTTTGATGGCGAGAACCGACTTACTAGTTGGTTTTGAAAATTTGCGGGAGTCGGGGGTCGCCCCGGACACTTGGAAATACTTTTAAAACAATTTAAACGCACCCGGGATATGATAAAACGCACCTGACTCGACTTAATACGAACTAAAAATAAAATTCTCAAAAAATTATATTATCGACCAAGCGATAATAAAACGTAAAAATTGGGCATCCGTCGAGATCGTAGTCGTCGTCGGCTTTCTTAAATCGTCAATCGTCAAGATTACGACCTTAAACGTCGGTTTCAACTTAAACAGTCAAATATATAATAAACGAAATTTCATAAAAATTTCAAAAATATTCGTAATTTAGGGTAAAATAAATTACCTCGTGTTCTGGGTATCACAACTTATCACCGTGACTTTATATGTACACCCGTCAAGAACCTTTCCTCTTGAAAATAGAAAACGTATTTATGTACATGGACTGATGATGCGATTTTATGCATGGGTTTTGTGTGTGGGCGTGTGTGTTTTTAAGACAAGCTAAGAAGAAGAAAATATGTAATGAGTACTTGCGTCTGTTGGGAAATCTTTAAGGACATGGATGTGCTTAAACAATGAAATGATAAGTTCTTAAGTCAGTAAGCTAAAGGTGTCTTTGCAAACAATGAAATGAACAACTTGATGTAGTAAAATCACGTGTAAGAAACCTTGAGTAAAAAGAAACTTACTATGTTTAAAAGTTGATGTGAACACAATTTTTACTCTAGATAATATAACAAGTGTGAGAGTAAGGCTGCGTATGTACAACAGGACAAAAGCCCAGAGAACTATTCTCATGACTTGATTAATAAAAAGAACTAGATGCTAAGACTAAAATGAAGTAAACACGGGGACCGTTAGGCGTGTGATGAGTATCAAGCAAGGATTTCAAAAATACAAACTAACGTGTTGCATGTGTGATGTCCTTGTATTCAAACAAGAAGCGAGTAGCATGTGATAATGGTTCATTTCGTGGTAAAAATAGCAGAGTAGTAACCTATGACGTAGGATAAGGAGTACCACCGAGGGGTTTACCCCAAATGTTAGTCTTTATAAAAGAACCATATCTTTTGTAAGATAAGTGTGAAGATACAATTATGGCCATGATGATTTAACGTGGTAAGTGTATGTGTTGTTGCATGTGACCAACTGACATAAGAAGGCCATAGTACTATTGCCTTTGTGTAAGAATGTAGTAGGGGATAGGACTAACCTAGAGAAAATTAAAAGGAAAAGGTGGCGTATGTTGGCATGAAACAAACATAAAAGAAAGAAAGCACTTGTACCCACATTTCTTTCATTAGGTAAATGGTGAGATGCATAATAATCTATTGTGAACACAAAACCACCAAACCCTTTTAATTCCAAGGTTGATATAAATGTACACTTGGTTAAATAGCTCGACCCATAGAGCCATCTTGACGCCCTATTTTAACTTAGCGCACGACCTAACAAATTTAAACTAAAAATACCGTGTTAATCTCGACGCGACCTAGTTTGTAATGGTACTTTCCGTTTGTTCTATGGATCATTAATGAACCCGTAAATTGCCTTCAAAAATGCTAGAAAGTCACTAAGATTTATTTGAACTTTATTTGCTTTCCATATATATTCGAGTGCAACTTCACCTAATTATTTAACACACTTAGAGATTTAATCAAGGAACGATATTTGTCAATAAGTGATGACCCCGCGGCCTAGATTTTATTGTAGCAACCTGTTTATTTTTTAGACTATTATAACGAGTTATTTAAGCCTAAAGTTGACCCCGTGACTAAAGTTGTTAAACATGAAATATGTATAAAACTTTTTTATAAACTAAATGCAAGTATAAAATATCAACCAAGTACCATGTATATTTTTATTTGGTATATTTAGCCTAAGTATAAATATTTTACTTAGGTTACGAGTAGATCATTTACGCATCGATTTTCGTGCCTTGTTTTCTCGTGCCATTACTATCATTCATACTTTGCTATTTCATCGAGGTGAGTTTCATTTCCCCACTCTTTACTTGTTTATAAATGCTTTTGGGGTGAGAACATTGCTTATACTTTTACGGATGAATATAAGTGCTAAAACTTGATATGTTTGCCTACTTGATATCGAAGTTCCTGATATCCTAGTTACCTTAGCCCACTATCATGAACCATTAATTACTTAGTGTAAAGCGTAAATGTTAGAGATAGATCTATTGGGACTGACCTCCTATATAATTGTAACTGTCTGGTCAAATTAGATACACTTACATTTGAATCCTCACATATGCTCCAGGATAGGCATCTGCTTTGGGCTCTTATTATATTATTGGTTAATGCTTCGGTGTCATGAGCTTAAGCATATGAATGTAACATATACTATTTTGATTATATACATATTTGGTTATATGTCAGTTGCCTGATTAAATCTTATGATTCATCACACTTATTTATAACTAAACCTATGACCTCACCAACCTTTGTGTTGACACTTTAGAGATGATTTTCTCAAGTATCAAGACGGAGGAGTGACTTGGTTGTGTCATAGGAGATAATAAATTTGTGACTATTGATGTTTTGAGCTTTTACTTATGTTACCAAAATCTCTCATTTAACTTCCGTTGTTGACAAAAATGATTATGAACAATATTTTATACTTATAATCATTTAAATAAATTAAAACGACTTATTCCAATGTCGTTCTTTATATCTATGTCTTGTGATTATGAGTGTTATCGGGTTGGGTTTTTGGGTTAGTGGGTTGAACATGTTGGGTCGAATCGGATTTTGTTCTCCCAAATATTAACCCGACTATCTGGTTATCAGGTTTAGGATTGAATTAGGTCGGGTTGAATCGGGTAGGGTTGAATCGGGTTGGATTAACGGGTTATAGCTAGTTTATGTCACAAAATAAAGCACACTGATTATACAATCTAGCTATATTATTCTATCCATTATGAAAACAAATCTTTAGTATTTATATGCATATATAGTATGCATAAATCGTTACTACTTGCTCATGAATCTTTAGTATGTGTACACTAGGAAATGGTATATGAAGCTTTGAGAAAATGATGGGTATGGCAGGACTCCTACCTGCCTTACAAATCTAATGCAAATTGGAACATCTTATAGGCTTACAACATCTTTAGCCATGAGACATATTGTTATGCAATGAAACGAAATAGGTTGAACTCGCACCATACAAGTTGAAACTATAGGAAACTACACAGAGAGAAACTCCATCACACATATTAGTCTAGCCAACAAGTTAAATAAAAAGAATACTTTAAAGGTGTAAATTCATTCCAATAAACATTCAAGATTAATTTCTACATAGCAAAGAGAACACGCAAAGTTAAGTAAATGATGATTGATATACGAATAAGAAGTTAATTGGGCCAAAAATGTTTGTTTGTAACTAATTTATAACTTTTCACTAGGCCTAATAGAGAAAAACAAAATACACGTTGGGTTTAGTATCGGGTTATCGGGTTGAACCCGAACCCGATAAGGTATAAAAATAATAACCCTAATCGAACCTATAAGGATATCGGGTTGACCCAATAGACCCGATAAGCATAGATGGACCCGATAGAACCCGACCCTATAAGGCTTTATCAGGTTCGGGTCAGATCAGATCGGATTGGGTCGACCCATTTGACACCCCTACTTGTGATAGTCATGATAGTCGCACCCCAGCGTATTCACACACTCTGATAATTTAGGGGTGTAACAATATGTCTGTTACATGATTAAAATCTTATGGTTCATTACACTTATTTATACTTAAACCTATGAACTCACCAACCTTTGTGTTGACACTTTAGCAATATTTTTCTCAGGTATTAACACGAAGGAGTGACTTGGTTTTTCCATGGGAGATAATATAAATTGAGACTATCAATTGGTGTTTTGAACTATTATTTGTGTCTCTGAAAACTTAAATTTGATGTATATTGATGTACTAAAATGCTTCCAAACGATGTTTTATATTTATGATCTTTTAAGCAATTAAAATGACTTATTTAATTATTGTTCTTTATTAATATGTGTTATGATATTCTTGAAGTCACGCCCCAATGTATTCACGTACTTTGATATTTTGGAGATGTGATGGATTGGTATCAGAGACATGGTTATAGAGAATTAGGTTACTTTTATAAAAACAAAATTTTGGAAAAAGAGTAATACTAGACTATAACTATTTCTCTATCTTTGTGGGCCATATCACTCCACATCTTCGATGCAAGTAAGTTGTGACTTAAATGATTCCATGTGTTTTCCATGCTAGTTTAAACTTGATTGCTATGTGTTATTAGCATTATGCATTCCCTTTCCTTGTTTGAATGATATACATATACGCTTTTAATTTTTTTTTGAAGTAAAGTGCATCCTTGTTTGGATTGTTATGCTACTTAAATGGCTTGTGCCATGATTGTTTGAATTAAAATGGGTTGTGCCATATTTATTTTAGATTAAAACGTACACATATTTATGCTATCACGTATTTTGTTGAAACACTCCATTCGACTACTAGCTTCTATCGAAACATTTTTTTGTTTCCATAGTACCCTATATCAATATACACCGAATTAAAACTATCGCTCATTTTATAGAAATTTTATGCGGATATCTCTATATACCATTTTGGTGGTAGTATTAATGTTAATTTGTAGTAATACTTAAATCAAGCGGCGCTATAATAAATGTCGAGAGGAGCAACCAATATTGGGCCTGATAAATTGTTACTCCATTTTATATTTATATTAGACTCGGTTGAGGAAGAGTAGCCTACATTAATTAACGGGTTAGGAATTGGATTTGAATACGTAACTTATCGTATTGTATCATTGTTTCACTCATGATGAGCACGACTGAAGAACGTCATCCCCGTTTCTATTTATATACAATATATGACGCTGAACACTTTATACAAAGTATTACTCCTATAATACTCTAGAAAGTACTATATCATAAGAAACAGACGTAAAATAGTATTACAAAAAATATGAAAACTATTCAGAAATTTACGTCAGAACTACGCGGTGAAATTTCGGAATGGTTGATTATAAGTCGTGGGTAAACCCAAAAAAAGACAAATCATCAAAAATGTTAAGAGGTATAACAATACCTAGAAAGGTCTCAAGGCTGTTTTTGTTTGATTGGGTTGCGAGAGTAAGTTAAGTGCTCGTCGTTACACAACTTAGGTTTCTGATGAGTTTTCTTGAGGATGGGTAAGACTCACGAATCTATATGTTACGTGATAAGTTTGATCGTTAAGTTATAACATAATTGATGAGTTTTCTGTGGGTTTCATCGATGTTAAATTGTGTGAGTAATACCTAAATACGGGTAACACGCAAGATGGGAACAAAATAACCGAAACATTTGAGACGTAATCAAAGCTCAAGAAATTCTTATGATTGAATTGAGTGATTTATTTGTTTAAATTGATTGAACAATTTAACAATGGGTAAAAATTGTTAATAATATACGGACTAACAACGCTAAGTTAAGGAAAGATCTAAGAATGAACAAGAACTAGTATGGGCTACGTTATATCCTAAGTCGACTAAACGTAAAAGATATACTCCTCATCCGAGTTAAAAGTAGAGAACGTTTAGCAAGAAATTTCCAAAAACGAATAACCCAATTCGAAGAAAGGTTAAATATTGTTTAAGGATAATTGTAAATATCCGTTTGTGGTTTATTACTACTAAGAAAAAGTACAAACATGAGTATGTGGAAGAGCATGTTATAAGACTCTAACCTTCCACAATCGCCCATGATTTCTACTTAAGGACTACTTAGACATTTAAGTAGGCCTATGGAACGATTGTACAAAAATTATCTATAATATAAGAAAATTTGCAAGACGTCATACTACCATTTCTTATTTTAAAGAACTTATGAACAACATACCTTATATCTGCCTACCTAACGACCTTTATCTTTCAAGGACGATGAATATATTTTAAAATCTGCCTCTCATTCCTTTTGTCATTTTACCATCCGAATCTAACGATGAAATTACCCCCTTCTAGGGAGTAACCACGACCGTTACGGATGACGAGCAAGATTCACCAATCATGACACCAAATCTCATAACGGGAAAACCTTTAGAAATTGAGAATATCCCCTCTATTACCATACCATTTTCGACTCCAATCCCTTTACAATGACCCAAAACGTCTAGAAAAAAAAATCGCTCATTTTTGTCACTGAAACAAAATCCTAACACTACTACTCATCAAGATAGTGGGACTACTCAAGAAAACAACTGAGCGTGATGTAGAGTTGTGATAACCCCTAGAGAATGTAGGAAGTGAAGTGGATGCCCTTAGTGCAAATGATAAGGATAAGGATCTATTGATAGCAGAATTACGTATGTCTCTTGAAGTTGCGGAGACCGCGATTGCTATGAGAGCAGATGATGCTGAAGCCAGGCTGGCGGCATATCAAGCTCAGATTCAGGAGATCTTACACCATCTAGGCCTCCAGGATGTATCACTTTCGTAATAAAATTATGATGTTTTGTAAGAAAAGTATAACATTTTGTCAAGATTAAAAGAAGTCATATGAATTAGAAATTTGTGCTCTAAGCTTTCAAAACAATGTACGAAATGTACTCCAAGTATGAAATGTACGACCAATTATGATGTGGAAGTTATGATCTACTCTGATGCGAACCCTCATTCTAAGAAAACTCATATTATAATAATTGTGAGGAGACTTTGGTCAACTTAGAAATTGTTATATTTACACTTATAAAGAAAATAACTAACCAGATAATTTAAAATGTCACCAGTTAAACAAGGACAAAACTGAAAGGATCTTAAGGAAGTGATCTTCCGTCACTAACATAACGCTATTAAAACAGTCACCTAATTTGATGATTATTATTCGTACGAACAATCAAACTGTGAGCATGTGCTCAAGAGTTAAGGAAACAAGAGTTACTCCATTTAACGCTCTTGGACCTTGAAGTTCTTTCCAAAAACCAAGCGGACTTGCGTTGGTTGTGAAAGAAAAGGACTATACGAGAAGAAGTATCCTATGTTAGGAAGCAATCTAATGATGGACTTAGTAAGGTAGAGTGAAGGGAGTATTATCCTTCACCATCCGACCAGACCAAAGAACCTACCATGGCAAGCACTGTGTGCTAACCAACGAAAGGATTTTCAACCACCTATTCACTAAGAAAGAACCATTCCCTTAGAGAATGTACCAAAGCCAACTCCTACTTTGAACAAAGGGTATCTTGGTAAACTTCCATTTTTACATAAGTGTGAGTACCATCACAAAGGTACTTGCCCGAAACACTATATGCTTTGTGATGAGTTTGGACATTGGGAAAAAGACTACTGCATTGTTAAGGCACATGAGAAGCACGTGAAAAAGTGTTACCTAGGAGAATGTCGGATGAAGCAAGATCGGCTCCGAAAAGGAAAAGCAAATTGTAACACCCCATTTGTGAAAATGGAATATCATAGTAACATATGGCGTGTCCTCAAAGCATGCAAGGTAAATGTCTAAACATTCATGACCATAAATAGAAATACCAAAAACAAACATCGGTAGTCTAAGTAACTCAACACAAGCAAATATAAGTATTGTAAAGGAAAAGGACTAAACAATGTCCAACGTGAAATAAAGTAAGATAAAGTATGATAAATGCATAAGATATAGAAGGCTGGATAGCTTCCATCCGAATGCACATACTCTTGAGATCCTACTTGCGACCTTGGGTACCAGCCGTTTGGGAACATGGAAATGGAAAATGGCTGAGCATAACGCCCATTGCACGGATATACAATAAAGCATGAAAACATAAAGTAATGAAAGCATAAAAGAGCATATAAAGCATGAAAGGCAGCGGAAATGAAAAAGTCCTGGGAAACCTAGATGTATGTCATGTTTATTGGTTTTAGTTCCGAAAACATAGCTTATGTTACTTATGAAAATATGTATTAGTTTAATATACCAAAAGCCAATATAGGTCATGAGGTCAACAACGTGCATGAATACTTAGAGGGGTGACCTCGTTAAGCAATTAGAGGGGATGCCTCTAATTAATATGGTAATGGGTAGGAGGGATCAACTCCTTGTGAAGGATGAAAGGCACACAGCACATTCACCGTGAAATCCTGACTGACACTGTAACTAGGATGCACCCATACGCCCCACATGATAATAAATAATAATAAAGACCAAATAAACTGAAATGGACGCCACGAGCTATCACTCCACTGTGGTGAAGTCATAACACTAGTGCCTCTAGTGTTATGGTTATGAGTACCTCCATAACTAGGTGAAACTGGCATGCATGTATATGGCTAAGGTAACTAATAAACATAAGCATTTAAATCTGTAACTACTGGGAAAACAGTTGGCTGCATACGAGAAATCCTATTAAAGGAAGAGATTGTCCTTACTGAAGGACGGGAAATCCGTACCTTGTGTCCAGTAGAAGCTAACAGAAACGCTGAAGAACCTACTCCGCCTTGACGAATAATACTACATAAGAATAGGGACATGTATGAGTTGTCTGAATTACATGTGTTTTATTGGTTCTGTGTGTTCTTAGCTTATTATTCATGTTATGTCATGTTTTAACTATTTAAGGTATTAATTTATAGTTATTCTTGTATTCTGTTGTTTATTAATTCATGTAGTATGGTATTATAATACTTGTATTGTAATACTAAGTAACTTTCTAAAAATAGCAGGTTTCTATAAATAGTAACTTTCTAAAAATAGAAAGTTTCTAAAAAATAGTAATTTTCCAAAATTAGAAATAAGTTGGATCATTAATGTCAAGTAAAGTTTATTTAGTAAAATACAAGTCATGGTTATAGCTTATTAATTAATTAACTTGGTTAATTAATTGAACTATACATTATAAGAATTTAATTAAAAATAACATGTTTTAATTAAATTAGACTAAGTAAATACTTATGTTAGTCGTGAAATATTAATTTTAATATTTTAACCTAAGTCATGTATTTAATTAAATTAAATAGTATTGAAAAATAATTTAATTAAATTATTAAACTACTTTAAAAATTCCCGAGCCCGAACCTGTGTTTAAAAATATATCCGAGCCCGCAAAACGCCTAGCCGACACCACATAGCCGGCGGCTAGTGGTGTCAGCCGGCGGCTGATTAACCACCGCAGCCCACCAGTGGCTAGACCAGTGAACCGGTTGCCACTGGTTAGCCATGGTTCTGACTGCCGAGCCCGGCTAGCCACTGCCCAAGCCCGGTTCACACCGGCCTACTGCCGATTCCACTCTTGTTGTTATACCGAGCCACACCGAGACCCTAGTGGTCTCGGTTAGCCTTGAAACCAAGTCAAGACCCACACCCCGACTTGTGGTCGGGTCCCCTTGCCTGTGTCCGAGCCAAACAAACCAAGCCGAGACCTTTTATCTCGGTGGTGGTGCTGTAGCCACACCGAGAGCTTTTGCTCTCGGTTGTGGGTCTCGGCCGAACGAACCAAACACCAACACCCTTTTAGTCTTGATTTTATGTAATCCCACATGCTTTCCTTGTTTGTTTTATGATTAATTTCATGAAATCATAAAAGAAATTAAAAGAAAAGGTTTGGTGATTACCCGATACGTGAAAGAAAAAGAGATGAATAACATGAACTAAATCAAATAGCAAAATCGTCCCGAACACCCCTTGGTGATCAATGTGGCTGACGGCAAGAGAAGAAGGAGGCAAGGCTTTTGTTTTTCTGTAACCTAAAAATTATGGTACATGTTTCCCTGTGTTTTATTAAACATGTAATGGTTATGGGTCATGGGCCAAAAGGCCCACTCCCTTCTTTCTTTCCCTCTTAGTCGCGGCCATATAAGCCCACAAGGAAAAACCCGTAGCTTTGTTAAGTTAAATATTTACGTGATCGTTCGTGTTTTATTTATCGTTCATTTAATTATTGTGACCGTAAACGCATTTATAATATAGACGTACGTACATGTTATTTAATATCGTGACACATGATATATTATAAATGGAAAGTTTAAATATTATCGTATTTTCATGTATTTACTATTCATGTTTACTGTTCATGTTTACTGTTCATGTTTACTGTTTATGGTATTTTAATGCGGGTTTTACACAAATGCTCAAGAAGGAAGCTCATAGATGAAGAGCATGAAATACCTCGCCAACGTCATGTACCTTGTACGGTGCACCACTCGAGAAGAGCGCCCCTAACAACTTATAAGTGTCAACCGGAGGACTTTTAACCGGTCGTATGTAGAATTTAGGAATTGCGTTGAATATCAAAAATAATTTACTTTTGTTCAAATCAAGTGACTCGAAATTAGTCGATCTTACCACCAACAAAATCTAATTATGTAACCGTACTTTAAAATTTTGACTTAATTATTTTTAGTTGTCTTTAAAAGTTATCTTTTATATCTTGTAAAGCTTTTACTTAAGAAACAGTTTTATCCTACAACATTTTTTTTATATGTCGGAGAAAATTTAAATACATTTTTTTCTTAAAAAGAAGTTTTATAAAATATTTTTGAAAAACATTACGAAAAACTTTCTACTATAAAGGAACCATCACTAAGAACTTTAAATGTCAGAAATTTTGATAAAGCATTTTGGAAAATCGGTAAAGATGTTTGATGAGACTACTTTTATACATAGTCTCATCGTCCAAAATGAGCTTAAAATGCATTAAATATCATAAAAGATGCCAAATATATGCTTGTGTTTGTTACATGTGTATTTTAGGTACGGATATTGAGAAAATGACAAAAGATCACAAGAAACAAGCAAAAGCGAACACGGGAAACGAACCGCACAATGAACCAAGCCCTAATGGTGATTTTCCAAGAATAACCCTTGAAGAAATGAAGATTGTACAAGAAGGGTCCTCCAATATTAAAGAATTGACACTTTAAACCCTTGTTTATTCATAATTACAAGTTGGTCCTTAAAGTTTGTCAAAATTACAAAAAGGGCCCTCCACTTTGAAGAATTGGAAAGAATGGTCCCTCAAAAATGAAGACATGTCAATATTAGTCCTCCAAGAAGTGAATTATACAAGTCAAGACCATAAAGTTTGAAGAAAATGCCAAAAAACCCTTCAAGTATCAAGAATTGGCAAGAAATACCCCTGAAATTACTTTTGAAAACTTTTTGGGGTAAAAGTGTGAAAACTGAAACTTCAATAACAAAGGAAATCAATTTTCATACCATTTAACACAAAGTGAAAAGAAGGAAAGAAGTGAGGGACTAAAACAGGGAGACAAGGAAAGATACATAGGCCAGTGTCATGGTGACACGTGCCCCACTCACTCAAAACAACCAATCACCACTCAACTTTTTGTCACATCACATCCCACCCAAAACCGTTTATAACTAATATTTATTAGTTAATTAAAAACGCGCCTAACACATTTTCAAACATTAATCTGGATCAAAACCTATACTATTCACCGTATGAACAAATTTGGGTTTTCTTTAATTACTTGTAATTAGACTCCCATTTTGTCCAGATTTAAGATTAAGGTGGCCATAATCATAACCCAACCTCTAATTTTGCCACCTCATCATCTCCAAGCTCACATGTTAAACCTCCCACACACGTTTTTGAAGAAGATGCCAAAATAGGCCAGCCATCCAACGCCCCACAACCTTGCTTCAAACATAAGCTCACTTGGGACCCTTGATCAAATTCCAACCTTTACACCTCACATAAACTGCCAAAGAAACTTCACATGAGTTCAAGTTATCCAAAATCTCAAGGGGCAATTCAGGGACTTCACAGCATTAGGGTCTACGTTTTTATGCTTTCTTAGTATCCATTGTAGCCTATATAAGGCATAAAACCTGCTACAATTTTGTTTTGCTCTTGGTTTTTCCTTTATCACAAATCTGTAAATCCTCTTTTCATTATAATGAGAAAGTGTTTGATGTTGTTGATGAAATCCAAGTGCCAATCTTATTACTTGCTTGTTACTGATATATGTTTGTGTTTTTGAAATCTTAAAACCTGTTTTCAAACCTTGTGCAAGTGTTCAAAACTTGATATTTTGCTAAATCTTGGTTCAAACCCCGAATTTTTTTGGCTATAAGTGGTTATAGCACCCTGATAAGAGGATTATCAAGGTGTGGTAAGCTTATAGTTTGGGGATATTCAAGGAAGTGGGAACAAGTTTGCATTAATCAAGCCTTTTGTTCATTTTTTCCATTTTTCTGTTTTGAATATCACTTATTCTAACCTTGTTACTCTTAGAAGCTTTGTGGAAGCTTGTGCCTTGTTTTGCTAGGCACACAAGCTCAAAAATTCGTGAGTGTGGATGTACATTCATGAGGTTTGAGTCTTCTTACCCAAAATCTGATAAAAGTACTTGATTTTTGTGATTTTTAGTTCTGTTGTTATAAAAGGTGTTCTTGTGGCTTAAAATTGCTTGATACTGCATAATATTGTTGTTATTGTGTTAGATTTGGCTTGGGTAACATTGAATCACACATTTCCTTTGTTATATTTGGATTTAAAAAGTGAAAGGGGTGTTTGGGTTAACCTATTTAAGCTTACAAATTGGATCTGAGTTATTGTTTGTTGGTTATTATGTTGGTATCTGATAAATACTTTGTTGTATGCTATTTGCTGCAAGTTCTTGGATTTTAAACATCAAATTCTAGATTGTGCTATAAAAGTTGGAAATCTGCTTGTTTTGACCTAAGATTTTAGAAACACATAGATTGTATGCATGCTTAGGGCTAACAAGTGATTAAACATATCTTATATAACCTGTTAAGAAGATTTGAGGGTTTGAAATTGGATTTGTGGTCAAGTATATCGGCAAAGTATAAAATCTGCTTGTTTAGTGTTCATCAGTAACATTTAAGTTCTTGAATCTTGATCTAAACTTTGAATCAGTGAATGAAACTAGTTTATTTGTGTTCATTTTTATTTATAGCTTGTGTATGCATTTGGTGAAGTTTAGCTGACTTATTCTTGCAAAAAGCGAATATTAAGTTCATAACTGCTATTGTTCATGTCTGATGCATATCTGGTGATCTTTTGATTAATCTGTGCTAATTGGCTTGTTGTAATTGTGATTCGATTGTTGTTATTGAATCCTTGTAATTCACTGATCACTTGGGTGCCTTTGCTTAACCTGAATCCAACAAAAAGTCACATACGACAAAAAGTAAAGAAAGTCAATCAGTGGGAACTCCTTTCCCCTGAAACTAGCCACTGCTAGTGTTATTTGGTCATCAGCTTATTCATAAGCTATTCTAGCTTATTGGGACTTGCAACAACTTATTTTTTGTGATAGATCTTCCTTATTTGACCCATTGACTTGAACTGGAGCATATTAGGGTTTGACTTTTAAGTTTGACTAGAAAACCAATCAAGTTGACTTTTACATAAGTGCTTATTTGCTTATTCTAGCTTATTCAGTGTGCTTATTTGAAAACTTTTTGATTATTTTGCTTAATTAAGTCATTTAAAACCTTTTGCAACTTGAATCAGCATTTGAGGTAGCCTAGAACTCAAAAACGACTATTTTGTCGTTTTGTGAAGAGAGCTTTTGCTTATTTCAAGCTTATTTCTTGGGCTTTTTCAAATTTCTTTTCACAGATCTCTTTGGTAACTCAAAAGAAGCTTGTGTGTCAAATTAGAGCTTATGACATTAGCTTAGGATTTAATGGGCCAAAAAGCCCATTAAGAATAAGCTGTTGACTTATTAAGCTGTGATAAGCAAATTTTTAGCTTTTGGGTCTTCAGAGTTTTGTTCTTAAAATCAAATTTTAAGTCAGATAGGAAGTTTTGGGCTTAATTGGACAACTTTTTGCTTATTGGGCCAAAAAGCCTAATATAGTGGATTGTTTTTTATTTAGGCCCATTTTAGGCCTATTAGGGGTATTTTGGTAATTTCAAGTTCATTTCTGTGTTTATTAGGTTTAAATAAACTAGTTCGTAACTTTTTAGAATTTTTTTATAAATTCTGGATTTTTAATATTATTTTATTATTATTTTATTATTAAAAATTTAAATTTAGATTTTTGCAAGTTTTTCATTTTTCTTAGTTCAAACACATTAAGTTAGGTATTTTAAAAATTTTAGATTAATTTTATTGTCATTAGATTAATTTCTAGAATTATTTTTAGTTTTATTAGTTTTTAATCATTTTTAAATTTTTTTTATTAATTTTAAAAATTTCAAAAATAGTTTTTAATTTAGTTAAGTCATTTTAGAGGTTTACAAGTTAAAATATCTCATTTTGGGCTTTTTGTTAATTATATTGATTTTTTGGGCTTTAATTAGCATTAAAAAATTAATATTTAATTAAATAAAAGGTTTGAGTGATTTTTGATTTTTTTTAAAATCTAATTACATTTTTTAGGATTTATTGCAATTTTCTAGGAATTTTTAGGGTAATTTTTAAATTTAGTCACTTTTTACGGTTTTACGTGTACGACTTCGTCTTAGTGTAATTCATAATCGTAACCGTCAATCTTTTCTACTCTCTTTTCTATTCTTCTTTCTTCATAAATATAATCACAAACACTTAATCATCTCTTTACATAACACACTAGCCTCCTTGAGAACGATCCTCACTTTGGGTCATTTACTTGTGGTTTTCTTAAATCACTTGTTAACGCTTGCCCTAATTACGTTCTTTTTCCTAAAAGACGTAAAATTACATCCATCATGCCACTGCCGGGGAGACGTGTTGTGTTTTGATTTGAACAATTGTTGTTTTTATACTAGCTATAATAACTATTTGTATTAGTAGCACTCTACTAATACGTATTATCGGTTTTTCGTTTTTTGTGTGAATATTACTATATTGTATACGTAGAACAATAAATTCACAAGTACTCCAAAAATGTGAAAACAAAACCTTGATTGGGAGGTCATTACTCAATCATTGTATTCGAATCTCAAACAAGAAAAAAAAAGCAAAATAGATAATTACTTTCGTGAAGCTTAATTTTGACAAACACAAACTATAAGGTGGGTATAAGGCAGGTATTATAAAGTATACCCCAAGGAAAAAAGGCTCTTAAGTGCTTCGCGCCGCCTCGTTTCCCCGCTTGCTTGTGTGTGTTTAGATAAAAAGGGCTAATCGAGGGTTTGCCAACTAAAGTATTATCTAAGTATCATATATATTTTCTTGGTTTCATTTGATTAAACCCTCTTGAACGTTTTGGTGTTCCACCAACGTTCTAAGGTCATCGAAGGCGTTCATTTCACGTGATCGTTTTCATTCCTTGAGGCTCCTTTAATCAAGAGATTTTATTTGAGGAGAGATTTGTAAATTTTTGTCTACTTAATACATTCACCAAAATCCAAAAAAAAGTAAAAACAATCAAAAACCACAAAAAAATTGGAAAACTTAAAAACGCCAAAAAGAATCTTCTTTGCTCATCCCCACGTTGTATGTGACATTTATGCTTACTCGTAATCAAGCAAGACGTGCACGTAAACAAAAAAACCGAAAGGAGAGCACAACTAATCTTTCTAGTGAGGAGTCTCCTATTGACGAACCTATCATAGAAGAAGAACCAACCATGGCGAATCGAACTATGATGGAGTTACTTCAAGCACCCACCGAGGGTTATGGAGAGGCTATTGTGATTCCCGCCATCCTTGCGGATAATTTTGAAGTGAAAACGGGTTTGTTGTCGATGATCCAAAACAACAAATTCCATGGTGATGAAAAGGACAACCCGCATAACCATATACGCCAATTCAATCGTCTTACCGCCACTTGCAAATTTAAGGATGTTTCTAATGACTTGATTAAGATGATACTTTTTCCGTATTCCTTAGTAGGGCCCACTAAAATTTGGTTAGAGAAAGAGCCACCCAATTATATATTGACGTGGAAGGATCTCGTTTCAAAATTTGTGAACCAATTTTTCCCGCCTTCTAAGACTACGCATTTGAAAAACGAGATTTCAAAATTTTCACAAGAATTTAATGAGAGTTTTTCTACGGCTTGGAATCGGTTTAAGGAAATTTTACATGAGTGTCCTCATCACGGTTTTTACGACTTGCATCAAATTGACACGTTTGACAATGGTTTGAATGATCATGAGAGAGATTATCTTAATGCCTCCACGGGTGGTAATTTTTTGTGTAAAACGGTTGAGGAAGCGTTGTTGATTATTGAGAATAGGTCTAATGTCTATAGTCCTCGTAAAACATAGAGTGTCCGTAAGGCTTCATCTTCGGCTTCACCTTTATTGTCCAATACCATCGATGCTTGCCAAATTGAGGCAAGTTTGGAAAAAGAATATTCGATAAGCTTAAAGGTCTTTTAATTGAATTCAAAGTTGGTGAACAAAGTGCTCCCGCTACGGCTAAAGCGGTTGAGGTTTCATGTATGTATTGTGGTGGAGGTCATGATTTCTCCGAGTGCATTACCAACGGTGGTAACACTTTGAGTGCCTACGCGGCCACGGGAACTTACAACCAAAACGGTCATGTTACCTTCTCTAATCAAATAACTCCACCGGGTTTTGCTCCCAATCAAAATGCTAAAAACAACTATCAAAACAATAATGTTGGTTACAAAAACAATTACAATGGTAACAACTATGGGAATCAAGAGGATAATAACAATCAAGTTTCAAACAAAAATCAAAACAATGATTTTCAAAACAATAACAAGAGTTTGCAAACTTTGAAATATCTTCCAAATGAATTTGTTTAATACGCAAATGGAAACGATGCTAGGTTTGACAACATACAAAGAGAGATCATTAGCCTAAGATCCGAGTTTCAGAATGACTTGAAAAAGGAGTTGCAAAACGAGTTAGCGAATGAGCTTAAGATCCATACAAACAAAATGGAGGGAAATGTAACTAGGTTATAGCAAAACTAACAAAAAATGGAACAAGGACAACATGAAATAAAACAAGAGATGCTTAAGGCTGATAAGAGGCAATCTATGTTTGAGGATAAAATTTCATCCATGTTTGAGGCTATAATGTGTAAACCGTCTTCGAGTAGTCTTCCTAGCAATACCATATCGAACCCTAAGGGAGAGATGAAAGTGATTACCACACGAAGTGGTAAGACACTTAAGGAACCGACTCCTCAACTAATTACTCTAACGGTGGAGGAAATTAAGGAAGAACCCGAGGTGGTGTTTGAAAAGGAGCATGTCACAATCCCACGAAGTACCGCTCATGCCACACCTACGGTCGACCCATTACCACAATTGGAACCCGAGATTCCAAAGGTTATGCCTATGCCTCAACCCACACCACCTTTGCCCTATCCATCGAGACTTAGAAAGGAGAAACGTCAAGAGCGTGACAATTACCACTTTGAGCTTTTTATGAAAATGTTTCGTGATTTTCATTTCAATATAAGTTTTGCCGATGCTTTGGTCATGATGCCTCGATTTGCTGCTAACTTTAAGAGTATGTTAAACAACAAGGATAATTTGCAACAATTGTCTAGTTGTTCATCGGTTTATCTTAACCGCTACATCAAATAGTCGGTGATCCCGGTAAATTCTTGATTCCATGTGCAATCCAAGATATGGAAGAATGTTATGCCTTGGCCGATCTTGGTGCTAGTATTAACTTGATGCCACTTGCAATCTTCAAGTCACTCAATCTTCCTAATTTTACTGCTTCACTAATGTCTATCGAATTGGCCGATCATTCCACAATTCCCGCATGTGGATTGGCCGAAGACGTTTTTGTGAAAGTGGGAAAGTTCTATTATCCGGTAGACTTTATCGTTGTCGATATTCCCACGGATCCTCAAGTTCCTCTTGTTTTAGGTCGTTCGTTTTTAGATACGTGTATGGCATTGATTGATGTGCATGCTAGAAAGATCACCTTACGTTTCAACGACGAGGAACTTGTTATAAACGTAACTCAAAATTCTCAAATTTCTCATGTTTATTCCATTGCAACCATAAACCTCGTTGATATGATCGACGTTGTTTGCGAGGAATTTTCACAAAGTTCTAGGTTTTGGTGATGATGAAAATAGTGGCAATCCCACTATGCTTGATCCCATTCTTGATAATTCGACACCATCCTTCACTCCATTTGAAGGTGGTGGTTTTACGTTGGAAGAATTTGATGTTCCACGTACTTGTGACGAAGACCTCGATAGCGATGAGGACTTCTCGATGATCAAGGAATTTCTTAACGATTTTGCATTTCCTCCACCCGAGGAGGTTATGAGTATCGAGCCCAAATCTTCAATTGAAGAACCACCAATCCTTGAGTTGAAAGATTTACCTCCTCACCTTGAATATGTGTTTTTGGAGGAGGATGACAAGTTTCCGGTTATTATTGCGAAAGATCTTTCGAATGATGAAAAAACGGCACTTGTCGATGTTCTAAAGGATCACAAAGGGGAAATTGCGTGGAAATTATCCGACATTAAGGGGATCGATCCCAGATTTTGTACCCACAAAATCTTAATAGAGGAGGACTACAAACCCGCAATCCAATGCCAAAGGTGGGCGAACCCCAAAATTCACGACATCTTAAAAAAAGAAGTCCTAAAACACCTTGACGCGGGAATGATTTACCCTATTTCCAATAGCCCTTGGGTGAGTCCTATTCATTGTGTCCCTAAGAAGGGAGGAATGACCGTTGTACCAATGATGCCAACGAGTTAATTCCAACACGAATCGTGACCGGTTGGAGGGTGTCTATCGACTATCGTAAGTTGAATGACGCCACTCGTAAAGACTATTTTCCCTTGCCCTTCATGGACCAAATGTTGGAGCGTCTTGCGGGAAACGATTTCTTTTCCGGTTACTTCCAAATCCCCATCGATCCTCGTGATCAAGAAAAAACTACGTTTACGTGTCCATATGGAACGTTTGCCTATCGTAAAATACCATTCGGACTTTGCAATGCATCGGGAACCTTTCAAAGGTGCATGATGGCCATTTTTCATGACATGATCAAGAAGACGATGGAAGTCTTTATGGATGATTTTTCCGTGTTTGGTTGTTCGTTCACCTCGTGTTTGTAGAATCTTGAGAGAATGTTAAAACGTTGTGAGGAAACCAACCTTGTGCTTAATTGGGAAAAATGTCATTTTATGGTTAAGGAAGGAATCGTCTTAGGGCACAAGGTTTCGAAAGCGAGGATTGAGGTAGACAAAGCTAAGGTAAACGTCATCTCCAAATTACCTCATCCTAAAATTGTTAAGAGAGTTAGGAGTTTCCTAAGCCACGCGGGCTTTTATCGTCGATTCATCAAGGATTTTTCAAAGATTTCTCGACCTATTACACATCTCGAGAAAGATGCACCTTTTGTCTTTAACGAAGATTGTGTACGTGCCTTTGAAATCCTTAATAGGAAACTTACCGAAGCTCTCATTCTTGTTGCTCCCAATTGGAACCTCCCCTTTGAGCTCATGTGTGATGCTAGTAACTACGCTATTGGGGCCGTTTTGGGGGCAACGTCATGAAAAGCACTTCTTTCCTATTCACTATGCTAGCAAGACGATGAACGAGGCTCAACTTAAATACACTACAACGGATAAGGAATTCCTTGCCGTGGTGTATGCATTTGAGAAATTCCGAGCTTACCTCGTCTTGACTCGATGCATAGTGTATACGGATCACTCGGCTATCAAGTATCTCATGGCTAAACAAGATGCAAAGCCGAGATTACTTCGTTGGATTCTCCTCCTACAATAATTTGATGTCGAAATCCTTGACAAAAAAGGAGCCGAGAATCTAGCGGCCGACCATCTTTCTCGTTTAGAAGATCCTCACCAAAGTGTTTACGAGCTAAAGGAAATCATCGAAACATTTCCTCTCGAGACACTTGGTGTAGTGAATTCTAAGCTTGATTCATCTACCCCATGGTTTGCGGACATCACAAATTACCATGCGGGTAACTTCATCATTAAGGGTATTACGACTCAACAAAAACAAAAATTCTTTCGTGACGTCAAGTTCTACTTTTGGAACGACCCTTATCTGTTTTGGACTTGTGCAGATCAAATTATTCGACGTTGTGTCTTTGGCACCGAAGCTTCTAACATCCTTAGAGCTTGTCACTAGGGACCCACGGGTGGTCACCACGGTGCTAATCTCACGGCTAAGAAGGTCTTTGATGCCGGTTTCTTTTGGCCTACTATTTACCGAGATGCACATGCACTTGTGAAGTCATGTGACTCATGCCAACGACAAGGAAAAGCCTCACAAAACGATGAAGTGCCACAAAACATCATCCAAGAGTGTGAGATCTTTGACGTTTGGGGAATTGATTTTATGGGGCCGCTCCCATCATCTCGTGATAATAAGTACATCCACATCGTCTTTGACTACCTATCCAAGTGGGTGGAAGCTAAGGCTTTGCCCACGAACGATGCTCGTGCGGTAGTCAAGTTCTTGAAAAGCTTGTTTTCTCAGTTTGGAACCCCTCGTGCGATCATAAGCGATCGTGGAACCCATTTTGTAACGACCAATTTGAAAGAGTCTTAAGGAAATATGGGGTTACACATAGGCTTTCTATGGCTTATCACCCACAAACGGGTGGACAAGTCGAGGTTTCAAACCGAGCGTTGAAGAGGATCTTGGAGAGATCGATTGGAGAAAACTGACAATCTTGGTCGGATAAGTTAGATGATGCTTTATTGGCCTTTCGGACCACTCATAAGAAGCCTATCGGGTGCACTCCTTATAAGCTTGTGTATGGGAAGAATTGTCACTTGCCAATTGAACTCGAACACAAAGCTTATTGGGCCGTTAAGCATTGTAATGATGATATTGACACCGCGGGAAAACACCGGAAGATGCAATTGAATGAATTAGATGAATTAAGAGATATTGCTTATGAAAATTCATTGATTTACAAGGAAAAAACTAAAAAAGTTTCATGACTCAAAAATTAAAAATTAGGTTTTTAACATTGGAGATCAAGTTGAAATCCCGTTGGTCCGGTCCATTCACCGTTACCCAAGTTTTTCCTTATGGGACCATCGAGATAGCTCAAAATGATGGCCCCAATTTCAAGGTGAATGGACATAGGTTGAAGCACTACTTTGGCGGGGAAGTTCCATCCTTGAACTACCTCGACCAAATCACCTTCCCCAATGATAATTAGTATTGAGGGGATCGAGTCGAGCTTATGACTCGGTAATCAAAAACGAGGTGCCTCGTGGGGGAGTCCCATGCTTATCCCATGTACATATTATCGTTTTCTAATGTAGTAATGTGAGGGGATTTGTTCCCTTCAAACCATTGTTCCGTGGTTGTTTGTGATATGTGGTTTTTAGATGATCATGATCTTCGCGATTGGAGCCTCTCGTGTTTGTTTTTCGGGAGCACTCGATCGTTTGCTTTGAAGAATTTCTTAATATCCATGATAGATCCTTTTATGTTCTAACCTTAGGTTTATAGCACACTTCATAAACGGCTTTAAATTTAAAGGTTACACCCTTTCCATGCTAGATTAAGCATTCGACTTTGTCTCTAGTATGGGGTTTTCCAACCCTTAGACTCGAAATACTGAGAACAATGTTTAACTTTAGTATGGGGGGGGGGGGTGAATAGATACTTGCCTTGCTAAACCTTCACGCTTTCCAAAGTTTATCTTTTTGTTGCAAAATAAGGCTAAAAATTGCCAAATTTTTAAAAATTTCTCATGTTTTATAAGTGTTTAAGACACGAATGTAGGTTTTCTGATGGTGAGAATAAGAGTAATTTTTTACTCGACCGTGCGTGTTGAGCACTTAGCTTCGATTCCTTAACTTTATATTAGGCTAAGTCTCTTAAATGAGGACGAGAAATGATAGAGTTAATTATAAGTTACTATGTTAAACGTAGAGTACTCGTATTCTTTCAAAAACTCACGTGTTCTCGTTGTTTGCTTATTCTCCCTTCGCTTGTAAATATATTTTGCTTAATAAGTATTGACTTAGCGGTTTAGTCTTGATTGTTGGTTTCTAGTCTTTTCTAGTAGCTTCCATGTAATTAAATTGGGAAGACATTAAGGTATCGCCAGCGTCACGGTTTTGAAGTATTGGCAACTCGAATAATCGAAAGCTGTACCTAATAATAAGATTTCAAGTGTTCACCTAAATCAAGCAAACTATTTAAAGCTCACAAGGCCGAAAAATCTATGCGAAATTGAAAGTGAACTATTCCTTAATCTTTGAAGCTTTAAAGATCCAAAATTCGCTTTAGCGTGATGATATACGTCTTTGGCCATAATAAAACCACCGATGAGGAGGATAATAAAAGTCAAGGCAAGACAAAGTCATAATAAAAGCTTCATGGCGAAGTTTAATAAAAGATGGAGGTAAAGCTATGATAATAAGGCCCATCCGTTAGGGGGCGTATAAAAGTCTTGGTAATAAGTCTCATGTTCAAAACCGTTATAAAACCGTGTTTATCGATCCTTCTTGTTGACTTAATTTTTTGACATCGTTGTCTATTAGGAGGGGTTATTAATTCGATGGTCTTGGTTACACCGTTATGACTCTATTTTTAGACCTAAATCTCTATCATCGCATAAGTCAAAAATGTATTCTCGTGAAACATTCAACACAAAATAAAATATAAGATATAAAACTTAGGAAAATGGGAGGATAAGTATGTGATTGGGGCATATGAGTAGTGTTAGCATTACTAACTTATAATGACAATGATCTCGTTGCACGCTTAGCATGGATTTGGGGTGAAAATTGAGGACGACGAAATTATTTCTAACGAAGCATTCACGTGTTCTTGTTCTATGAACCTAAACGTCCCATTTTGCAATGAAAATCATACATTATGTCTAAAACGCAAGTAGTAGTAATAGTAGTAGTGTAGCTAGTTTATCATTCAATAAAGTGAATAAAAATGAATTTTAGAGGTGCTACGATACTTTATTCTAGCATTGCGTGAGGGCACGACATTGGTTTAGTATGGGGGAGTGATGAGACTGCTTTTATATATAGTCTCATCGTCCAAAATGGGCTTAAAATGCATTAAATATCATAAAATATGCCAAATATATGCTTGTGTTTGTTACATGTGTATTTTAGGTATGAATATTGAGAAAATGAAAAAAGATCACAAGAAACAAGCAAAACGAACACGGGAAATGAAGTCGCACAATGAACCAAGCCCTAATGGTGATTTTCCAAGAATAACCCTTGAAGAAATGAATATTGTACAAGAAGGGTCCTCCAATATTGAAGAATTGACACTTTAATCCCTTGTTTATTCATAATTACAAGTTTGGTCCTTAAATTTTGTCAAATTTACAAAAGGGCCTTCCACTTTGAAGAATTGGCAAGAATGGTCCCTCAAAATGAAGACTTGTCAATATTAGTCCTCCAAGAAGTCAATTATACAAGTCAAGACCATACAGCTTGAAGAAAATTCCAAAAAAATCCTTCAAGTATCAAGAATTGGCAAGAAATACCCCTGAAATTACTTTTGAAAACTTTTTGGGCAAAAGTGTGAAAACTGAAACTTCAATAACAAAGGAAATCAGTTTTCATACCATTTATCACAAAGTGAAAATAAGGAAAGAAGTGAGGGAATAAAACGGTGAGACAAGGAAAGATACATAGGCCAGTGTCATGGTGACACGTGCCCCACTCACTCAAAACAACCAATCACCACTCAGCTTTTTGCCACATCACATCCCACCCAAAACTGTTTATAACTAATCTTTATTAGTTAATTAAAAACGCGCCTAACACATTTTCAAACATTAATCTGGATCAAAACTTATACTATTCACCGTATGAACAAATTTGGGTTTTCTTTAATTACTTGTAATTAGACTCCCATTTTGTCCAGATTTAAGATTAAGGTGGTCATAATCATAACCCAACCACTAATTTTTCCACCTCATCATCTCCAAGCCCACATGTTGAACCTACCACACACGTTTTTGAAGAAGATGCCAAAATAGGCCAGCCATCTAACGCCCTACAACCTTGCTTCAAACTTAAGCTCACTTGGGACCCTTGATCAAATTCCAACCTTTACACCTCACATAAACTGCCAAAGAAACTTCACATGAGTTCAAGTTATTCAAAATCTCAAGGGGCAATTCAGGGACTTCACAGCATTAGGGTTTACGTTTTTATGCTTTCTTAGTATCCATTGTATCCTATATAAGGCATAGAACCTACTACAATTTTGTTTTGCACTTGGTTTTTCCTTTATCACAAATTTGTAAATCCTCTTTTCATTATTATGAGAAAGTGTTTGATGTTGTTGATGAAATCAAAGTGTCAATCTTATTACTTACTTGTTACTGATATATGTTTATGTTTTTGAAATCTTAAAACCTGTGTTCAAACCTTGTGCAAGAGATTGTGCAAGTGTTCGAAACTTGATATTTTGCTAAATCTTGGTTCAAACCCTAAAATATTTGGGCTATAAGTGGTTATAGCACCCTGATAAGAGGATTATCAAGGTGTGGTAAGCTTACAGTTTGGGGATATTCAAGGAAGTGGGAACAAGTTTGCATTAATCAAGCCTTTTGTTCATTTTTTCCATTTTTCTGTTTTGAATATCACTTGTTCTAACCTTGTTACTCTTAGCAGTTTTGTGGCAGCTTGTGCCTTGTTTTGCTAGGCACTTAAGCTAAAAAATTCGTGAGTGTGGATGTACATTCATGAGGTTTGAGCCTTCTTACCCAAAATCTGATAAAAGTACTTGATTTTTGTGATTTTTAGTTCTGCTATTAAATAAGGTGTTCTTGTGGCTTAAAATTGCTTGATACTGCATAATATTGTTGTTATTATGTTAGATTAGGCTTGGGTAACATTGAATCACACATTTCCTTTGTTAAATTTGGATTTAAAAAGTGAAAGGGGTGTTTGGGTTAACCTATTTAAGCTTACAAATTGGATCTGAGTTATTGTTTGTTGGTTATTTTTGTTGGTATCTGATAAATACTTGGTTGTATGCTATTTGCTGCAAGTTCTTGGCTTTTAAACATCAAATTCTTGATTGTGCTATAAAAGTTGAAAATCTGCTTGTTTTGACCTAAGATTTTGGAAACACATAGATTGTATGCATGCTTAGGGCTAACAAGTGATTAAACATAGTTTATATAACCTGTTAAGAAGATTTGACGGTTTGAAATTGGATTTGTGGTCAAGTATATCAACAAAGTGTAAAATCTACTTGTTTAGTGTTTATTAGTAACATTTAAGTGCTTGAATCTTGATCTAAACTTTGAATCAGTGCATGAAACTAGTTTATTTGTTTTCATTTGAATTATTTATAGCTTGTGTATGTATTTGGTGAATTTTGGCTGGCTTATTCTTGCTAAAAGTGCTTATTAAGTTCATAACTGATATTGTTCATGTCTGATGCATGCCTGGTGATCTTTTGATTAATCTGTGTTAATTGGCTTGTTGTAATTGTGATTGATTGTTGTTATTGACTCCTTGTGATTCACTGATTACTTGGGTGCCTTTGCTTAACCTAAATCCAATAGAAAGTCACATAAGACAATAAGTCAAGAAACTCAATAAGTGGGAACTCCTTTCCCCTGAAATTAGCCACTGCTAGGGTTATTTGGTCATTAGCTTATTCATAAGCTATTCTAGCTTATTGGGACTTGCAACAACTTATTTTTTGTGATAGATCTTCCTTATTTGACCTATTGACTTGAACTGGAGCATATTAGGGTTTGACTTTTAAGTTTGACTAGAAAACCAATCAAGTTGACTTTTACATAAGTGCTTATTTTCTTATTCTAGCTTATCCAGTGTGCTTATTTGAAACTTTTTGATTATTTTGCTTAATTAAGTCATTTAAAACCTTTTGCAACTTGAATCAGCATTTGAGGTAGCCTAGAACTCAAAACGACTATTTTGTCATTTTGTGAAGAGAGCTTTTGCTTATTTCAGGCTTATTTCTTGGGCTTTTTCAAAATTTCTTTTCACACATCTCTTTGGTAACTCAAAAGAAGCTTGTGTGTCAAATTAGAGCTTATGGCATTAGCTTATGGTTTAATGGGCCAAAAAGCCTATTAAGAATAAGATGTTGACTTATTAAGCTATGATAAGCACATTTTCAGCTTTTGGGCCTTCAGAGTTTTGTTCTTAAAATCAAATTTTAAGCCAGATAGGAAGTTTTGGGCTTAATTGGACAACTTTTTGCTTATTGGGCCAAAAAGCCCAATATCGTGGACTATTTTTGATTTAGGCCCATTTTAGGCCTATTGGGGGTATTTTGGTAATTTCAAGTTCATTTCTGTGTTTATTAGGTTATAAAAACTAGTTTGCAACTTTTTAGAATTTTTTATAAATTTTGGATTTTTAATTTAATTTTATTATTATTTTATTATTAAAAATTTAAATTTAGATTTTTGCAAGTTTTTCATTTTTACTAGTTCAAATACATTAAGTTAGGAATTTTAAAATTTTTAGATTAATTTTATTGTCATTAGATTAATTTTTAGAATTATTTTAGGTTTTATAAGTTTTTAAATAGTTTTTATTAATTTTAAAATTTTCAAAAATAGTTTTTAATTTAATTAAGTCATTATAGAGGTTTACAAGTTAAAAAATCTCATTTTGGGCTTTTTATTAATTATATTGATTTTTTGGGCTTTAATTAGCATTAAAAAATTAATATTTAATTAAATAAAATGTTTGAGTGATTTTTGATTTTTGTAAACTCTAATTACATCTTTTAGGATTTATTGCAATTATCTAGGAATTTTTAGGGTAATTTTTAAATTTAGTCACTTTTTACGGTTTTACGTGTACGACTTCGTCTTAGTGTAATTCATAATCGTAACCGTCAATCTTTTCTACGCTCTTTTCTATTCTTCTTTCTTTATAAATATAATCACAAACAATTAATCATCTCTTTACACAAGACACTAGCCTCCTTGAGAACGATCCCCACTTTGGGTCATTTACTTTTGGTTTTCCTAAATCACTTGTTAACGCTTGTCCTAATTACGTTCTTTTTCCTAAAAGACGTAAAATTACATCCATCAATGTTATTGATAAAACACCATGTTTAATGAAGAAATGTTTTGGTAAGAACCACCACGTAGAGTTTTGGAACTTGGTTTGACGACGATGTGTAAAATACAAACTATCAATGAACTCGATGAGAACTAGTACGAAAAATTATGAGAATTAATTTGTTGATTATAGAAGTGAAAATGATAACTAATGAAATGAATTATGGACAACCAATATATATAAATTACAACCTCAAAGTGATAATTAATGACGAAAAAGAGGATACAACCGTTGGACCCGAGACATACGTAGCCTGATCAACTAAGTATGACCGTGGTCGAACGTGAGCATGCTCGTAGTAGTCATCATAGAGATGAGATAGATTAGTGATATTAGAAAATTTCCAACTTTACTTTACTTGACAAAGAAAATTTGTTATGTGCTATAAACGTCAAATATTCTTATACCGTCATCTAAGTTAAAAAGCCGTATACGCCTTAGAAGTAAATTCCTTACGACTATTCTCGTCGCTACTATGACATACGAGCTTGTGTAAGACGCAGGAATATTACAAGCATTAGCGAAGGAAAACACCGAGAACCCACGACCATTAAAATCAAATAGACTTGAGTTGGGATAAACGTAAGAGAACGACAATTATAGATAATGGTGTGAAGGACGGGAAACCCTTGAGTAAAACTCAATTTAACAGGTATCGTAACGCTACCATATGATAGTTGAAATCAAGAAAATATTTTTTTGGTATAAATTACGATAAGACGCCCTAAGGAGCAAAAGCCTGAATTTAACGGGTATCGAGATAGGTATAATCTGTTGATACGAAGAATGGATGTCGTGACCACCCGGAAAAGGATCAATTTTTACATAACGATATTGGAGTATAAGACATACTCATAGCACTAAGAAAATTATATATTGTACATTACCATCAGAATATGAATCCGTTCGGATCATGTTTTGATTTAATTGTACATGATTCATCCATTTTCCCTCTATGAGAAGGAGAGGAGCGTGAACGATCTAATAGTGAGAGTATTCAATATATACTATTCATTCTCTTACCATATGAGAAAATGATTTAAGTTAGTTGACTAACGAGATTGTCTGAGGAGGATATGCCTCATAGAAAGAATATCTCAACCATCGTGAGTTGAGATGATCGTTTCTTCTAGACCTTTGGAAGACCGATTCGAGAATCTTTGACATTTTTACTACTTATCAGTATCAAGTATATGATCAAGGTGAGTGAAATTAACCAAACTATGGAGAACAAATTTTAAATGTGCGTTATTATCCTTAGGAGGATTTGAAATGAACACTTATTGTTGAGAAGATACTAGTATAACCATAGTAATCAGGATGACATGGTTTGAGACCTTGCAAGAGTGGAAAATATTAGTACCCGTAACTCATGCGGAAGATAACAACATGCGAATTTTAGAATGGAAATGATATACGAGTTGACAAGAAAAGTGTGATGGAAATTTCACTTAACCGGACCTATATCGTCAGAGAAATTTTGACACGTGATGGATGAACTACTACTAGAGACAAATGAGGAACGCAATGTGTTCATGGAGGTTTGAAAGAGTTTCTTTTGATCAAATAACTGTAGTTACTACGATAACTTTTGACCTTATTAATAAGGCCGATGCAAGAATAAACTTTGAACTCCAAGAAACGCAAGCAAAGTCGTACAAATATATGGAAATAAAATGATTCTTATTCTTTTGTTTCGTTTAACGACATCGACGTTTGAGTTTTGGGACAAAACTCAATTTTAAGGGTATCGAATGTAACAATCGCGAATTTTGATTTATTTAAAATCTCGACTAACGGGTTAGACTTTGATGTCTATTGAATTACCGGGCTAATCCACATGCATTATGTGTACGTATCCAGTTTGACGTTTATTGAAGATCGTTTTAAGGAATTATTTCCACTGTCTATGGGATATATTCATGTTTTTAAGAATTAATACACATACGATGGTTATATGTTTTGTCATTTTTATACGTTTTGCATCTCATTGGACTCGTAAACTGTAACAGTCAGTAAATTTCGACTTTAGACAATTAGTAACAATAAATAAATTCTGATTCGTTCCTTATCTTTAAATACTATTTATCCTTAACATATTCCACACGTCATAACCCATACTTTACAAAGCAACATCTTACTAGACCGTTAACGTAACGTCAATCCTTAATCCTTAGTTTTACTTAGACCTAAAACTTATTATTCAAAAAAAAGAAACACACACGTTTATAAATTTTTAATAACAACTCAAATTTACAAACAAGTAAATCCTAAACTATTAATACATCTTTTTCTTCCCTTGAATTCCCATACACGTCATAACAGTGGACAAAGTTTAGACTTAAGTTTCTTTCATTAAAATCTTAACCCATGTGACTTACAATAGTCAACACCTCAAAATATGGGTTTTGTTACCTTTGATGCCATGCGACTGAAAACAAAAAGATGGTACAAGTTTCTTGTTCCCTTGATCCCTTTTTTCTTAACTAGAACCCTTCAAAAGAAACTAAACCAGGAAACTAGTAATTACCACTCTTGAATTTCCCTATAAATACAATCCTATTCTCACGGTTAAAACAAGAAAAACTACTTCTTCTCACCTCTCTTCATTTCGAACCACAAATAGCAAAACTAAGAAGAAATACAAGTTAGGGTTTCTTGTTTCAACCTTATTATTGTACCTATACACCGCAACAAACAAAGCTTACCCTTCCTTTGTTGCTAGTCATCGAACATCAACAACACATACCACAAGGAAGGAATGCGTGTTGGTGTAAAATCATGTGTTATGGTTTCATCCCATATGGTCTATGTCCATCTCAAACAAAACCAACGCACCACACCTCTTACCTTTTCCTTCTAGTACACTAACAACAGCAAGAAGAGGAACATGGGATTCGTTTAGGGTTCCTCTAACTTAAGGTTTCATAGTTGACGGGTTACTTACCTCCATCCTTTCGACACCATAAGTGAGCATCAATCTTATTCCCTTATCATTCTTATGTTTCTTTTTGTTTGTTAATACTCCTCTAGTTATCACCATACTTGTGCTTGTTAAAAAGGAAACCAAAGTTTTTAAAGAAAACATGCCTACTTATGTCACGACCATCGTAGACAAGCACACACATTAAATAGTCTTTGATATAAAACCAAACACTATATCTTAACTTGGGACTTGAATATTGACATCGCCAAAACAAGAGCCAACGAGATTGAATTACTATATTTAATTTAGAAAGCAAACCTTTTTACACTAGCAGAAAAACCTTTTGATATATGGCACCACCATAGTTAAACCCGATCATCGAGCGGGTTTCAAGTGAAACACGATGTGCCACATTTTTGTATACTCCTAAAATAACAACATATAGAAAACTAGAAACCGCGGTAAAGTTATAGACCTTTTTCGAACAAAAATGCAAAGTATCATATATTATGCGAGGAAACGTGTACTTAAAATGTGAATGGACCAAAAACGAAAATGATACGTCTTAATTTACCCCTAATATAGTAATGTGACAAAATTTTAGGGAAAACAAAACCCATATGCTATTTATAACAAAGTAAACAAGATTGTGATTATATGTAAAAAGGTGCTATGACCTGGTGACTTTAGAGCAAAAAACAACAACACACCCCCCCCCCCCCCCCCCCCCCCTTATGAAGTGGTTAAAGGCCAACATTATAGTTCTATACATAGACGACCCGACAAGCTAAATTTACCAAGTTAAATCACTAAAAACGGACTTACACCGAATCGAGAAACTTATCTTTAGGCTTGATTTCGGGCCTGTTAGAGGATGAATGGGGAAATTTTTCTCAAGGACAATATTGAAGATCACGTGGCCTAGTTTCTAAAATAGTAAGCTGTTTCACCTAAGGGTTAGTAAGCCGTTAGTTACACGCCATCAAAGTTTCTAAAAAAACCCACCCCATCTAGTGTTAAAGGAGCTAAAATGCCGGTTTTGTAAGCACCTTTTGACCCGTTTAGAATCCAAATCACGACTAGCTCAGTGCTACTATTATTTTAGCCTACCAGGTAAGCTATCGACAGAGACTTGATTTAGGTCATAAGTCATACGTATGCATAAGTTACGAGCTCTTAAACTAGGTGCATTGGACACTTTTCAAATCTTGTAAAAAGTTAAGAATTGTTATAACACTTGAATAAATGACGTAAATGAATTGGTGTTTTGAATTATTATTTGTGTCTCTTAAAACTTAAATTTGATTTATATTGATATACTAAAATGCTTCCGAATGATGTTTCATATTTATGATCTTTTAATCAATTAAAATGACTTATTTAATTTGTGTTCTTTATTATTATGTGTTATTATAGTGTTAAAGTCACGCCCAAGTGTATTCATGTACTCTGATAATTTGGGGGTGTGACATCAACCAAGAAGAAATCATGTAGAGTGACTACATAAAGAGGAAAACAAATGCAGTGTCATATACAGACCAAGAGGAAGTATCAGGTTGAACGATCGAAGATATTAAAAGGACAAATTGTTATCATAACGACAACCTGGAAACCATAGTTGTAAGAAATTAGATACACGAGAATATTGATAAAAATTAGAGAATAAAATAGGAATTGCTAACTGAAAGTCCCTAATCAATTCTAGAAACAATAAACTTAACTAATCAACACAAGTTATTACTTTTCAAACGTAATCTTATTATTGTATAGTAAAGAATTACAAGTGTTATGGATAACACCGTTTGATGACAATGTGTTGTGCACACTTTGAACAACTAAAAACCCTAACTTATGAATACAGTCACAGCTGTTTGATTCAATAAGTTCTAAGCATTAATGGTGTGAATATTCTCAAAGTGTTAAACATTAATGCTGGGTTACACATCCTCTTTATAGTGATACGAGGTTGACCTAAGTACTAGTTGATGGTGACTACACAAGACATTCACTTTTCAGACATCTGTCACAAGATGCTCTTCTATTCTTGGTAGTCTGCCACAATGCTTTATGGAAACAGATCTTGAAACAGTTTCCTTTTTCTTCATAGTCTCGTACACACAAATGGCATGTCCAAAGTGTGTTGAGTGGTATTGCCACCCTTGTTAACCCTCAGCCCCTTAGAGTCCTTGATATATCTTGGTTGTTATCCATCACAGCCAATGAGTATGTCTTCAAGTAATCTTCGACTTCCTTGACAATGTCTCTTACATGGACTCCTCTGAGGTTGCTCACAGAGACTTGGATCTCTGTGAGTCTTGCGATACTTGCCTGCCTCCTAGGCACAGGCAGAGACTATCTAACAGCTTAATTTGTGTTTAAATCTATGATCAGGGAATCTAACAAACTTAGATTCCTAACAATCTCCCCCTATTTAAACATAAATATAGCTAGATCTATCTAAGTTAAGGTAAGTGAGATAACAACTTCTTCTTACTCATAACAGATCTAAAGAAACATACCTCATGATTTTATTCATACTTAAAGAAAATTACAAGTACATTACAAAAGTGAAATAAAATGTGAAGGTAAAATTGAGCTGTGAATTTCTTCAATCGTCATCATTTTTGATCTTTTCTTCAGCTTCAGCTATGTCTGTTCTAGTATCTAATTCTGCCTGCAAAGCTTTTGCAAAAACTTTGGAATACTCTGAGTTAATCTTGAGTCCCTTTTTGAGATAGAGCAGTTGAATTGTTGATGCTAAGCCAAGCTCATCTTCTCTTTGGAATTCATACTGGCAAGCTCTGTTCATGAATGACATACCTCTTTCAGGCTTTGTGTAGGTCTGACCATCAATAGGACCAACGATTCCATTTGGTAGTATCAAATCCCTGTGCATTCCATCCACTTGCACATCATCTGTGACAAAGGTTTCCTTAACAGGTTGAGAAATCCTTCTTCTTTTCTTGTCAGACTTTGGGGGTTCTTGTTCAAACAGCTGTGGTGGGGGATCTATTTTGAGTTTGGCTGCTGTTTCTTTGATCCAGGTGAACTTAGCCTTAAGAGTTTTAAGCAGAAGGAAATTTGCCTGACCAGTTCTTTTAGCAGCCAAGGCTTCAAGTTCAAACCATTTAGATAACCCAAGTTGCTTTAACCTGAAGTCCTCAAATACATTCATATTACCTGTTTATTGTCTCTCCACAAAATCATTTGAGGTGTGTTGGTGGACTTGTGAATTGTGTATGCCTCTGCGTGTTTAGCTTCCATTTCCCTCAACCTTTGTTTCTGCTTCTCCCTTTCAGGTAGAGTCATCTTCCTCAGAGTTGCCTCATTTAGTTCCTTGGCTTTCTTGATTTCATTTAGTCTCTTGAATTCCTCAGCCTGTTTCTCTATTTCTTCAGGTGTTAAGGGATTCTCATTGGAAGGTGTGAAGGTTGAAAATTGGGAAAGGTCTGTGGTGGATCCTCCTATCTCTAGCATCGCAGCTATCTTCTTTAGATTGGTATTTGTGTCAACCAAAACTATCTCCTTTCCTTTCTTCGAGACAGAGGATTTCATACTCATGTTTTTCAGCTCCTCAGCTCTTTTGATAAATGCTGACTGAGCTTGAGTTTGTATTGCCTTGGGTAGGGAGCTAACAATGAACTTTAGCTTCTTGGCAGCTGGTTCACCATCATCCCCAGACTCGTTGATGTTAACCAAAGTCAGGGACTTTGATGAATCAACTCCATCCTTATTCTGTTGCTCTCCCTTAGTGTTATCCTCATCATCAGGTATGCTTACAGGTGTGATGACTTGGAGGGGGACAGGTGAAGAAATGGTGTTATCAGCAGATGTTGAGCCCTATTTGGTAGATTCAAGGTTAAGTACCTTTTCCTTCTCCCCCTCACATTCAGCCTTTCTCTTCAGACGTTTGGATGAACGTGCTTGAAAGTGCCTTGCAATCTGGTCAACAGAGGCAGCCATATCAACAGAGGCAGCCATATCACGTTGGCTGGTCCTTGAAGCTCTGGCAATCTTCAACAGGAGATTGCAATTTTCATTGGCGTTGCGATGAACACGATCAACAATGAAGTTTGTGTGACGATATTTCCTGCTACGAACAACTTCAAACTCTCTGTGCATTGTTAACTCATGTTCATGAAAGAGAGCAGGGACCTCTGTGACAATAGCATCCTTGATTCTTGTGGACAAATAACTAAGTCCTTTGGCCACTCCTTTTCTTGCACCATCTTTGATGGGTTCAGTGACTGCATCTGTGACCGCCTGCTTGATGATCCCTAGAAATGTGACAGTGAAATTATGCATCTCAGACTTGATAACATCCAGCTTTCTTGATAGGCTTTCAATATCTGATTGATGATGAACATGCTGAAGATTATGGATGTTCAGGCTTTGTTGTGTATAATCATCCCCCCTTGGCAAAAGATCAAAGTTGGTTTTGGCATTATGATCAAACATAAGGAATTCAGTAGTTGGATCATAAGCAGGTCTTTGGAAGACTGTTGTGGTGGAGGTAGCAGAGGTGGGAGTGACAACAGCTTCCTTGGGAGGAGGAGTGTTATTATCAGCTGGTGTGGACACAACTATTTCCTTGGGAGGAGACACAGATTGTTGATCATCTTCTTCTTCTTCGTCCTCCTCCTCAAACATCCCCTCAGGGATTTCGTCCTCAAGCATCAATTCAGGTTCAAAGAAATCATCAACTAATGACAACACTTCTTCTTCAATATCAAGCAGGGGCTCTTCGTCATTTGGTTGATCCAGAATGATTGTATCAGCCTCTTTGTCTTGTTGCTCCAGGGATTCTGTGTTTGGCTGTACAATATCAGCCTGCAAATTGTTTTCATTAGTAACAGGGAAATAAGGAAGGGGAATGGTCGCCATTTCGTTGTCTCGGAGAGGCTGAGGGTGATTACTCAGCCACTCTAAAGGATAAATCCGTGGGATTCTTTTAAGGGTGAAAAGTATAAGGTTAATGATCACCATTCGCTGCCCCTATGAAAGTTGAGTGTGATTATTCAGCCCCCCCCCCCCCCCAAAAGGTTAAAAAACCTTTGGGACTCTTTTAATTATGAAACATATGTTGTTAAGGATCGCCATTCGCTGCCCCTAGGAAGACTGAGGGTGATTATTCAGCCCCCAAAAGGTTAAGAAACCTTTGGGACTCTATGTGGGTGAAGGTCGCCTGTTACGTTGTCCCTAGGAAAGCTGAGGGTGATGATTCAGCTCCCCCTGAAAAGGATAAATCCTTTGGGATTCTTTTAAGGTGAAAAAGATATGGGTTAAGATCGTCTTATTACGTTGTCCCTAGAAGAGCTGAGGATGATTATTCAGCTCCCCTAAAAGTAAAACATTTGGGATTCTTTTTTTGAGGGAACCAAGAGGCTGCGTGAGGTACAACTGGTCAAGGTCGAGACATATATGTATTCAGGTTTTTTTTTGCCTGAATACTGTCTAGAGGGTTCAGGGTCATCGGGTTGCGTTATAAACACAAATGAATCATTCCCTGGTGCATAGACAGGGTGTACAGAAGTCTTAAAGAGTTCTAAGTGCATAGACAGACTTCTATGGGTCGAGGATTACCCTAACTTCACCACTCTCACCTATAGATATTTGAGAGTGGCTGCTTGTGGACCTCTAAAAATTTACACTGATTACATGTGCGATATCAGCAGAATTCGGCTGGTTCCCTGTTGTCTCGGCTGACATCGAGACACTAGACCCTTGTTGTTGGTCAGCTGAAGTCTCTGATTCCACATGAGTCTCTGGAATAGAGGAGGTGTCGAGGTTTACTGTCTTCTTTCCCCTGGCCTTTGAAACAGTTTTGGTGTGGGAAGAATATGGGTTTTTCTTCTTCTTAGGCTGTTGGCCAGTTGAAGCCTTGGACGTCGTGGTGTGCTGCCCAGAGGTCAAAGACTTAGACTTGCAGCAAGGACTTCTTAGCAGTGGGTTGTTTGTTTGCAATGTTCATCATGTGGGAGGTGACAGGGACATCTTCAGCTCCAATTTCCTTGTAGATGGCACCAGTGATGCGATAGGGCTTCAGGGAAGTGAGTGCAGAGTTATGATAGCTGTCACCCAACAGGCTTTCGAAGATCAGAGATAGAAATCGAACGTAGCATATGTTCTTCTCCTTGACTTGGTTCCGTCCGTTCACCTGTTCAACTAGATTAGAGAAGAGAATACTTCGTACATCCACATCCGCTCCCCAGATCAGCCCATATGCAATAGATTGGTGGTCGAAGGACATCTGATCTTAGGATCCCTGCATTCCTCCCAGGGATCCAACTATGTGGGTGAAGAGGACACGCCACATGGGGGAAAAATACTTAATCTTCAGAGGAGACTTAGAGAGGACCTCAACAAGTGTAAGAGCAGGGTTCACATCATGAAAGGGTTTAAGTGTGGTCAGGGCGTCCTTAACAGCCTTTTTGTCAATCACCTTCAAGCATTCATCACCATGTTTTAACCCAGCCACACTAGCAAAGTCTTTTAAGGAGAAGGCAAATGGGTGTTCGTTGCATGAGAGGCTAAAGGTAATGGTGTCATCAACGACTTCAACAGAGTACCAGAATTCCCTAAGGTATTCTTGGTAGAAGATGGTTGGGGATTTTGTGAATGCTTCACTTGCATCACAATGTTTCATGAAGTTTACCAGATCTGAGTAGGTTTCGTTTGGAGCCTTGAGCCATCCAATGGAGTTGTTCGATGCAAGAATGCTTTCGTTGAGTTCAAAGTTGACGTTTGCTGTCTTGGGAACTGGGAATGCCATGGATTTAAGGTTGAAGAAGAGCGAAAATGGAGGATGGGTTTAGAGAGAGAAAGCTTAGAGAGAGAGAGAAAGATAATTGTCAAATGAGAATAGTGGTAGGTGAGGAGAGACGAGAGACAATATATATTCAAATGTGAAAACAGTTATTCAATCGCATTTAATGCAAAGTGGGAAAATGACTGCACATGTGGGTCCCTTGACCTTTCAAAACTTATTTGTCTCCTTGTTATTCGAAAATAAATGATTAAATATTGAGAATGATTTTTTTACATTTACTTGGAAAGTAACTACCTAGTTTCATGTGAAAAACATTTAATATAGAATCAGTCATTTAATGAACACATTTATTATCAAGCCACAGGCTTTGAGATATTGAGCATCCCTAGCTCAGCAACTAGTCTGTTGAACGAAGGTTCAGCCAAAGGCTTTGTGAAAATATCAGCTAGTTGCAGCTCTGTGGGAACAAAGTGTAGCTCAATATCTCCCTTCATTATGTGATCCCTGATAAAATGATACATGATATCAATGTGTTTTGTACGAGAGTGAAGAACAGGGTTGTTGGAGATGGCAATGGCGCTGGTGTTGTCACAAAAGATTGGCACTTTGTCATATAAGATTTCATAGTCAGCCAGTTGACTTTTCATCCAGAGCACCTGAGCACAACAGCTGGCAGCAGCGACATATTCTGCTTCAGCTGATGACATGGCCACAGAGTTTTGCTTCTTAGCACTCCATCCAACCAATTTTCCTCCTAGGATTTGACAGCTACCTGAGGTGCTTTTCTTGTCAACACAGCATCCAGCATAGTTTGAATCTGAATATTGAGATCAAAGCCTGATTCCTTGGGATACCATAGACCTGGGGAAGGTGTTCCTTTGAGATACCTGAAAATTTTCTTAACAGCCACTAGATGGGATTCTTTTGGGTTAGCTTGGTACCTTGCACAAAGACATGTGGAGAATTGGATATCAGGACGACTAGCTGTTAGATATATGAGTGACCCAATCATGCCTCTGTATAAAGTCTCATTAACAGAGACCCCTGACTCATCAGGACCCAAGTTGTTGGGTAGAAGCATGGGGCATTTCACTGATGCACAATTAGCTAAGTCGTATTTTTTAAGTAAATCTTTAACATACTTTTCTTGACAAATTGAAATTCCCTTAGGACATTGTTTAATTTGAAAACCTAAAAAGTAAGTTAATTCACCCATCATACTCATCTCATATTTCTTGGTCATTAATTTAGCAAAACATTTACTAAGATTAACATTTGTTGATCCAAATATGATATCATCCACATAAATCTGCACAATGATGAAATCACTCTTATCCTTGAAGGTAAAGAGTGTTTTATCAATAGAACCCCTGACAAATTTGTTTTCAGTTAAGAAATTAAAAGAGTTTCATACCATGCTCTTGGAGCTTGTTTCAGCCCATACATGGATTTGTGTAATCTGTACACATGATTGGAAACTCGCTGTTCTCGAATCCTTCAGGTTGTTCAACATATACTTCCTCAGCCAAATCTCCATTGAGGAAAGCACTCTTAACATCCATATGATACACAGTGAAGTTCATATAAGCAGCATAAGCCAGGAAGATTCTGATGGCTTCAATTCTTGCTACAGGAGAAAATGTTTCATCATAATCAATTCCTTCAGTCTGTGTATACCCCTGTGCCACCAGCCTGGCCTTGTTTCTGATGATGTTTACAATTTCATCCATCTTATTTCTATATATCCATCTTATTTCTATATATCCATCTAGTGCCTATGATGTTCTTCCCAGGTGGAGTTGGCACTAGTGTCCATACCTTGTTCCTTTTGAACTGATTGATTTCTTCCTGCATAGCAGCTACCCACCCATATTCTACAAGAGCCTCAGCTACTCTCTTAGGTTCAATTTGATAGAGAAATTCAGCAAAGAGACATTCATTGGCTGAGGCAGACTCTAAGTCATGAATTCGCTGTCTAGTAGTAACCCCTGCATTAAGTTCCCCAATGATGTTGACAAGAAGAATGTGTTGATCTCTTGACCACTTGGTTTTGAGGAGCTGGGGTATCATGGACAGGGACAGTTGTGGGTATAGCTGGTACTATTTGAGTTTCATCTTGCTGACTGGGAGGGCTTTCTTCAAAGATTACTTCAGTGTCTGAGTCTACTTCAGCCACAATAAGGGGTACAAGATCATTATCAGCAGGAGATTCTTTAGGGATTTGAAGAATTGGTGAGTCATCAATAGCAGTTGAGGAAGAAGGACTACAAGAAGGTTGTGGTTCTTCTTCATCAAGTTCCTAAGAGGTAGGAACTTCAATGTTATGTGTAGACAGAGGGTCAAAAGCAGGAACATAAGGAGTGAGAGTGTTGGAGTGATGATGGTGATGACAGGCAGGTCTTGGTTCAGAGAATTCATCACTTGGGAATGACACATTTTCATTAAAATCAATTTCATCACCCTCTGTTCCAGTTCTCTGTATGACATCATCATCTTCATTGAATCTGACATGAAAGGTTTCTTCTACTTCTTGTCTTCTGATGTTAAATACTCTGAAGGCTTTGGCTGTTGGAGAGTATCCCAAGAAGAAACCATCATCAGCTTTTTCATCAAATTTTCCAAGTTTATCCCTGTAGTTATAAATGAACACAGGGCATCCAAAAACATGAAAATAGCTGACATCTGGAGCTCTGTTTCGGAAAACTTCAAAGGAAGTTTTACCATGTCTTTTGACAATGATTGATCTATTTTGTGTATAGTATGCAGTGTGAACAGCTTCTCCCTAAAATTTCTTTGGTAAAGCTGCATCATTCAACATAGTTTTGGCTGCTTCAATCAAAGTCCTGTTTCTTCTTTCAGCCACACCATTTCGTTCAGGGGTGCCAACTGAAGAGAAGTTTTGTGATATTCCATTTTCATCACAAAAAGATTCAAGTTGATGATTCTTGAAATCAGTACCATTATCACTTCTTAGAGCTTTGACTCTAACATCATTCATATTTTCAACCTGTCTGATGAAGGACATGATGGTATCAGCTGCATCACTTATCCTTCTAAGGAAGAAAACCCATGTATACCTTGAAAACTCATCAACTATGACCAAGGTGTATTTGTTGTGATTAATGGTATGAGGTTTGACAGGCCCAAACAAATCCATGTGAAGGAGATGTAAGCACTTGTCAATAGAAAATGATTGCCTGGTCTTGAAAGAAGACCTGTGATGCTTTCCCTTGACACAAGCAGAACAAGTCTTGTCTTTAGAAAACATCACTAAAGGTAGACCATCAACCAGGTTTTGTGTGGATATCTTGTTGATGTTCTTGAAGTTGAGATGAGACAGTCTTTTGTGCCACAGCCAATTGACACTTTTTGAGGCTTTAGCAAGAAAACAATTTGAGCTATCTTCAGAGCAAAGAGCCATGTTGATGACATAAACATCTCTCCTTCTAGGTGCAATAAGCACTACATCATTGTTCTTGTTGAATATGGTTCCCTGAGTCTTAGTAAACAAAACCTTGTAGTCAGCATCACACAATTGGCTGATGCTAATGAGATTGTGTTTAAGACCATTCACATATGAAAACCTCGTAAAAGTTATCCCATTACAGTTCACTGAGCCGTATCCCTCTGTGTCGCTTGAAGAATTATCTCTAAACACCACTTTAGGACCTGACTCCCTTGAGTATCTGTGCAGGTATTGTTGAATCCCTGTCATGTGTCTAGAACAGCCACTGTCTAGATACCATACCGATTCCTTAAGATGTTTATGCATAGATACATAGAAACAAGTTAGTTCCTATGGTGAACCCACTTTCCAGTGGGTTCCCTGAATTGCTGATTAGCAACTCTTGAGTTCCTGTAGAACTTTTGGCGATGGGAAGGACAATTAGCTATCTCATGGGTAAAACTTCCACAGATATCACAACCTGGGAAGTCACCACACTCATCTGAGTGATGGTTTGTGAATCCACAGAATTTACAGGAAGGATAAGGTCTGTAGTCCCCGAGTTGTCTTTTAGAACCCTGTTTTCTTTCCCTAGAAGGTGTCTAAGCTCTCTTAGCAGCCATTTGTCTATCAGGGTCTAAGGTCATGTGATGAGAGTTCTTACAGATATTGCAATAAGGTTTGACTAACCTTTCCCCCTTGGGTTTACCTAGGACAGACTTAGGTTCACGAGAAGTAGAGCATTCAGCGGAAGACTTAATGTGTTGTTTTAAGAGTTCTACTTCTTTCATTAGTGACAACAGGCGTTCTTCAGTTGAGGAGTCAACTTTGTTCACAGCTTTTGTTGAGACAGGCTTAAATGCAACTTGCTTAACAGATTGTTTAGCAGGTACAGAAAATATTTTAGCTGGTGGTTTCTCAACATTTGTTTTAAGTTCACCCTTAGCTCCTCTTGAGGAACTGCTGGGTTCAACTCCTGAGAGTTTGGGTAAAGGTGGTAATTCAGCCACATCTTCAGAGACAGGGTCATTAGTCAATTTGGGATCAGACATATGAATAGTCTCTGTAGATTTAAAAAACAATCTCTTTAGGTTTAGTGAGAATTTTCAGCTTATTTTTCTTAGCAGATACATTCCTTTTAATGTCAACAGGCAGTTCATCATTAAACAATTGATCTATAGTGAACCTACTACACAGCCATTTTTCAATAACCTTGTTTAATTCAGACACTTGATCATTTAAGGCACTATTCTTCAAGGTTAACCTACTAACTTCATTTTGCAGGGATATTTTCTCTAAATTAACCCGTTTGAGAGTTTCACATTTAGATTTATCATTCAATAGTTCATTTTTAATAGAGTGAAACTTATCAAGCAGGTTCTTTCTTTGTTCCTCAACAAAGTGCAAATCAACAATGGTGTAATCAAGGACATGTTTGTGTTCATCACTATCAGACATAGATAAAAGCCTGTGTACCTTTTTCATTGTGATGTCAACCCATTGTCCTGATCTTGCATCACCTTTCCCAACAGCTGGTTTATCCTCAGCTATAGCCATGAAAGCCCCGACTCTAGTAGTATCTTCCTTATCTGAAGTCAGAGGCTAATCATTCCAATCATATGCTTCAGCTACCAACCCTTTCTCTGTCTTTTTATCACCTCCTTTCTTCTTACATAGAGCTTCAAGCTTCAAATTCATCTGTTCTAACTCAACTTTAAGTTCCTTGTACTTGTTCTTGTAATCCTTCTTCTCATTGTCTGATGAGTTGGATTAGTGAGATGAGTTGTTGTGTTGTGGTTTGAACTTGTAAGGATTGGTGGGAGATGATGGATAGGAAGGTGAGGATGTCTTGGTGGAAGGACAGTCTTTTTGGAAGTGTCCAAGCTTTCCACAGGAAAAACAAGTTTCTTTTGATCTGTTAGTTTGTTTACTAGCTGATCCTATTCTCCCTGATCTTTTCAAGAATCTTCTTTGATTGGCTAGCAAGGCTCTCTCATGAAACTCAGCATTAAGGTCTGTCAAGAACTCTTGGCTGCTGCGGGTGTCTTCTTCAACATCAGAGTCGCTGTCATGAGGATGTGGGGCAGAGATCAAGGCTTGGAAGTTGCTCCTTGAACTACAAATCTTTCAGTCTCTAATTTGTATATAGTATCAATCAGCTCTTCTTTATAATTATACTTTCCATAAAGCTGAGCTAAGGTGTCATTCTTGATTGAGTTATTGGCTCTCTGAGTCTGATTCATATTCAGCCATTTTCTTGGAAGGCTGTTGACAAATGTGGCATTAATCTCAGCCTGACCAATGGTGACATCATTCATAGCGAGGTCATTGAGAAGAATCTTCAGCCTTGTATAGGTTTGTTGAACCTTTTCACCTTCAAGTGCCTTGAAAGCATTGAATTGAAGTCTGAGTGCCTGAATCTTGGTTTCTCTGGTTTCAGAGGGTCCTTCATGACCAAGGATGAGGTCTTCCCACATTTGTTTGGCTGTGGGATACTGAATGACAGACTTCATGATGTGTTTGGGAAGACATGATATGATGATGCTTTTGAGACGTTTATCTTGGTTTGCCAATTTTCTATCAGCTAGAGTCCATTGTTTGAGAGGTTTGGGAAGAGGGTTTTCTTCAGTAGAGGTAAGCGTCATGGGAACATAAGGACCATTTTCTAGAATTTCTAGAAGAAATGGTTCAAGTCCATCGAGATACACAAGGAATTGGCTCTTCCAACTAGCAAAATCTTCTTCATCAAAGACTGGTACGCTGGTGACATGTGATTCGCCTCTTGAGTCAAGAAGTTGGGGTAGATCATCGTCAGTAGGAGGTGGAGGAGTGAGTCTTGGTGAAGATGGTGATGCATTGTTGTTGTTTCCAGAAGGCGATTGTGGTGGGTTGGATGTTTCTGGCATGGTGGATCTTGATTATAAAACTAAGAACGATATTTCTTGAAGGTTTTAATATCAAACACCACTCTGATACCAATTGAAAGTCCCTAATCAATGCTAGAAACAATAAACTTAACTAATCAACACAAGTTATTACTTTTTAAACGTAATCTTATTATTGTATAATAAAGAACTACAAGTGTTATGGATAACACCGTTTGATGACAATGTGTTGTGCACACTTTGAACAACTAAAAACCCTAACTTATGAATACAGTCACAGCTATTTGATTCAATAAGTTCTAAGCATTAATGGTGTGAATATTCTCAAAGTGTTAAACATTAATGTTAGGTTACACATCCTCTTTATAGTGATACGAGGTTGACCTAAGTACTAGTTGATGGTGACTACACAAGACATTCACTTTTCAGACATCTGTCACAAGATGCTCTTCTATTCTTGGTAGTCTGCCATAATGCTTTAAGGAAACAGATCTTGAAACAGTTTCCTTTTTCTTCATAGTCTCGTACAAACAAATGGCATGTCCAAAGTGTGTTGAGTGTTAACAGGGTATTGCCACCCCTGTTAACCCTCAACCCCTCAGAGTCCCTGATACATCTTGGCTGTTATCCATCACAGCCAATGAGTATGTCTTCAAATAATCTTCGACTTCCTTGACAATGTCTCTGACATGGACTCCTCTGAGGTTGCTCACAGAGACTTGGATCTTTGTGATTCTTGCGATACTTGCCTGCCTCCTAGGCACAGGCAAGAGACTATCTAACAGCTTAATTTGTGTTGAAATCTATGATCAGGGAATCTAACAAACTTAGATTCCCAACACTTACTTTGACTAAGCCTAGAGGGAGTAATTCTGTAAAAGCTTTGTAACTTCGAGTGTTTGGATTCATTTTCATTTTAAGTTTGGCTAGAATAACTACAAGTGTAACTACTGATAGACTAGAATTGATGAGTATAACTTCTTTTTAACCAAATTATGTACCCGGTTTACATCCAAATATAAAGGAGTAATTGACTCATTAGTGTTCCTAATAATATACATTTCCAGCGTACATCATCATATGCAACACGAAAAAACCAAGCAAGTTGTACAATGGAAATATGATATTCATGTACTGAGTTTTCTCTTCATTCTTATTCAAAGCTCTAAAAAGAGACCCATTTATCTTCAATGAAGTCGCTTTTGATGGCGGTTTCATCTTATTTAAAGACAACGTCAGCGATTGTCGATATATTAAGATTTTTTTACATGATCCTTGAGTTGGTTGTAATTCATATATGCATCTTGCCATTCTGGCACCATTTGTGATGCAAATTCTTTTCCAAACTTCATTGTTGGCTTTGGTTTTTAATCTAAAATATCAAATGTAAACTTAAAAGATATCACCTTTTTAATCTTTCCTGGTGTGACACAGTCTCAACCAACACGAAAGCCGACTTGAAACCGACATAACATAATATACGATACAAATAATTTCTTATTTTTATGGCTGCGGCAGTAGTGTTTGTGGAAAATTAAAGTGGGGAAGAAGAACTTTTTAGGGATAAATTTTGGACAAGAACAATGTTGGGGGTAAGAGGACGAGTTGAAAGCACGAAATTTCCCTCATGTGCATGAGACATGAGGGAGATAACTAGACCTAATGGTGGAAAGTTAAAAAAAAAGTTGACTCGTGGGTGTTTTTTGCATGGAAATGCAAAGTATAGTGAAAAATATTCGGGAACTCTACACTCAGTGGCATATTTGCCTTTATGCAAAGTCATGGGACGAAATTTGCAGTTTACCCTTCAAATTTATTTGGACATTTCTGTTAGCCGTATTTAAAGTGATGGTCATATAATATACCGTTGCGAAGTTCGTGAAAAATACTATTCAACGGTGTCGAGAGTTCTTAGTTATTAATGTTTATGTAACGGGAATTAGTCCCGAACACACAAATGAGGAAGGCCTCCTAAACACTTACTACTTAGTATAAAAGGCCTCCTAAGCCTCATTTGTGTATGTGTTTTCCATTTCATTTGTTTTGTAGAGAGAGAAACGTATGTGTTTCTCTCACTAGGAATTCACAACTTTGTTTGTTTTCTCTTTTCCTTCATCTAATCTAATCTTTCTTTTTTGGTTTAATCTTCATCTTTATTTCTTGCTCTTATAAGTCATGTGTTACAATCCAACAAGTGGTATCATTCGCCAAGGGATTCGTATTTGAGCATTTTGTGTGATTTTGACTGTTTTTCGCCAAAACATCAAACAAATTTCGTGTTTGTTTGTGTTTCTAAGTCGTACACCTTCTTTAAATCGTTTTGTAGTGACTTGGGCATCTTGGTTTTGGCTAAAACACAAGTCTTTTGGATCAAAAGTTGAGAAATTTCGTGTTTTTTCATCTTTCCGAAATTCTTGCAAGTTTCTCCATCGCAAAGTACAAAAGCAGTGTGGCCAGATCGCAATAACCTCTAGGTTCTACTTTGCGATATAAACATTTCATACCTTATTCCGATCTGGACATTCCGATCGTTCTTTGCGATCTGGGATTCCGACGGCTCTTAAGGAACTTTGAGACGTTACTCTGTCAAATTGATTTTAGCCACATTCCGATCTGAACTTATTCCGATCTGAACTTATTCCGATCTGAAGTTATTCCGATCTGAACATTCCGATCTAAGCATTCCGACAGGTCATCATTGCGATCTAGGATTCCGATAGAAGGACATTCCGATAGTAGGACATTCCGATCGTAGGACATTCCGATAGAAGCACATTCCGATAGAACATTCCGATGGAAATTTTGTTTGAGTAATTTTTAGTCTTAGCCACCATCTAAACTAGTCTCGGAACATAGTTTACACGAGGATTAAAAAAAAATGAGTTAAAATTTTTATGTCAAGTAAAATAAAAATTTTTCCCTACTAGTTTTTGTCTATCTCGAACTCAATTTCAAAATTTGGTAATTCACAATTTTTCAGCTTACCGTTTTGTCGGACTGAGGAATTTATTGTCGGACTGGGAGAAAAAAATATCGGAAGTTTCGGAATTTCAACAACATCACACGCTTTCTACGAATTGAGATCCTGTTTTTCACACGACTTCTACGATGACGTCTCAACAAGATATCTATGCTGCGGGTACTGAGAATCGTCCACCCATGCTTACCAAGGAGAACTACACTACATGGGCTAGTCGTCTCCTTCGTTATGCAAAATGTAAACCTCTGGGAAAGTTGATTGTCAACTCGATTCAAAAGGGTCCGTATGTTAGAAGAACAATTATTGTGCCTGGGGACCCTACGAATGCTAACCCAGTAGCTGATTCAAGTCATGAGCAAACAAATGAAGAATTAACTGAAGCTGAATCCAAACAACTCGACGCTGATGATCAAGCAATTCAAGTCATTATTATGGGACTTCCTGAAGATGTTTATGCTGTTGTCGATAGTTGTGAAACCGCACACGAGATGTGGCTTAGGATTCAGAAAATGATGAAGGGCAGTGAAATCGGTTTACAAGAAAAGGAAACTAAGTTGCTTCGTGAATGGGAGAAATTTACGTCTACTGAAGGGGAACAAATTGAACCTTATTATCATCGGTTTTCAACCCTCATGAACAATCTTAGAAGAAACAAACATGAACCTGCACAAATTGCTGCCAACATCAAATTTCTTGATAATCTTCCTTCTGAATGGTCACGATATGTCACTCTTGTCAATCAAACCAAGGATCTTCATGTCGTGGACTACACTCAAGTTTATGACTATTTGAAGATGAATCAAGATGAAGCTAACGAAGTTAGGGCAGAAAGACGTGCCAAGACACAAGATCCATTGGCTTTTATGGCAAACTCTCCATCATCTATGTCATATCCCATGGTACCCTACCATCAACCCTCATCAAGTAACTTCCTGCCACAACAACAACAACAACAACAACAACAACTCACCGCTTATAGATATCAACACCCTGCTGCTATGAATTACTTACAACAACCCATTGCCTGTTTTGATGACATTACCGATCCTACTCATGCTATTAATACTGGTCTTGCCCTTCTTGCAAAGGCATTCAAATTCACCATTAACCCCACCAACAACAATCAGAGAATCTCCTCGAACACAAGAAATAGGCAGATTGCTCAACCTTTCATGAATGCGAATCAAGATCGCCAATTGGTAGTTGCTGGAAACACGAGGACTCAGTTTCAACAATATGGTCAGAATGCTGGGCAGACCGTTGGCAATGCAGGAAATCAGTATGGGCAAAACCGTAGTCAAAATCCGGGTGTTCCGAATGCGGGTAATCAGAATGGGTTAATAGTTGTGCCAGCAGTTGGTAACCAGATGGGAAACATTGTGGCTGCAAGGGCTGAGAATACTGGTACGGGAAATGGAAACAACAATCGTCAGGTTCAGTGCTACAACTGCAGGGGATTTGGTCATTATGCTCGAGATTGCACAGCCAAAAAGAAGAGGGATGCTGCTTATCTTCAGACTCAGATTCTCATAGCACAAAAAGAAGAGGCAGGAATCCCACTTCAAGCTGAGGAATTTGATCTTATGGCTTCTGCTGCAGAATATGACGAGGAAGAAGAGGTGAATGCCAACTACATCTTGATGGCAAACTTACAGCAAGCATCAACCTCAGGAATGCATGATGACAGAGCTCCCGTCTATGATGCAGACGGTCCCTCTGAGGTACACCCAAGTTTTGATGATAATGATATATATAATATGTCTAATCAGGAGGAAGAGTATATTGAGATGCTTGAGCCCTACATTGAGACACACGAGGATCAAACGAATAATAGTAATATTATTTCAAATGAGCCTAGTGTGGACCTTAGTGTGGATCAAGTTGTTCAGCCTACAACCCTTCCTGATGAGACACATGCGTATTATAAATCTCTATTTGATAAGCTTGCTAAGGATGTAGATCATGCTACGGTGGTTAATAATAAGTTTAGAGAAACTAATGCCAAATTGACCACTGAGCTTGCGGGATATAAGGAACGGGAGAAAAGTTTTGAGATTCATCATGCTAAAATCAAGGAACTTGAACAAGCTCATGCTACATCGGTTTATCAAGAAAAATGCACCACTAAGATATTAAATGCCTTACACTTAAGTAGTGCTAAAAAGATAAGCGAATTGAATGATGAAATCACTTCTCTTAATAAACAGCTTTCAACTGAAAAATCTATTATTGTGGAATTAAAAGAAGAACGAAAAAAGCTAAAACATGATTTCAAAATTCGAGAAGATGGGCTTCTTGAGGATTTTTGCAAAGCGCAGGATAGGATTAGAGAATTAGACAACCTTTTAGTAGAATGTGGCCAAACTATGCAGACGATAAATATCCTCGCACCAAAAGTGAATGAGATAAATTACACTCGATACAAAATGGCTTTAGGTTGTCCTCTTCCCCCTAATCCAGGATACCTTAAGCAAGTTCAGGCCACTAATGAAACTTTATATAATGGTAGTGTGCTATTGTCTGATGAGCATGATCCTCCTAGCGTGCATGATTCCGAGGAAACTACTAAACATGCTGTAGAGTCTCGTTTAAGAATGAAAAAGCTTGATAAAGAAGTGATACCCGTTTATTATTCGAAAGTTAATCCTCCAACTGTTTTTGTTCGGTCTAAAACGAGTACTGAAATGCTTTTGCTACCAAGTGAGGAATTGTCTGATGACCCTCCTAAACCGAGTATCACTCACCGATTTCTAAACGAGCTTAAAGATAACTTTGTCATCCTTAAACGTGTTGTTAATTCAAACATAACTGGAGGTAATTTTACATCACCTGTTCAGATTGAGGTTCAAAAAATTCTTCAAAACGATATTAATCCGATTATTAATCAAGTTGATGCTCGGTTAGGAAATTTGGAAAACGCTTTTCTAAAAGAATTAGCCAACTTTGTTGAAGACTTTAAATCATTGACGAAGGAAGCTGATGAATCTCTTGATAAAATTAAAGTTTTGGAAAAAGATCTTGAACGCCTCTCTAAAGCTCGTGATTGTATTGATAGTAGCCCTGTTGAGTTAGGTACCTCTATGTCGCATAATGAAAACCTCCAAACTGAGCTTGATTTTATGAAAGAGAAAATGGAATCTTATGTCATTAAAAAGGATAAAGAATTCACCGATCTTTGGAATAAATTTGTCAAAAAATGTGATGAATGCAAATATGACAAGATTTCGTATGAAAAAGCTCACAATGAAATGCAACAAACTATCGCACGGTTGCAGGCTCAGTAGGAGGGGTTTCGGAAACGAATTTGGCATCGTCAGGGTTAGAAAGTGCTGGTGGTGGTAATCTTCAGAAGCTTAAGGCTAAGATTGCAGATTTAGAATCTGTTGTTGTTTCATATAAGCGGGCTGTTGAACAAAGTAAGTCTGTCTATCAGAAACTTATTGATAAAATCTGTGAGAACTGTAAGTTAAAGGCCTTGTTAAAAGATAAGACTTCTGAACCTAGCTCGATTGTGGATACGATGATCCAGAAACCAGCAACCTCAGGACCCACTCGTATTGCTGTGACACCTTTTCCCAAGGTTGCTGGAACGAAAACTGCTGTGATTACCCCAGGAATGTTTCGTGTTAGTTCTCCCTCTGTGCCTAGCAAACAACGTAAAGCAAGCGTTAGGACAAAACCGATCACTATTACTCAACCGCAAGTTATTGATTTAAAAAGTGCTAACTCTAATAGACGCGTGTCTTCTTCTACAGGAATAAACAACTACACTAAGAGCAGAAGGCCACAGCCTACGAGCAATACAAGGAATGATAGGGTCCCTTTTGCCTCTAGAAGTAGTCGCCCTAAGATCAATAATGTGGAAGTAGAAGAACACCCTAGGAATTTACCGCTTTTTAATCATAATCAGAAACCTAATTCATCTGAATGTAATGACTTTAAGCTTGCTATTCGGAATGAAAAATATGAAGTTATTTGTGCTAAATGTAATAAATGTTTCTTTAGTTTTAGTCATGATGCTTGTGGTTTGACTATGAATGGTTTGAATTATGGTGGTTACACTCGAATTGACAAGCTATCAGTCAGTGAACAACAACGCACTCCTAAGGCTAAGGTGTATGTTCCAAAAAGTACGCATGTAGGGTCCACAGAAAGTCTTGCTAAGCCTAGTAGCCCTAGACTCATCTCTAAATGGTTGCCTACTGGTAGAAATTTTGACTGTAGTGGCAAAATTATCGACACTAGTAGATCTCATACTGACAGTGAAACGTCGGTATGTGATACGGCTTAATTATCTTCTAACCCTACAGGAACCTATTTCATCGGTTGCCAAAATATTTGTTTCTCTTATCATTGGCAGGCTGTTGAAATTTGTCTCTGGTGCGTGGACTCGGGCTGTTCCAAACATATGACTGGGAATCGAAGCCTTCTCAAGAACTTTGTATGGCGTTTCATGGGAACTGTTCGATTTGGAAATGATCATGTTGCGGCAATTCTAGGCTATGGTGATCTTCATTGGGGAAATATAATCATCACCAGAGTCTCTTTTGTTGATGGCTTGGGACATAACTTGTTCTCAGTTGGGCAATTTTATGATTCAGACTTGGAGGTCGCTTTCAGAAGTCATACATGTTTTGTAAGAGATCTTGAAGGAATTGATCTGTTGAAAGGAAATCGTACCACCAACCTTTACACCATTGATATTTTTCAAATGTCTGCTGCTTCTCCAATTTGTCTCATGGCCCGAGCCACATCAACAAAGTCGTGGTTATGGCATCAAAGGTTATCTCATCTCAATTTTGATGCCATCACCCAACTCGCGAAAGATGATCTCGTTACCGGTCTTCCAAAGTTCAAATACACAAAAGACCATCTCTGTCCTTCATGTGAGCAAGGTAAAAGTAAGAAGAAGCCTCACAAACCCAAACCTGTTCCCAACTCAACGAATAGGTTACATCTCCTACATATGGATTTGTGTGGCCCAATGAGAATCAAAAGTATTAATGGAAAGCGGTATGTACTTGTCATTGTGGATGACTATTCTTGTTACACATGGGTTCATTTTCTTGCTTCAAAAGATGAAACCCCTGATGTAATTATTAACTTCTTGAAGAAAACATCAGTACTACTGCAAGCCCCTGTCATTATTGTGAGAGCGGATAACGGTACAGAATTCACCAATCAGAAATTAAAAGCTTATTTTGACGAAGTTGGGATTTCTCATCAAACTTCAGCTGTAAGAACTCCAGAGCAGAATGGAGTTGTGGAACGGAGGAATCGTACGTTAGTTGAAGCTGCTCGAACGATGCTTCTCTCCTCTAGTGCACCGTTATTCCTTTGGGCCGACGCTATAGCAACTGCATGTTATACTCAAAATCGCTCCATTATTCACAACCGTTTTAACAAAACACCTTATGAGATCATTAATGGAAGAAAACCGGATATTTCATTTTTACATGTCTTCGGTGCATTATGTTATCCGAAGAATGATCGTGAAGATATCGGTAAACTTGAACCTAAAGGTGATATTGGTTTTCATTGGTTATTCTTCAACTGCTTGTGCTTACAGGGTTTATAATCGAAGGACAAGAAAGGTAATGGAGACTATGAACGTTACCTTTGATGAACTCTCGGGTATGGCCTCTCAGCATAGAAGTTCACATCCCGAGCTTCAAGGTCAGACTTCTGGACACGTAAGTTCAGGACTCGCGCTTCAATTTGCATCGTCAGCAATCTCATCGTTACAACCATCAGAACGTGACTTGGAAGTTTTATTTGGGCCAATCTATGATGAATATATGGAGGGTCCTTCGTCATTTGGTGTTCCTCAAAATGCCCCGGCTGCACCTGTTGCGGTAGTTCAAGAACCTCCGACTGCATCTACACCAGCGGCATCTACTCCTACACCAACTACGTCAACCTCAACCATATTGCCTCCAAATATTCCAACCACTTCTCCGACTGCTGACGCAACTCAACAACATTCTCAGCAAATTCCTAATCATGTTCATCTTCAGAATGAAATAGTTGTTGAAAATGCAAACAATGCGATGCTCAATGAACATGAGTTTGTTAATCCATCAAACAAATTTCGTGTTGTAGTGATTTGGGCATCTTGGTTTTGGCTAAAACACAAGTCTTTTGGATCAAAAGTTGAGAAATTTCGTGTTTTTTCATCTTTCCGAAATTCTTGCAAGTTTCTCCATCGGAAAGTACAAAAGCAGTGTGGCCAGATCGCAATAACCTCTAGGTTCTACTTTGCGATATAAACATTTCGATACCTTATTCCGATCTGGACATTCTGATCGTTCTTTGCGATCTGGGATTCCGACGGATCTTAAGGAACTTTGAGACGTTACTCTGCCAAATTGATTTTAGCCACATTCCGATCTGAACTTATTCCGATCTGAACTTATTCCGATCTGAAGTTATTCCGATCTGAACATTCTGATCTAAGCATTCCGACAGGTCATCATTGCGATCTAGGATTCCGATAGAAGGACATTCCGATAGTAGGACATTCTGATCGTAGGACATTCCAATAGAAGCACATTCCGATAGAACATTCCGATGGAAATTTTGTTTGAGTAATTTTTAGTCTTAGCCACCATCTAGACTAGTCTCGGAACATAGTTTACACGAGGATTAAAAAAAAAGAGTTAAAATTTTTAGGTCAAGTAAAATCAAATTTTTTCCCTACTAGTTTTTGTCTATCTCGAACTCAATTTCAAAATTTGGTAATTCACAATTTTTCAGCTTACCGTTTTGTCGGACTGAGGAATTTATTGTCGGACTGGGAAAAAAATATCGGAAGTTTCGGAATTTCAACAACATCACACGTGATATGAGTGTAATTACTCATATCATTAGTAGCTTAAAACAATGAAATATTGCTTGAATTATATCAAATATGCCTTGGAAATGCATGTTTCTTGTTTTCATGTGTGTAGGTACCAAGTTCACGAAAACCGGCAATAATCGACACGAGTTTGATGATAAAGATTGAGGAAGCCAAAAATCGAGCTCGACAATAGTGGATTTAATAAAAATGCAAGTTTATGAACCAAGTGGGTCCCACAATGGCTTATTGGGCCTGTAAAGCCCATTAGTGAATATAAAGTGGATTATTGTGGAAACTTGCCCAAATAAGGTCCAATTGTGGTTCTATATCACACGGATGGGCCTAAAGCCCAATTCAGTAAATAAAATGAAAAGAAAGAAACGGATTTGGGCTTGCTAGGGTTTTATTCTGATTTTTACTCGTTTTTAAACTCACATTGGTTATTTAAACCGTCCCTTGGAATTAACTTTCACCCACTCACACGTTACCCCACAAACACACCCATTAAATAAACCGATTTCTCCCCCCCCCACACAATAATTTACTTCGATACAAACTAGGTGATTTTTTTTATCACCTTCTTCCCCAACACACAAAAGAAAAAACCAGTAAAAATCTTACTATTCATCCAAACCCTAAATGGGTTAAAAATCAATTAATTAGGGGGTTTTTAATCCCACGTGTTTATCACGTGTGGGGGAATTAACTCCCCCAATTTTAAGGAAGAGAAAGGCTAGATGCGAGAGAGCAACGTGGCGGTTTGTTATAGGAGGCTACACCTCATTCCCACAATCCAACCAATCAGGAGCCAAAGAAAAAGCACAAGAAACACAAATCAGCGCCACGTTGGCGATCTGTGTGATCAAGGCCTATTCTCAACCCTTGGATGATAAACAGAAAGGAGAGAGAATGAAGAAGAGAAGATCGAAGGCTGCAAATCGTTTGGAATATCCCCCTAGAAGATGCGAATATCCTCCTCAACAAAGCCCTTGGGAGGCTATAAAAACCCTAATTTTCTCTTGTAATTTCATCCCTTCTTTTCTTTTTAATGTTATTCTGTTAAAATAGAGATAGGATTTAATATTGTATTTTCGTTTTAAAGCTTTGTAATATTGCTGAAATTTTATAAAAGTTTTATATTTTTCATCATTCTCGTGTTTCTTTTTAATTTTGTGCACTGCTTAAATTAATTTACATGATTATATCTATTATCTGTTTTTTCGAGAATAATAGTTGAAATATTGAAGTTAAGCTAACTAATAGCTTAGTTTTAATATTAAAGAGAAGTTTGGATCTAGCTTGTCCCCACTGGATAAGTTGAAAATAGGTTTCATATGGTTCGAAGGATTCGTATGGAGGTTCGTTTGATTATCGATGTTGTTTATTTGGTGATGGTGAAATGATGAATGGTGGTTGCGGATTGTTTTTAGGATGCTCAGCGCATTCCCTACTTCCCAATTGCATCTTCACAAGGTATTAAGCTCTTTTTCATTTTTCATATTTAGTTTTATAGGAATGATTAAACTGCTTATATGAATGTTTTTTTTTAACTGTTAAAATAATTCAGAAATATAAGATTATAGTTAGAAATTGTTACTGTAAATTTGAAGTTTAATTGTGATTGAGTTTGATTTTAGTAACGTTTAGATATGGTGTAGTTTAGTCTTGCAGTCATAAATTGGAACTGGATTTGGAATGCTTCTGTTTAATGATTAGATTTCGTGAGAATATGTTTCTGAATTGATCATGCTTTCGTTTCAATGTGATTTATGCTCGTAATTTCGAACTAATGTTCATTTGGTTTTCTTGCTGAATCTTTATCTGTTTGGGATCGAGCTAGTATTTGGGGGGATATTGAGAACAAATCGTTTTAGAACTGAAATGTTGTCAATCATTTTTCTTAGGTGATTTAATCAGTTAAGTTGTTTAAGTTTGTTAATAATCAATGAGTTTTTTCTACTCAAGTTTGTTTTTCTATTAGATGTTAAAGTTTCTACTGAACTGTTTTTTTTTATACGTGATCTTAAGTTTTGATTTATTCTAGATATTATTTGTTAAATCTTATGTTACTGATGTATATTTGCTTATCTGGATTATAAAGTGCTTATCTGTTTTGATGTTTACCAGCTTAGTTGATTCTGCCTAATTTTTGTCTGTTAACTGATTTAGTTTTATCAAGTTTACCTCTATTTGTTTTATCTGCATTATTGTAGTAATAACAGCTTATCAGTCCAATTGACTGATAAGCCCATAAGCTGAGTCCTCACAGCTTTTCTAGCTTTTAAGCTGCCCCAAACAGTCACTCCTGTGACTCTGTTTCTTTATTTGTCAAAAAGAGATTATTCTAAAAAATTTGCAACTTATGGGATTCGAACTCGATCCCTCCCGTTTGTAGGTCCAGTGTGATAGGCATCTGGGCTATTGCCCTTTTTGATTTTATTCTCTTATATGTCGTTTATATAGTGTCATTATATTAGGCAGAGTTAGTTTTATTTACCATTGTCACGTTTTATTTTCTTTTATCTTTTATTAAAGTTATTTTTAATATAAAATTAGTTTCAGTTTACAAAATAAATATAAAAAAAAAGAAAAAAATAAAAAAATAATAAAATAAAAGTATAAAAAATGTTTTTATTTAAAAAGTTTAATTAGTTTAAATTTTTATTAGTTTAATTAAATAGATTAGTTTTTAAAAAGTAATATTTAAAAAATTTTAATTAGTTAAAAAAAATAGTTTTATTAGATTGTTAAATAGATTAAAAGTTTTATTTTTTTTATATAGATTATAATTTTATAGATTATTAAAATAGATTAATTTTTAAATAGCATTTTAATTTTTAAGTAATTTATAATTGGTTGTATAATTTTAAATAGGCGGGTTTAACGATTCATGCACTTTAGGAGTATTTTAAATAGCTTAAAATTCGTAGATTTTAATTGTAGTTTTAAAAACCAACGACACATTCATATCAATTGTCCAAATCAAAACGAAACGTCTCAAATTCACTCGATCTTCGTGTACAACGAACTTGGTTCACTCACATGTTTAATCGTATCCGTCTTTGACTTATTTTTGGTTAATTACTTTTTCCTAAAGGTAATTACCTAAATTTGTCCTATAACGTATATGTGTTAATCCACGACACATCAAAAATTTTGGCGCCGCTGCCGGGGATCTTGTGTACGATTCGCTTTTGTGGAGATTTGTTGATCGTGGATTTGAAGACCCTTTCCGTCCTCGGAAAGTTTTGTTATTTTTCTATTATGTAGTATGTATCGTTTTTCTCGTTTTTTGTGAATAATATATTGAATTACGTAGAACAATAATTTTAAATACTTTTCAAATAAGCCTTAGTTGGGATTTCATCACCTAGCTATTGTATTCGAACCCAAAACAAAAATAAAGGCAAAATAGATAAATACTAATAAGAAGTTTGAACTCGATTTATACAAACTATAAGGTGGGTATAAGGCGACGTGCTATAAAAGGCCGTCTAAGGAAAAAGGTTTTTAAGTGCTTTGTGCCACCTCGTTTCCCCGCTTGCTTGTGCGTATATTGAGAGGGACAACCTATTATTGGTTTACCGACTCAAGTAGTAATAAATCTTATTTTTTGTTGTTTACTTATTGAACCTCGAGACGTTTAGGTTTTCACCTATCGTTTCAAAGTCGACCAAGGGTAATTTACTTCCATAGTAGTTATCCTTATTCCTTGTTTTTTATCGATCATTTTTGATTGAGCAATACCAAAAAAAAAAAAAAAAACCAAAAATAATCTTCTTCTTGTCTAATTTCTTTTCTTCAATCCTCTAAATTCTCGTCTTTGTAGTGTATGCAATTACGTTCTTCTCGTCTTGTGATTGATTTTAATAGGCTTGAAAATATTCCTCGTAGAAATAGAAATCGTCAACAACGAATAGTGGAACCCGAGATTCCACCTATTGTTGTAGAGATGGCCGATAACCGAACAATGGAGGAATTGCTCCGTGCACCCACCGAAGGGTATGGGGAAGCAATCGTTGTGCCGGCTATTTTGGCGGATTATTTTGAGATTAAGACGGGTCTTTTATCGCTCATTCGTGCCGACCAATTTCGTGGCAATGAGACCGATAGTCCGCATTCTCACATACGGAATTTTAATCGAATTACCTCGACTCTCAAGTTTAGAGATGTGCCGAATGACGTGATTAAGCTCATGCTTTTTCCGTACTCGCTCGAGGGTAATGCTAAGCTTTGGTATGAGAAAGAACCACCGGGTTCGATTTTAACTTGGGATGATTTAGTGTCAAAGTTCATGAATTACTTCTTTCCACCGTCCAAGACAACACACTTTAAGAATGAGATCACTAGATTTGAACAAAAAGTGCATGAATCGTTTGGGGTTGCTTGGGAGAGATTTAAATATTTGTTGAGACAATGTCCACACCACGGTTTCTCGGAATTACATCAAATTAATACTTTCTATAATGGGCTTAATATGATTGAACAAGATTCTTTAAATGCCGCCGCGGGTGGTAATCTTTTAAGAAAAACACCGAGAGACGCGTGGAGAATAATTGAGGATAAGTCTAGAGCACAATATTCACGAAACACACCGGTTGTTTCCAATGTGAATTCATCTAATCACAAGATTGCTAGATTGGACTTTAAGATTGACACGATTTTGAGTGAGATTAGGAAGAATCCTCATGGATCGATTAATATGGTTGGGAATGTTTGTGTATCATGTGGTGGAGCACATCCTAATTATGCTTGTTTAAACGCGGGGTTTGATCAAGCTAGTGCTTTTGCCGCGACGGGAACTTATGGCTCCAACGGTCAAGTTCCTCGTCAAAATCATGTTGCTCCACCGGGTTTTCCACCGGTTCAAAATAGGTACAACAATGGTAACAATGGGAATAATTTTAACCGTGGTAACCAAGGGAATTTTAATCAAGGAAATGGTTTCAATTCTAATCAAAACAATCAAGGTTTTCAAGGGAATAATCAAAATGATTTGTCAAGCTACATGAAATCAAATGAGGCAAATATGAAAGCTTTGCAAAATAACATTCAAGGACAAATGGCAACTTTGAAAAATGAGTTTCAAAATACACTAAAGGGGCAAAATAACAAGATTGAGCTTAATCAACAAAGAATGAAACAAAGATTTGAGCAAATGTTTGAGCAAGGTCAAAATCGTTTGCAACAAAGTGTGGAACAAAATCAAAATAAATTGCTTTCGATGTTTGAGGGATTTATGTCTAAACCATCTACTTCTTTGGGTTGCTTACCTAGTAATACCATTCCAAACCCGAGGGGAGAGCTTAAGGCTATCACCGCTTATGATAATTTAGAAAGGAAGCTTGAGCTTATTGTGCCACCTAAAGAAACTTTTTGGAATGTCACCAAGGCTACTTTAAATGTGATTAGTACCTCGGATTTCATTGATCTCTTTCCTAAGAAGTATAATGATCCGGGTCACTTCTTGATACCTTGTGTTTTCGATGAGCTTGGGGAATACAAAGCTCTAGCCGATCTAGGAGCTAGTATTAACGTTATGCCCTTGTCCATTTGGAAAACTCTTGACTATTTACGACTTATGCCCACTCGAATGATCATTGAGCTTGCTAATGGAACCACCACTCGACCGGTTGGTATAGCGGAAAATGTCATTGTTAAAGTAGGGGAGTTCGTTTACCTAGCCGATTTTGCTATCATTGATTATGAGCCGAATCCTCGTGCGCCTATAATTTTAGGACGACCATTTTTGTGTACGGCCGGTGTTTTTAGTTGATATGAAAGAAGGGGAGCTTAAATTGTTTCATGGGGATAAACATATGATTTTCAAACCGGAAAAAATTTCAAGATTGGTTCCTAAGAAATTGGAAAGTAAAGAAATTGATAAACCTAATTTTGTTGAATCATGTTGTAATGTTACCTCATCTATACTCACTTCACACGAGGATGATAAGATTGAAAAACAAATTGATGATTACTTGAGTGAGCCATTCGATGCTAGTGAGTTTGATAATGAGAATTTTGATCACGAGAGTGATATTGCTTTAATTGAACAATCTT